>OZ004637.1:9203328-9753366 GCA_963924495.1 Nemapogon koenigi
ATATAATTCGGACGGAATCTCTCCGGCCCTGCCCTGATTCAATTAAGGTCTAATTAGAGAGGAGAGTGCTCTTAATGTAGAAGAGGATTATTTGACATCCCGCCTGTCACTGCACAAAATGGGAATCTGACAGCGACGGTCGGCTTTTGCGTTTCCTAATAATGTTAAAGTTTTATATTCTAGCAGAAAGTATGAAGGTATAAAAATATAAAACACGTGTTTCATTATTTGTTTTGAAGAGTATTTAAACCAAGTTTTAAGTTGATACACGCAGGTAATACGATTTTCCATACAAACTTTTACACCACTTAAAAAAAAACCAAAAAACTTCTTAACCCGGTGAGAATGTGGTAGGGTCAGTTTGACCCTGCTTATTTTGTTATGTGAATAGTTTTATGTCCGGCAGTCGTAGCTGGAGTTACTGAACTCCCCTCCGGCCTGCGCGACCCGTTCAGTCAACTACCAAGAACATATTGTTCCATTTTGTGAACAATGTGCTACGGCTATTTTTATGTGATTATATGATTAGTATCACCTAAGACTGATTTATTACTGATTTTATGATTAAAGATGATTGATTTCATAAATACTTACCAAAAAATCTAAATTACTAATAAGAGTTTGTTTGTTGTTTTTTAAATATATAACGCACTCTGCACACTTGTTGATATTTTTTTAGACTTTACGCACAATGGTTATTTTTTGTATTAAAATTTAAAATCATTTAGTTAGTAACAAATTCGTAAGTTTACTTCCCATCCTTTGTTAACAAATACCAATAAATTATAATAAAAAGTATAAATAAAATTTAGGGTCATCATGACCCTCCACATCCTCGACGTATCATTTTTGTACCACATTCTCGCCGGGTTAAGTTAAGATAGAAATAACATTTCCCCTCATACAAACTTCAATACCCCGTTGCACCCCTCTTATAAGGGTTTTATTGAAAAATTTTATAACAGGTGTTTTATTATTTGAATACGATTTTCTATACAAATGTTTACACCCCCATTTCACCCTCTTGAGGTGTGTTTTTCAAAAACACCATCTTAAGGTCACGTCCTTTGTCCTCTAGCTAAGTGCCAGGTTAGATATTAACGTGACCAAACGTCCCTTTTTTGGTACTCCGTCCCGGTGTTTTCTCAGAAAGCTCAAACGGCTCGATATTTTGAAACTACATTCGGCGGCTGAGGCCAAAAAATCGTGCCCAGAATTTTATTCTTACCAAAAAACATCACCAATTAAGTACCTACCTATATTAAAACAAGTTCTAGCAACTGAGCATGTTTCATTACTTTTTCGTGATTTCAAAAGAAAACTTATAATTTATAATGTGTTTTTCTATTATTGCCCAAAATAAAACGAAATGTCCCGTTTTGAGAAAAAAAAAAATGTTCACTTCAACACCCTATTGCACCCTTCCATAAGGGTTGTTAAAAACTTCTATAATACGTGTTATATTATTTGTTTTAAAGAGTATTTGTACCAAGTTTCAAGTTGATACACGCAGGGAATACGATTTTTCATACAAACTTTTACACCCTATTTCACCCCCTTAGTTTTCGAAAAATCTTTTCTTAATGGACCCCTACTACACCCACTAAGGAATATACCTTATAATTTTAATATTAATATTTTCAGTGGTTTAGGCTGTGCGTTGTATGTCAGTCAGTATTTAACGGTGTCGGTGAACGCCGTGATGATTCGTTGTTCGACAAAAATATTTGTCTTTACGTGTAATGTTAAAGTGAGTGTGTTTAGCGAACACACCTAGCATCATCTGTTGGCGACAATAAGAACTAAATTCACCATCATGGCTTTTATAGTTATATTAAGTCCTTACATATGAAATTGACGTTTTATATGGAAGAACAAAACGAAAAAATATAAGAAATTAAATATTTAATCAATCAAAGTATGACCATTGTAATCTATGATATTTTGCCAAACAGCGCCATCTGTCGACATTAGGATGCGGCTGTAGGTATTATAAACTGTGCACATTGAAAACTGCATTACAGACAGACTTGCAATTATGATGAATAGATGTCGCTAGTTTTTACATTATTATGTGTTATATTTCTGCCATTGCTCGCTACGAGAACTCATACCAGATATTTTTCGTCCTATATTTTCGGCACTCTAGGCCAGTCGTCGAAGTTTTTAGACACATAATATACTAGTTCCTAGAACAAATATTTTATTAATCTTCTTTTTCTCCCGGCTTTGCCCTTAACCACTGAACCGATTTTAGATATAGCTTAACCGAGATAGCTTGAACCCTAGGGTAGGACATAGGCTACTTTTTTTTTAGTCCACCCACCTTTAGGGGTAGGTGTAGGGGTAGGGGTAGTGTAGGCAAGCCATTATCTAAGAGTGCTATAGGGTATATTCTATTTTGTTTGAAAATATCCACGAGCGAAGCCGGGGGCGTACAGCTAGTTTATTTATATATAGATTAACACCATATCGGTTAAAACAGCTTTGTAAATAATTCATTATTTTTTATCAAAATTTGAAAGGTAAAAATGGTTACTTACTGTGATTTGTCCTTAGAAAATAGACGATTAGAACTTTTAAAGAGGAACAATTCAGCTGAAGTAGCGTACGCCGCCGCGCCGTGAAAGCTCAGAGGCACGACTATTCTGACTTGGTTGATGATCATCATACCTGTAGCTAATTTGCACATATATACATAACTAGCTGTTTCCCACGACTTCGTACGTGACATGTTGGCAAACATACACTTCATACATAGCTCTTTTGTCATGTTCACCTCTGCCCACCCCGTTCCCGTAGTCACGCCGTGATGGTATATAGCCTATGTTACTCAGGGATAATGTAGCATTCCAATGGTGAAAGAATGATCAAAATCCGTCCAGTAGTTTTTGAGTTTATTCGTAACAAACATACAAACATACAAATCTTTCCTCTTTATAATATTAGTAGGTATAGATAAATATAGCAAATGTTTATATCGAATAAGTACCTTTCAAATGTTGAAATAATATCTCACAAAACTCGCATTCTGTCTTTTATATAAGTTTTAATTTATTGTGTATTTTATATTTCTTAGTTTGAATAAAAATTATCATCGTTATTCCTTGGAATTAAATATTCTAGTATATTTTGGTTTCAATAAGATAAAATAAACATTAGTTACCGATACGTTTTTCCCTCGTCCTGAAGCGCAACTGAAACCAATTAAGGGGCAGGATTAAGCTACTCGATAAATTACCTTCTCTGTGACATTCGCCGCAATATTCTAAATCATGGGATCGGTTTTATCTTCTTACTCCCAGGTAAACTGAATTCTACAAGAATATTTATTATTTAACTAATAAATAAAACTAAACAACCCGTGCGAATACTTAGCACCCTCTGAAATTTGTCTAATTTTAAAAGAAACATTCGCATTTTTTTTAAATCCATCCCTCAAAAAATGGTGTAATAGAGGACAAAAGTCAGCTCCACGGGCGAACAGCTAGTAATAAATAAATACATCTAAGATAATGGGAAAAGGGGTAATCAGTAATATAGAAATAGCACCGACAAAAGTCATGTGCCGCATCTAGTCCGCGACTTTTCACTGCCTTGTTATAAGAATTCATATTCGCTGTACGAAAATGTAGGAACCTTTTATTCGAGCTTTTCCTCAGCAGGTACTCCCTGGCTAAGTTTCCTTTTTACTGAAACATGGGAACTAATGTACAAAGGAAAGTTGCTTCTTTCATACATAGTCTCAGTAGGCTATCTAGCGTTGAGAACCGTCTAACTTTATCGAGTTCTTGTGAAACTTCAACAATATGATGGGAAGTGGAAAAATGAAAATTGTTTTACACTTATAACGATAAATACCTCAATAGTTTTGTGTTTTATTCACCAGTTGTAGTAAAAGATGGATCTATCTATCTATCTATCACGCCTTTCCCAATAAATCCCAAGAGGGGTAGGCAAAGACAATCCAATCCATTTGTTACGATCCTGACATACCTCTTTCGCTTCTTTAATATTCATTTTACCTTTCATACATTGTCGGCCATTGCGTGTTCTTTTAACATTTGCCATAGATAGATCAATACTTTTTCTATATGTTCAATAAAAGTATATCCAAGTTGTCCACTGCCAGCATCCCTTTTCACTTTATATTATTACATATTTAGTTAATATGTCATCCTTCATTCTTTCAACGTGTCTAAACCAGCGTAAACTACTCTTCTACATTTTAGTCACAACATCATCTCTCACTCCGCATTCTTCTTTAATGACATCGTTCCGGATGCAGTCAATAAAAAGTATTATTAAAATTATTAAAAGGTATAAAAATATCATAGTTCTATCGTAGAAAGTATAATGCTACGACTTATAACGATTACGCTACGACGTCTGCATATATGTCTGTGTGAAATGAAATCTTTTCAGAAAAAAACCAATTGCATTGTGTATACTCGTAGCATATGGGGATATTTAACGTTTGTTCCATCTAGTCACACTTTTTGTCCTATTTAAACTATTGAATATTATATGGATATATTGAATATGGCCTTGAATAATGTGGAGATTAGAATACTATATTTATCAACATTCTTTTGCTAAATAAAAACAACAATATAATAAACACAAAGACGAATGTTGTTAGTAGATTTTTGTTGGTATTTGAAGTTACTTACATTATCTTTGGGATTTCTACCCCTCCTTGGTTAAGGCCTCCTCCATCCTCTACCATATATTTCTTTCTCTGCCCAGAGTTAGCCAGTATTTCCCTGCTCTATCATACTAATAGTAACCATAACAACAGAACCCTACGTTGTGATGATCACTAGTAAAACCATAGATATAAACAAGTAAAACACTCTAATTAATAGTAGATGGACTAGTGACTAGTATTATAGATATAATTCGTATATATTATATGAAAACACAAGCTTAATATCAGCTAATAGGACCATGATTCTAGAATTTCTCGGATATAAATAAAAAAAATCCAATTTGTTCGTTTAATTTAAACTATTATATTCTTTATACGAATAGGTATACCGTTAACTTAAAAGATTTATTTATTTGTTTAATAAATCCAGGATTAATCATATAATTATATCAATATCTAATGGTATTTTTATTTATTTAATTATTTATAAGATTGGTGCAGTGAAAATAGCGCGAGAGAATCAGGGCAGATTGTGAAGCCAGGGTAAATTATGTCACGAAGACAAAATTTATAGATAATTCTGAATCTGTGAAAAGAATACTATAGAGACTTTACTTCGCAAAGGCTGAATTAAATATTTCATCGTAGAATTTGAAAAAGGGTTACTGCCCAATAAAAAGAGGCTTATTTATAGTTTTAGAATTATTAAAAAAGTGACACATTAAATGCAGCAACAGGCTTGCTGTTCAATATGGACACACCGCGTAGGTGTGTTTTTTGTTTTATTATTATTTGAAGCCGGTTAAAAATATATTACTGATCTATCGATATAAATGTTTGCTAACTGTTTTTTATATAATATTCCCAAATTTAAAATATGTTTTGTGGTTTACATTGTCAGATTAATTCTATTTTACCCCCAAATGGCGCTACGCTTGACCAGCAACCGTTTATGCCACGGTTGGATAGACCAGCTGAATCTAGTTAAAGTTCGTACGGATAGAACCTGAATATAATATGTTGTTCCATAAATTAATTTAGGTTTTCACTTACCTAACGTACCCATATCATAAAATTATTGTGAATATTATGTATGTATTCAAAATATAGCAAGGCATGAGATAAAAATTTTGTTTATTACTATCGTCCCACGTAAAAGAACAATTATGCTAATGGAAAATTATTTGTACACGAGGTACATATTATAAAGAGGTATAGTTTGCAAGTTTGGATGTAGGGGGTAATCTCTGAAACAAATCCTATTCTGATAACTCTTTCAAGTAGTAGGAAGCTTCATTATCCCTGAGTACTATAGGCTATATTTTATTTTGTTCGAAAATATCCACGGGCGAAGCCGGGGGCGAAAAGCTAGTACTTTATAAAATCTCTGTAGAGGTTCCTACAAACAAACTCCGTCTTTTGATGTAGATGAAGATAAAGGCATCTTACCGCAGGACAGCGATTTTGTAAAAAAAATCTATATAATATTATTCTAATCTAGTTGTTTTATCCTTTGGTTTCTTAAATGTTATATACAATTTTTGCAACAAAATAATATATCTCAAGTTTAAATGAAATTAACTTGTAGCATTTGCACTTAGCGTAAAATCTTTAAGTAGAATTATTTTATGTGAGGTCATTACAAGGTTTACGGCTCAGAAAACAAACATTTTTATGGTTCAAATAAAGCTACGACTATCTCTGTGAAATAAATTTCTCATATTTTTCAAGCAGAGTGTTCTGTCTGTCTGTTTGTCATGTCATATGAGAACATTATTATTGTCAGATTCTGGCCTTGAGGAACTTAGAAGTTCTAGGTGTAAAATATTAACGACTTAAGTTTATTTATGTGTGTTTATATTTTATTGAATATTAAACTTTGTTTATTCTTGATATTAAATAAGACGTATGTTTTATGCATTTCCTCCATTTTATACACGATGCCATAGGTTTCAAAGATTTATTGTGTTGCTTTGAGGTCTACCTGTTAGTTGTCTCTTTTTTAAATGTTTAAATTCTACTTAGATTTTGAAGTATTTTTAATGAAACTCCTATGTTAACATATTGTGATTTTTGTAAATTAACTCTTAGAGCTTGTACGAAGCAGTGTTGCCGGTAGTTACACTATTTTGCTAATTACTTAATTATTTAATTAATTTTAGTGTTTAAAATATGTACCTACAACTTTTTTAAATTTCTTAATCGAGGTACAAATAAGCTTAATTTTTATTTTTTCAGTTTTGAAACAATGAGCGCCAACAATGAATTATTACGGAATAGCAATCTCCATTCAGAGAGTGCAAGCCATATAAATTCAGATGTCGCAAAATTCTATAGTAAAAAGTCTGTGTTTTTGACTGGTAGTACAGGATTTTTGGGAATGGTAAGGTTTTGAGATTATTCAGTGGGAAAGTTTCTAGAGTAAGGCATTTTTTTAATATAACTCTTTAACTTGATTAATTCAGATATATTAAAAAAGGGAAATAAAATGCACTCGAAACCGATGAGAATGCAAGAAAATATGTATGGATTAGAAAGAGGTGTGCCAGGATCGTGGCAAGTCAATATATCTTTAGTCTCTACCCTATATAAGGGAAATAAAGCGTGAGCATATTATGTAATGTACGTATTTAGGTATTTTACACACATTCTATGTTACTGCTATTACTTAGCATATTATTGGACAGCCTTATATTTAGTAAATTTTTAGAGTAATTAGTCAATGTATTGCGCAGCTCAAAATTTTAACTATATTGTTTGTAAACTATGAAGTTCAATAGTATCAATAACGGACTAAGATGTGAACTTTATAATCTTTACAAAGTTTCTTAAATTCATCCATTCATTCATTTAATAGTTTTTTCTTTATGATATATAATTTTTCAAATCGGTTCAGTATTTTTTGAAATTACTTCTCACAATAATGCAACAAATTCACTCTTTATAAATTATGTTCCAGATGATTCTGGAGAAGTTATTGTATTCCTGCGAAGATATAAAGCGAATTTATATTTTGATCAGACATAAGAAAGGGAAAGACATTACAGAGCGTTTGGAACAGTTATTGGAATCTTCGGTTAAGTATTGTGACAGTTACTATATTAAATTAAAAAAAAACTTATACTTGACTCGGGAATCAAACCCGGTCACGTAAAAAACATTATTAAGTAGATTTTAAGAATAAATGTTGCTATGAAATCCTATATCTACAAATAATAAGAAAATGCTAGATTGCGAAAGTGTCGCACCGTTAGTTCAAGCGATTTCCAACAGATGGAATCTTTTACAAAATACATAAATAAGTCTAATTTAAGAACATTTAGCTAATTTTTGATTAGTTTCATTATGTTTCGTTATTAGCAGGGAAAATGGCATATCAAACAAACAAAATCTATAACTAGCTGTGCCTTGTGGTTACTGCACCGCCCCTTTTATTCGTAGCGTGATGTTATATCCTATAACCTTCCTCAAGAATTGGGCTATCAAAATGCAGAACAATTTTTTCAAACCCGACTGGTAGTTCTAGAGACTAGCGCGTTCAAACAAATAAACTCTTCAGCTGTATTATTAGTATATATTTTATCAGTTTTATACACATTTTTTTATAGAATTTTTGAAAATATATGAATGCAAGTTTTCTTATTTATAAAATCGACTACCTATCTATATGGTTCCTTTGAACATATTTCTCTTTATCTTATAGTTTCAGATTTCCCCGTACTTATATTAACACTATTCTTATTTTTTTTCTTAAGGCATTCAAAAGGATAAAAGATGAAAAGCCGCATATGTTGAAGAAGATAGTTACAGTTGCAGGAGACATTAGCGAACCAGACCTGGGAATTAGTCCAGAAGACCAAAGCATGCTGTATAAAGAAGTAATATTTTGTTTTTCTTTCTTACTGCAGCTTCCAAAATCGTATTACGGTTCCAGGGTACCGATCGTTTAGCCGATGGTATTTGTGAGGAAAAGTCTCTGTGTTTGTTTTGTCGTATTATGTACTTAGATAAGTTTTTTATAAAAAAAACCATTGGTACATAGCCGGGATTCAGGAGCGAACCGATAAAGAAGTAATATTTTTCGAATAAAAAAAAACAAAGGTTTGCTGCCACAACTCTATGATCGTGGATATTCCACCTGGAACAATGTAGCTTCATTAGCGTTGTTGTTCTATGTTTCAAATCGGACCAGCAGTTTTTGAGTTTACTTCATACAAAAAAACTCACATTCTATGTTATATTACTAGTTTTGCGGTCCGGCTTCGCTCGTGGACTTTTTTTTAAATTTTAAAACAACCTCTATTTTAGCCCGTTCCGTTATTATCCGGTTTTCATTGCAAATATTGTTATAACTTACGAAAACCAATTGAATATTAATAAATGCGAAAGTAACTTTGTCTGTAGGTATTTCTGTTACGCTTTCACGATTTTGATGAAATTTGATTCGGAGAAAGCTTAAACCCTAGGTAAAATGGGCTACTTTCTCTTTAAATCCACTATTTCATACATTTAATTATTTTATTTAATTGACGTTTTCAGTATTATATTAATATTAGCTGATTTTTTTATAGTGACTTGTGCATTTGCTTTCGGAAAGCATACTTTTCAGTGCATAATTTTTGAAGTCGGTACACTTTTTTAAAAGGCAATTATTTTAAGGTGTCAATAGTTTTACACGTTGCGGCGAATGTCAGTTTCAGTACTAAATTGAAAAATATATTGACCATCAACACGAATTCTACACAAAGTGTTCTGAAACTATTGAACAAGATGTCGCTGATGCAGGTAATTTTTATATAATTTTATGATACGTGTTGATGTATAAAATATAATATTTTAACTTCAGACCTGTACAAGACTGAAACAGATCTGAATAATAATAATCTAGATCTAAGTATATTTAACATTTTAGTTACAAAATAATTGCGGAATATATGGACTATGGAGGTGTGTCAGGATCGTAGCAAATTACATTCGATTGTCTCTACCTAAACCCTCTTTGGATAAACGGCGTCATGATAGATAGATATGTATGTTATAAAAGTAGATGAAATTATGATGAACCGATACAGGACAGGAAATATGCATGGGAATTGCAAACTTTATTTAAACCAAATTTTCAACAGAAAAGTTTTTATTAAAATTATTGCAGGCGTTTGTCTACGTTTCAACCGCGTACAGTTATGGTAACAGAGATGTAGTTGCTGAGAAAATTTATCCTCTATCTTCTACATTTGAGTCCTATTATTACATGGCAGATCATGCAGTTGACAGTAATTTGATGGAAAACATTTACGGTAAATATATTAATTTAACTTTTGCTTTTTGCTGCTTTTGGGATTCGAACCCGTGACAGTCTGTTTCGTGGGCTATTACTCTATGTCATTAGCTAAAAAATAATAAAACATCGTTCGTGTATTAGTGTACATGCGTAAGAAGTGAAACTTCTTTAGCTTCTTATTTATTAAACTCAAAAATATACAATATATCCATGCCCATGCATGCCCCATGCCTCATGCCCATACCCACGAATGTGTTGTGTATGTGACCCTGGGAATTTAATGCAAATTTAATATAATGTTGTAAGTATGTGCGCTTGCGCCATCTGTATTTTTTAGAAAGAGTTACTTTTCGGAGCGTTGAGCGAATTTTGGTAGGGGAAAGTCTGGCATGATGAATTCAAATTCAAATTCAAAAGACATTTTATTTCTTAGGTACAATATTAATACACGTGAAATAGTCAATAAAAAATACAATTATTTAAATATATTAAATAATGTCCTACATTTAATTTTTATACGATTTTGAATAGTCAATAATAAAACATCAAATAGACAATTCATGTCCGAAATAATAAAAAAAAATATTACAATTATGTCTGAAATAATACAGAATGTGCAATTTATGTCTGAATACAAAAAATACAATAATATATAATATTTTATCTACTCCTATATAGTAAAGTCTCTATTAGAAAATCGAATTATACTTCATAATGATATGTTTTATATACACGCGTCTGTAATATGTCAAACTTCGATACTGTAATGTATGTAATGTAATGTAATGTATTACAGTACCGAAGTTTTCATACAAAAACGATATCGTAATGTTTTGTTTTTTTAAAATGCAGAAAGGGTTGAGGATATGTCTTATACAGCCACATTAAACTCTATGAAAAAATCGACACGCGCATGTTCGAGTCACTTGATAGCTAACGCGCATGCGCAGTAGGTAACCGCGGTTTGCTGCCAATGGTCAATTATTTTAAATACCTATTGCATGGGATTAGATAAAGTAGTGTATGAACGGGCAGATAACTTGGAATTATAAAACTCGGATGCTATTAAAAAAACACTTTTATTTTAATTACCCTTATTATGAACCCGTTTCATAAACTACTAATATAATCTCTGTCTGAAAAAATAAAAAGCACACCTAATATACATGTAAATTAAAAAAAACCATAAAATTTCAAAGAATTGGGTACAATTGAGCCAATGTCACATAATAACGGGTGGGCCAAGTATTCACGGCACTCCCGTCTCATGACAACGCGACGCGACGGTCGGTTTTTCTATGTTGACTCATCAGCATCCTGAAGGAAGCTCCGCTTCGATAGAATTTATTCCTATTAAATAAATTTAAAAAAACTTTTTTCCGAATATGGTAAGTAACCCTACACTTTTCTCAAACGATTTTTTATTCAGTATATTTTGTTTTACAAATTTACAGAGAAAAGACCAAATATGTATACCGTTTCAAAAGCTCTGGCAGAATATCATATTGATAAAGCAAAGGGTGATGTTCCTACGGCAATCGTTCGTCCATCAGTAAGTAAGTATAGATTTAATATTTGAGTGAACTGCCCATAGATAAAGTTTTCAGCTATTACATTTTTCTTCTTTTCTAGTAAGCTTTTACAATTCTGTATGTTTTGTTCAACTTTTTTCAGTAATGTCCTCAGTGAGAGAGCCTGCAAGTGGCTGGCTAGAAGGTTTAAATGGAGCAACAGGTGTTATTGCAGCGGTCGGTCAAGGTTTATTAAGGTGCTGGTACGGAGATAATCATTATATAGCTGATATTATACCTGTAGATGTGGTTGGTAATCTGACAATAGTAGCTGCTATGGATGCACACAATCGATCGTAAGTATGAAGTGCAATATGTGCTGACTGTAATGTGTTGAACCATCTCTAATCCTCTTCTTCGTCGTCCTCGCATCTTACGCGAGGGTCGGCTTTCCTAATCCTGAGGTGCCAGTTAGCGTCGTCAATAGACACATCCAAACCCTTCATCTTCCAAGTCTTGTCTTTTGTGTAGCCATGGAAAGGCACTTCTTCAATACGTGATTAGCGCCTTCGCATAATATACCCTTACTACGTTGGCCTGGACTTCAAAAATATAATTATTATGAATGTAATGAGGCGAAAGTCAGGATTTTGGTGTCTACTAACCGCAAAGGGATGTTGGGAATTTTGTTTGTAAAATAAAATACGTAAACGAATAATATGACGTGTATAGAGCCCATGTATCATGGACAAGTGGAAAAAAGTTTACACTACACTGTTTTTAGAAAAGATTTCTATTAAATAGGTATACATTTATGCAAATACCTAATGACTTTTTAATTTAAATTTTAGCAATCGTGGCGATAAAGACTTGAAGGTGTTCAATTGCTGTTCTGGATTACGAAACCCGATCAGTGTTAAAGAATTTTTAGATACTTCACTTTATAATAGTAGAAAATATTCTTTCGGTAAGTTAGAAGACGGTACTTTCTAGAAACTTAAAGTCAGAAATAAGTTTAAAGTTTAAGAGCCCTATATCCATAATTTGTATGGGGATATTACTATTCCCAATTTATCTGTAAATAATCCACATGTGTCACTGTAATTTAGCATATAGTTACTTATTCAATATATCCAAGTGAAAATAGTCGTTATTTTTTAATTGGTTTTATTGAATAGGAAATATGGGTGGTTACAGTGACACAGGTGGATTATTTACAGAGAAATTGGGAATAGTTTATCCCAGAAAAAATATGGATAGGTATAGGAGCCTTCTTCATCGCATTTCTCATAGTAAGGGCTACGAGGTTTTATCAATGATCCAGTAATTGACTGTGTCATAAATTATTACCTAATAGTTAGAACTCCTATCGCGTGTAAATTGAACAAGGAAATGAGATTTCTCAAGGCTGTAGAATATTTCATACACAATATTTCTCATGCATTTAATTTACCGAGGTCAAAATAGCAATAATCCAAGATAAATTGACCACATAATCCGACAAACCACACTTAGAGGCTTTTCCATCTAAATATATCTCAACAGAACTAGCCACTCGTTAGATATAGCCTCACAAATACCATCGGCTAAACGAGGGAGACTAGGTCTTCCGCTGGGTACCCTGGAACCGTAACACGGTTTCGGGAGCTGTAAAGCAACCCGTGAAGAAAAAAAAATAAAAAAAAAAAATATAAAAAAAAATAAAAAATAAATAAATAAATAAATTGACCTTTGCATAAAATTTCACCGAGTCTAGTCACATCTATCGCCAGGCCAAAAGGGTCGCGAAATATGAAAGTCAAGGGAAGTTCCTATTAAAATTATAATGGCAAAGCAATAACATTTTTTTTAAATAAATCGATGAGTAAGTAGAGATTTTTAAAATGTTGATATAAATTTTTCAGATGGAGCATTTCTATATCCATCTTTAATTGTTACAACTAATCGTCTTCTCTATGCAATTCTCATTTTCTTCCTTCAAACACTTCCTTCCATTCTGGCGGACAAAGTGTCGTGGTTACTTGGAAAGAAACCTAGGTGAGTTTTTGCTGAAAGATTTTTCTTGACATCAAGCACAAGCCAGGAATCTCCGTCTGTCCACTGATAACGAAAACAAAAAATGCTCTAGTTCAGGTGCCACACGATTCCCGGGAACCATGTACCCCAGGCACAGAATATGCAGACCGGTCATTATGGAGAACTCTGAAACAATAACAGATAGACAAATAATGTTTATTTCTATATTTTAATTATCTTAATGTTTCGTATACACATAACTAAGGAACAAAAACAAAAAAAAAAGTTAAATATTCTCATCACAGTATCCCGACATAAGTACCTACACTTGTCCTTTGAATATTGAACGATGTCGCCAATGTCCAAAAATAACCTTTGTTACTTTACTACGAACATTGATTGTGAAATGTTGCTATGAAATCTATGTAATGTTGTATTTTAATTATTTTATGCATAGGTTTGTAATCTGTAATTTTCGGTTCACAATTTTTTTAATCGATGTATGCAGTTTTTAAAATCCATGACATGTTTCATTAGAACATATTTCTTCTATCTCTTTGTAAATGCAAAAGCGTGTTTATTTGATTGCCCTTCTTTCAAGTCAAAACGGAGCATCGGACTGATATGTCTTTTTGCACAGATAATATGTCAGATATAGTGATTATCGGGAAAATATCTCATACCTTTAGGAAAAATAAATAAATATTTGTTTGTTTCTTTCGTATTCTATAGATTCAAAAACTACTGGAACGATTTGAAAAAATCTTTTTGCATTTGATAGCCCAAGTTATTAGGCTATCATCACGCTACCTACCCAAGGGGGTGAATTGTACTATTGTTGTATTCCTCATACAACGTGTACCAAGTAGTGGGTAATCAGCTAGTTATCTTATAAATAAAAATGAAATGCTGTTCGCTGGTAAGCGTATCACTTGTGAACGGCTGGACCGATTTGGTTATTGTTTGTAATAGTCCGAATCAGGTGGTATTTTTTTTTCATAAGTGGTAATTTCTTTTGTGCTGGATAGCACGCAAAGCTGTACTCACCTCCTGTTATTTATTTTACTAGGATGATGAATTTGCAAATGAAACTGAATAAGCTGTCTTCGGTTCTGGAGTTCTTCACTTGCCATCAATTTATATTTATAGATCATAATGTTCACAGTTTATATGAGTCTTTAACCAGTGATGACAAACGTATTTTTGATTTTAATGTTGAGAATTTTAAATGGCAAGAGTATTTAGAAAAATATGTTTTGGAATTGAGAAATTATCTTCGTAAGTTGAATAAAAAGAGAGAACAACCAACTCATTGAAAATTCTTGGGTGTATGCATGTATTAGGTAAATATGGTTGTCATTTTAATAATAAAGGGTAAAGGAAGGTACGTACAGTGATTAAAATTTGTTGATGCTAAATAATTTGTTATCGTTATTTTTTAATTAAATATTGTAATTAAAATACAAAATTAAAATACAATTTTCGTATATTTTCTTTAATATAATTTAAACTATGCATAAAAAAACGTATTCCTTATAATGAGCCCTTTCATTTGATATGTGACATGATGCACTTGAAAAAAATGATTTCCCTCCCAAAATCGAAATTCGATTATTTACATACGCTATTCATCCGTGATTGGGTCATGAAACTCTATAAGCTGTGACAGACGGACAGACAGACACATGAGTGATCCTATTATAAGGGTTCGTTTTTTCATGGGAGATGTTTGGAACCCTAATATCCGAATTTATGTACAAATATGAAATTACAAAAACAAATAAATGGATTCAAGTAACCACTCGACGTAGATTTTTTGAACAGAAATAAGTGTGATGTAGGTTGGGAAATTGGTTCTGAAAACCTTTTGAAATTGATTGAAACAACTATTTTTTCAGGAATTTCTAAAGAATAGTGCTTTTGAAATGATTTTATTTAAATTTTATAGCCCCCGGTTGTCGTTTGTCGGACATTCGCGGTGATTAATTCGCTGTGAAACCGAATGGCGAGTTGTGAATTTATGTCCATGCATTCATTGCAATCCTGTTATATATTTGGTGTCCCGGAGACTTATATAATATGTATATAACATCTATGAACGTGTTTTCATATAAACCACTGTAAAGAGTAGAAAAATAAGTAAAAAAAAGTAAAATTGAATGAATTGAATAAATCTTTATACAACAGTAATAACTCAATTTTACTTTTTTTAAATTTATTTTTCTACTCTTTACAGTGGTTTATATGAAAATACAAAACCTGATGATCTACAGTAAATACATATAAAAATTAAAATATATATTTAACATACCCCTAACCACACACCATTTAATTAACAAACGTACACCCGGCGAAATTGATTCCAAAGACAGAGAAGAATTAATTCGACCAAACGATTTTTCTAAGAAGATATATTCTATGTTTTTTTCATGAGAATGGACAATATTTCATTTTTCGTAAGGTACCAAAATTCGAAAACCGTTTGGAGATTACATGCTAGAAAGCTTATTTTTCATTTTTTTTATTTTTTATATCCTTTAATTTTCGAGTTATTTTAAAAATACTGAAATATTGAAAAATAAGGATTAATAGGTGCCCTAATCTGTGCTAACCCTCTAATTTAAAAATACTAATGTCTGTTGGCAGAGTTGTTAGTTATTGACCTCAGGTGTTGCCTTCTATTAATTTTACCCATTTTTATTCCATTTAAAGCTAAATTAATAATTATTCTTTAAATATAATTATAAAAATACTTCATTTATATAATATTCTTTGGAAGTTTTGCTAGTTTCGAATGGGCTATCACAGGAAATATATTTACGAGTGAAACCGCGAACAAAAGCTAGTATTATTATATACATTATGAATAATGTTGTAGGCGATTTGAGTTCCGGCTACGGCAACACCTATTTGGAACACGGTATATTATACTCTTTGCATTATACTCTGTGGCTTGACTGACACTATCAGTCACTTTCTTTGGGTGACAGTTTATATTTCTTAATTTTAGTCCTAGCTAAGGTTTTTAGTTTTTAAGTCCTCAGAATTTAAAAAAATTCATAATTAAATTAAAAATATAAAAACTCAACCAAAAATAAAATATAAAAATACGTGTAACTTATTTTTTAATATATTTTAAATTAAAGTAATAAAAATGGGTGATTAAATAAATGAAATGTTGTCCATTGGTTCTGAACCTTTTCAGAAATTATAAAATACTAATTTCTAAATTATTTTGAGAGATAACTCTAGTAAGTATGTACAAATTTTTATGGTTTATAAAATATCCATACAAATGATACAAGTCTAGGTATATCAGGAATTAATTCAGCCGGATGTACATACATTTTAACTTAATCTTATTGACAACCACATAATTATATAAGTATAACAAAAAATTAATTTCAAAATAAAACCATATCAAATACAATACTTTCCTATATAGACACATTGACGGTTGTCTAATTCTAAAACTTAGCAAAGGACATTTTCTTAAAAAATCGGATTTTTGCAATTGACATTGTCAAAATTAAAAAAAAAACTCAGCATAGATGTAATAAAATAAGTTGTACCGACTTCAAAAAGTATGCACTGAAAAGTGTGCTTTCCGAAAGCAATTTATTAAAAAAAACCCAAATCGCTTCAAGTGTGCCTATAAAATTTGAAGAGTTGTCGATTTCTCCAGGATCCCATCATCAGATCCTGATCTAATGAGCATGGGACCACCTGGGAAGTATACCCTTTCAAACAAAAAATCTAATTCTATATCGGGCCAGGCGTAGTAATCGGAGAACATATAAAAAAACATAAAAGATTCCTACAATTGAAAACCTCTACACTCTGTTCATTATATGATGGGTTGACTTTATCAGTCAAAAATTAATTCAAATTCAAAATATATTTGTTGTTTCACATAGTATTGCATTATGATTAATATTACGGTGTTAGTTTGAAATTACGTCCCGATAACGTCGAATAACGATACTCAATAATAATATCTACATTCACTAAATTATCCCATACTTATTTAATTAATTCACACAACAGTACAACACATAGTAAGAAAATAATGAAATAACACAATTAACAAAATTACGATTTATTTAAATAAAAAAATCATAAAAACTAAAAACAAATGAAATATTAATTAATGTAAATAGGTACCTACAATTAAATTATTATAAAATTAAGAAAAGTCATATTAAAGTATTCCTAATACAAAACCAAATTAATTAATTAGATATAGATGTAAATAATCAATATAAATAAATAAAAAAACTTTCGATTTGTGCTGTTAAATATCCCAAAAGTAAATTTTTGTTGCCTGTCACAGACACCATCATATGTTGAACAAAGTATAGTTTATGAAATGGTCAATTTAATTTAAATTTCGAGGACATCGTTTATTAGTTTTTTTTCTCTCCTGTAAAAGATATATTTGGCCCTTTGCTGTTTTGAAATTGCACAGCCGATTTGTACCTAATTAAAATATTATTCAATTTTAAGCAAATATTTTTTCAACCCTAATGTATAATCTTTTAAATAACTATCCCATTGTATATTTTTAACGTCTATATCGAAGACTTTTCTTTCATTAGGCGACATTGTATCTATCAATCTTCTGAAGTTCTTATCTACAAACGTCCATTGATTTGTTGTAATGGATTCGAAACTTGAGATGTATTTTTGTAATTTCCATTGAATTTCCAGTGCTCTGAAATAAAATAGTACTAAATTGTATAAAACAATGTCGGTTATTCGTGTCTGTCTGTCTGTGTTATGGCTTAATATGTACTTCTAAACTATATTTGATGGATTTGATGCGGTTTTCACTTAGATAATTTAGGGTTATTTAATTTATCCACAGTCGAGAAATTATTAATAGATATTTAATTATTCATTACCGTTTCGTTGTAAAATTAAAAAGTAACCAGGGGGATATATTGTAACTGTTTTAGTCGTCGCAACGAAATTAAATTCAGAATTTAAGATTTAAATTTGAAATCTAAGTCAAGAGTAACGTACCAGGTTACAACGTCTGAATCAATTTGAATGAAATTTAGCAGCCAAAAACAACCACATTCACAACAGAAATGAGAACAATTATTATGATAAAGCTTGTTTTAATTTTCAATCGGTTGAAGCAAATAAAGACTAGACTTATGCTATAAAATATTTTGTAAGAAATACCTTGATTTTCGTCTAGTAAGTGCATTGTAAATATATAAACAGGAAGCTGGCAATACTTGAAAAATACACGTCAGTAACCAGTGAACATAACAGTTTCTTGTCACTATAACGAAGGGTAGCAGAAAAGCTGAAAAAGTATTTTTTTTGTAAATAAATAAGATATTTTCAAGGAAAGTTGTTTATCTGGGTTTTACAGACCCACTCTTACCTTTCTAGTGGATGTGTTTATAAACATGAACTATTGCTTTTCTGAAGTTCATCGTAAGCTGAAATGATCTACCAAATAACCTCTTTTAGTTCACAATACTCGAAGTTTGTAATTTTCCACTCACTGACCGAAATTTCATCAAAATGTCTGGGTATACTTCCAATATAGTCTGGGACTGGGACTGGTATTACCGTCAAGTAGGGGTTGCAGATACCCCCAGGAGTAAAATATTCTACAACTAAAGTTACACGGAGAGGTGAATGTTGATTGCTTTGTGAATGAAACAGTATACTAGGGTCAACTTTTAAGATCTCGCACCTTTTTCCGGCTGAGTCGCGAGACTTGGCCCAATTTTTAAATTCATGTTTTTGATGAAATAATTACTTATGACCAATAAAGAACAAAACACCTAATGCAAGTCAAATAGGTGTTTCATGTTACACCCCGCCCCAGGCTACGAAAGAGTACAATATGGGTTTACAACAATTTGAATACCTACCTACATACTGGACTTTTTTGTAGATCATTTTATTCTACACAAATTGTTTCCTACATCATTTTATTATATCTCTGACAAATTAGACATACGTCATGAAAACTCGCTGGGGCTAACTTTTACCCCGACTTGATTTGCTCACATCCTAACATTATATTAATACTCGTAAACCGGTGAATAAAACCTATCTAATTATGAAAACTGCAACAAAATTGTGTAAAAAGGGCACAGACAGACAGACAGATTATATTATGTATTGATGCATCGACGCCTACATAATTTTACTCAGCAGTTCCAACCACATTTTTGAACTTGCCAAAATAATTTCTTTAATTTGTATAGGGTAGGCCCTCAGAATAACGATCCCGCTCGACTCCAATTTCTTTGGCTAGACTATTCAATAAAGCGATAGATATAATAGAATAGGGTAGAAGTTGCATTTGATTCATATGCATGAAGCAAAAAAATGATTGTCTAAGATAAAAGTTCTAAATCATACAAAAATCAATAATTAATATAGACAACAATTTATTAGTCTTAAAGTACTGAATTTCAAAAACTTTCAAACCTGTTGGAAATATCTTTGTCCATATAAAGTCCAATTTGGAATTTTGTTTTGCATATTTACGTCCACTTTTTGTTATTTCGACGCAAAAGTCACCCCATGAAATAGGGTTAGATGTGCCCGAGCAACAATTATAAACAACCAACTCTCCAGGCCTGAAAATAGAATTAAATTAGTGCTAAAAATATGCATGACAACATTTATTTACATATATTATATGCGTTTTTTTTTCATACAAGCTCATTAATATCCATCTCGATTACAAAATTACATTTCAAATTATAAAGGGTTATAAAAGTTTAAATAACATTAAGGAAAATTGGAAAATTAGAAGATTTTTTTGGCTACTCTTTCGAGCTACCTATCTATCTTCTATTCCAAGAGGTAGGCAGAGAATGTCATTTGCTACGATCCTGGCATATCTCTTTTGCCTCTTTTACTTCTCTCAAAATCTCAATCAAAATTGATAAAAATTTATAGAAACAAGATAGACTTTTAATGTACACAAATAAAAAATGTTGAAATGTCTGTCGTCCTAATATTTGTTCAGAATTGGCTCCGAAACGGATCAATGGGTTTTGACAAAAGTTTCAGGAACCATGGTGGGTTCTCAGACTTAAAATCTGCTTTTTTTATTTTAATATCTTGAAGGGATCGTAGATAAAATAATGTATGACCCATTAATGAGATTGGGTGAGCAGCGATACCAAAATTTCACGGGCGGAGCCTAGGCGGAAAGCTAGTCAATTCATGTACTTACTTTTCTAACCTGGATGCACTCAATAACATGAGATTGACTACAATATCAACAGGTATAAAATCAGCTATACAGTTGGGATCCCCTGTTACACTACACAGTGCTTTCATTAAACTGGCGCTAAGTAAACCATTAGGTCCGTTAAAGTTACAAACCCAACCTTTGGCTGGTCCATGGAGAGGTGATAAGACTAGAAAATAAAAATATATAAATTAACTTTAAATTAACGCTGATGTAAACTTTAACGAAAATTATAAAGGAATTTCGCAAGAGAACTTTGAAGCCCCTGGCTTTTTTAAGGACTTTTTTAGTGAGGAATGTGATTTACAAACATACACGTACAAAGCACACATCTTCTTGAAACCAATTGCATAATCGTATGCACATAGACCGTAGATTTTACCTACCCGAGCAGAAAGTGACTTCTTGTTGCACCGATGTGTTAGTTTGAGAGCCCGAGCGGAGCGAGTCTCCTTCTGCTCTGGTCAGTATTCTATTCTATTCTATTTTTTTATTACGGTTTCATCAGGGTTTTGATGATTCCGCCAATGTCATGTATTATAGACGTCTCAGTAAAAATATGCCGATTAATCGGTATCTAAGAATCACAACTATCACAGACTGGATTCCCCATTATGTCACGACGAGACGCTTGCGTTTTAGCTTGCGTTAGTCTCCATGACATAACGTAGAATCCGTCAGTAATCTACTATTGACAACGTGCTGGCTGACATTTTGTTTTTTTATCAATAAATTCCTATTGAAAAAGCAAATTTAAACTACCATACAGCTAAGTCTTCAATATAATTGATAACCACTTCTGATGAAGAAAAAAACCGCCTTTCCAAACCAAAATGTGCTTTCCGAAAGCAAATGCACAAGTCACTATAAAAAAAGATCCAAATCGCTTCAAGTGTGCCTATAAAATTTTAAGATTTTTCGATTTCTCCCTTGGACCCCTTTCAAACAAAAAAAAAATCCCTAATCGGTCCAGGCGTCTTCAAGTAGGTAATCGGGAAGTATACATAAAAAAAAGATTCCTTTTTTTTAAGACAAACTGATAAAATTGAATGTAGCATTCGGGAGAAAGAGCGATTCCCAAATCGTGTGCTTTATTGCATCCTTGCTGATATAGGCCAGTTTCTAATACATTCCTTACGTAGGTATAGTTTAATTTTGTAATTTGGTTGAGTTTCTTTTGAGTAATCGTATTATAGTTACGAGGTAATGGCCTATTCTCACGACAGCTTCTTTAGTTAATCTTCTGGTCTTCTTCTTCTCACAAGTCATGTTTCAGTATATAAAAATTATAGAATTTTAAATTACCTATGGAAGGTCTGACTATTGCAACTGGTATATTTCCATGTGTTGTTGCCACACAGTGTTCACCAAAAAATTTGGTATATGTGTACGTGTTTGGATGCTTTCCTGAAAGTAAAATAAATTGTTATAAGTACATAGTTTCTGTAAGGATGTTATATTTATTTTCATCCCATCTTTTCGAAAAACGACGATTGGTTCCTCAATAAGTGCGAGCAAAGTAGGTCTTTTCTCCAAGAAACTTTCACAGAGGGCGGCAATGAGTTTTGAATTTGAACCATGAATGTTGCTTCTTAGTATTCCAAATAGATCGAACGCAAATATTGTATGAATGAAGTTACTGGCAGGTAGGATAGGCATCACAGGCTGATTAAAAAAAATCATAGAGAGAGATTTTTTTCATCGGGCGGTGTACTATGAATACCTAGCTGTGCTCAGGATTCAAAATAGCGCTCTCGCTGTAAAGTATTATTTTACTCACTCATGATCTACTATTATAGGCTTTTTAGTTGTCAGTTTCTAAAATGGGAAAAGGTCTAAAGATGATGTAGTTAGGCTGCAACCTAAACTAAGATATATAAACCCTATGATGACTTAGTTTCCCAATCGAGAAAATGTTAACTTACAGTTATTTTATATGTTGGATAACATATTGGTAATAGTTAATGACTAGCCAGCTCCGTTACAATAATAGTTTATAAGAAAAACTAAAAAAACACGTTTTTGTCAGTAACGCACACTTGAGTTAACCAAATGAGCCCAAAGTCGATGGGGAGACCCTAAATTCCTTATTTTTTTTCAAAATTTTAAACTCCGTAGTTTCGGAGATTAGGGGGACTGGGACGGTAAATCGTATCGTTCGTGATTGGGTCATCAAACTCTACAAATGTACTCTAGTAGATTCGGAGAAAATCTACGAAATCCTAAAATGCACAATGACTGTAATGAAAAAGAAAAAACCGGCCAAGTGCGAGTCAGAGTTCCGTAAGTACCATTATCTATAAAAACAGCAAAAAAATCACGATTGTTGTATGGGAGGCCCCCTTAAATATTAATTTAATTTAAATTTAATTATTTATTCTTAAAGTGAATATATAACTAAATATTCTGTGAATATTTCAAGCGTTGCCGTCATCAATATCGAGCAAAAACGAGCAAAAGAATCACGTTTGTATGGGAGCCCCCTTAAATATTTATTTTATTCTGTTTTTTAGTATTTGTTGTTATAGCGGAAACAGAAATACATCATCTGTGAAAATTTCAACTGTCTAACTATCACGGTTCATGAGATACAGCCTGGTGACAGACAGTCAGACAGACAGACAGACAGACAGACAGACAGACAGACAGACAGACGGACAGACGGACGGACAGCGGAGCCTTAGTAATAGGGTTTCCGTTTTTACCCTTTGGGTACAGATCACTAAAAAGGACGGGAATGTGCTACTTTGTCTATAAGAAAACGGTGATATAAAAGTATTGAAAATAATATTACCTATTAATTGTTTAGTTATACATTCACCAGGGAAATCCGACAAATATTCCACAGTAGATATATCATTAGAAGGTTGGTAGACGACCTCATCAATGACAGAACGGTCGCAATTGCTGTAAGCTGTTGATACGTGGATTAGCGCCTGAAATAACATGAGCCAGCATTAATTTGTATAATTATTATGGAATTAACGTCATAAAGCTTTTGTTTATTAGGTAGTAACATTGAAAATTATGGGATACTTTTTTATTCGCTCCACTTCCGGATTCATCCGTGGCCAGTATCCCTGATCCCATCCCATTAATACACCCATATCTTCGCAATATAGAGCATTTTTAGGGTTCAAAATATCTCCGATGAAAAAACGGAAACCATCAACAGGATCACTCTTGTGTCTGTCTGTCTGTCCGTCTGTCACAGCTTATTTTTTCTGAATCTACTGGACAAAAATGTTGAAACTTGGCACATAGAGTTTGATGACCTTCGATCAATATAAAATAAATAGATGGAGCAACTCAACCGCTCAGCGTGCCACTTAGCGTACGCAGCTGCAGCTCTTCTTCCCGCTCTTTTGTTCCTCATTCCGCGCTTTTGTCCCTTTCGTACGGTGTCACGCGTGTTTGTACGGGAAAGCGCTGAGAAGCTCCATCTATTTCTTTTGTATTGATCGAAGTTGATGACCCAATCACGGACGTATAGCGTAAATAATCGAATTTAGATTTTGGCGGAAAATTAAAACGTAAAAGTTTTGAAAAAAATAGGGAATAGTTTCTTATAGTTTACAGGAAAACCTAAACGAAAATCTTATCTTAAAAAGTCCACTAATAATAACAGATATATAATAATAATATATACAATAAAATACAATAATAAATAAATACAATACACGGGTACAATATCGGTTTTAAAAAAAAAAAAAAATTGTAATACCCACACAAATTCGCTTGTAACTACTGATCTCTTAGAGACAGATATATGCTCCTATAGACTTTTTTGTTGATAATTTTATTCTCCACAATTCTTACCTATATCATTTTGTTATATCTCTGACGGATTAGACAGAATACGCCATGAAAACGCGCTGGTGTGATTCTTGTGAATTATCTAATGATGAAAATTGCATCAAAATCCGTTAAGTAGTTTTTTCGTGACATACAGACAGACGCACAGTTTTGTTTTATAATATGATATTGATTATTTTATACAGTCATACAAATTCTTTGTTCCCAAACGGTTTATCTTTAAACCGTATTAAAAAAAAATAGAGTCTCACTTGAAGTTTCTTCATACTGTGACACAGGGTTAGGACCCCTCTTGTTCCGCCAACGTTGAAAGCAAATGCATCTCGAAGTGTTTCGTCGAAATTCACTGTAGCTGCCGAGTGAAATACAACAGATACCTACCAGAATAAAGGAAAATACAGATTCTTAACAAGTGAATAAATTCAGCACAGGCCTATAATATGGACAACAGGCACAAAGGTGGACATTGTTAGTATAGACATTACTAACCCACACCTGTAAAGGCCGTGAATATGTGTTTTGTCTGTGTATTTTTGGGGTAATGTAATAAAAACTTTTTGAAAAATGTGAAGACAATACACGATTTAAGTATTTTCAGAATCGGATGAGTAGTTTCAGAGATTATCCCTACGTCCAAATTTACAAACTTAATACATGTAACAAAATAAATGTAAAAAAATATATTTGATTTGAATATAGAGTTTAGCGAATGGCATTCGATTGTCTCTGCCTACCCTATACCTAGTCTTGTGATAAAAGGCGTGATGATAAAATATCTTAATCAAACTAAATCTTACTTCGTTCGTGATTGTAATAAGATCTTTTTCAGATATTCCCAAATTAGGTTCTGTGATGTTTCCAGAAATCGGTATTATTTTCTGAAATGCCTCCGGATTATCCTCTTTTAATTTGAAAAATATCTGCAAAACAATTGTAAGTTACTAATGCGTTACTAATCAATTAATTACCTGTAAATTCTACGAGGAAATAAAAAACCGGCCAAGTGCATGGGAGTCGGATTCGCACACGATTCCCTTGACAATATTTTAAAAACTATAAAATAAGTTAGGTAATTTAAAACTACAACATCATTTTTACCTCCTTAAGTATTTTTCAGTTTCAGCTCGGCGATAATGAATCAGTCACTTTATTAGATTGTTGAAAACAGTTTTGAAGCCATGTTTTGAGTTGATTAAATACTTACTGGTGAATTTATTAGTTCCGCAACTCGTACGTCCGCACTTAAGCCTTTCTTTTGACGGATTAACATGTAAATGTATTTCACATTTGGACAATGATATAAAAGTTTCTCTAATAATACCTGTAACAGTCAAAAGTTAAGATGTCTATTGCTCAACTACACTGTAATGACAACATCTATTTGGTTGTAAACGTTTCAAGGAGGCGCCTCATAACTTTTGTCCCATACAACTATTTCGAAATTGAAATAGGTTTCAAATGATAATATATTTGACACAGTAGGTATGACTTAAAAAAATGAAAATCAGTTACACCTAAGTTTTATGAAGTTTCACGCGTATTTTCAACCGATTTTGCGACTCGAGTTTCATTCATATATAGAATAATAAGAATTTATGAAAACATTAAGTACAACTTGCTATTTCTAATAGTTTTGTATAATACTAGAAGACAATATGTCCATTTTGTATATTTTCGCAAGATCGATTTTTTGTGAAATCGTTCTTTCTCATGTTTCTGGTACTTATCCTTGGTTATTTTATCGATTTTTTGCATTGTATCTCTCTAACAACTTATAAAAGAGATATCGACAAAATAAGCCGCGCGATTTACTGACTTCATTGCGCTAACAAGAACAATATTATTATTTAGGTAGTTTGTACTACTGATATCATATAAAATCTATTTTTTAATTTATAGTAGTTTTTTATTATATTAAAATAATTAACAACAAATTATTATGACTCTAATTTTGAGCAATATTTATTTTTAAATTTGACTTTTAGCAGTTAGCGATTTTTTACGAAATTTCATAAGAATCAGTAAGTAATATATTTTTGCGCATACTTGCGCCTTTTTTATTTGTTCAAAAAAACGGTGCTAATAGAAATTGTAATAATAACGGCGAGTCACCACCTGCCAATTTTACGTTTCATGAGATGAATGATATATATGATCTGCAGGTGACCGTAGTCTCAACCAATAAACTTGATAAACCAATCGATTTAACATCTCAAACCAATAGCCCGAATTTAATTTAATTTTATCTCAGCAATAGTCCAGGCACCTGACGGGGCCTGTCTGTGAGCGCATTGTACTTGATGCATCCAGAGATAGGTCCCGAAGGGTGCTAGTCACAACACTTTAGATTAAACACTCTAAAGGGCCTCTACGTGTTGGACCTATGTCCCCATGCAAGCCTTACAAAGGACCGGGTATTATGCCCGTGAATTTAGAGTTATGAAATTAATGAAAAAAAACTATAAATTATAGAATTAGAAGAGGATGCAAGGCAATTTTGCAATCGTACTCTACACAATAAAATACATTTTGTAGAAATAAATTAAAATAAAAGCAACGAAAAGCAAAGGATTTTTTTTTTAATTTCCTTGATTAAAAAAGGTCACTTAAATTGTTAATATTGCTATATATTTATAAGTAAGTATAAAAAATATACTATTATTATCTTTTATTCCAATTTTTACCTTGATATTCCATATTTGATTTTTGAGATCATATATACCTACACGCTTTCGCCCCATAGTGCATTAGTTCAACTGATCTCCAACAGAAACAGATGGCGTCTTTTACAAAATAAATAATCTAGTCTAATTTTAAAAGAAACATTTAATTTTGATTTGTTTGTTTATTTTTCGTGATTAAAAGGAAAAAAATAATCTTCGAAATTAAAAAAAGGCTAGTACTTACTTTTCCAACAAATCCAGTGCCACCAGTAATAAACACACATTTATTATCAAAGAATTCATGAATAGTTAGATAATCCATTTTATTATCCTCTTGATCTTTCATAGACATTATTAAGAAAACTGCAATACAAAAATTATTTTCAGAATTATTTAGTTATATGCTGTTTTTATTCTACATATAATATTGTATAATTATTAAGTTGTATAATTAAATTATTTTAGCGGACAAGCCGTCCTCAGAAGCTAGACGAGTATCTAATGTTGCAAAAACAATTAACGCCATAAGTATAGTGTCTCTGATAACCCTATTACCTTAAAAATACAGCCTATGTAGGGATTCCATAATTTTAATGAAAGAACTCGGATAATTATTTTGTGGATGTTAGAAGGACCAGATTTCAAAACCCCCCCGTGGATTTATTAAAAATAACGTTTCTTTCGAATTTAATACATTATAATGTACAATCTATCTATTTATCTATCTATCATCGCGCCTTTATCCCAAGAGGGGTAGGCAGAGACAATCGAATGCCATTTGCTACGATCCTTACATGACATTTTCGCTTCTTTTATATTCATCATACTTTTCATACATGCTCGGCGATTGTATGTTTGATTAATACTTATTTGATCATGAATTGTTGAATATAAAAGAAGCGATAGAGATAGATATATATATGTCATGATCGTAGCAAATATCAAAAAATAATTTTAATTTTATTTTTGAAAGCATTTTATAAAATAGGTGGTCATGACAAAGACGTCACTAAAACATTTTAATAAATTAAACAAATATATTTTATAAATTTGCACAACTACGCCAGACTGCAATAAATATATATTTATATTTATTTATAATTAATTATATAATAATTAACATTAAACTATAACTTATAAAAAAATAAACAAAAGAAAAAGAGTTATGTCATGAAAATATCCCTTCTAAATGATCGCCTTGTGGCATGGAGCCCAAGATGCTGGCGGCATTACCTCGCTGCACGGCTATACTGATTCTTTGAGCAAAGTAAGCACCAGCTCTGGGGTCACCAGAGGCGAGAATTAACCTTTTTGAAATATTGAATTTCAATAATTTAGCATCGGACGACCAGGGCCCCTTTGCAAACGCGGCGAATTCATGATCCTTAATCAAGGATGAGTATTTCCGGCGTTTGAGAATTTGAGCATTTTCCGCAGCTGTGCCAGCTTTTACTGCACTACCCTGGACGTAAGACGGAGCCAACGTATCGACGCATGTGGCGTCCCATACCAGAGTCCGTCTCAAGTGCCAGGGTACCAATGTTACTCCATCAGGTCTCTTGCCGTCATCTCTATAATGGACCGTTGGGTTCTAAAATACTTGGAACAGACGAAGTGAGAAGAGACCTGCGGATGAGATCATTTAGTGTGCTGTGCCTATAGCTGCGTCCTGCGCTTTTAACGCATGATAGCCCGTGTCGCCCGAAATGGTCCACATCATGTCCGCATCTGCATCGATGGGGCTCGCAAACTTTAGCTCCTAATCGAAGACCCACAGCGATGCGTAATGTGACTGGGTCTAAAAGTGTTCCTAAATTTCTTGAGGGAAGAGCATATAGCCAGTGACCCGATTCCTTTTCTGAGACTGCGAGAAGACGAGCTCGGTCTGTGGTATTATGACATTGTTCTAAAAGTTCTTTATATGAGAATTTTATGTGGGGAAAATCCCATGCATCTTGTGAACTTAAATTGGGAATTGCGTCTTCTGGGCATTTAACAGTCCAGGCCGTCCTGGCCTCCGTCAAGCACGGTACCTCAATACTATCAATTTGTGATAGTTTTAAAATTTCTTTAACAAGGTTATAAGTGCCATAGACAGAGGACAGGAAAGCCGGCAATGCCAAGCTTGATGAAGTCCGAATTCCCATTCCACCATATTTTATTGGTAAAGTAGTTTGTGACCAGGAGCAGTTATTGAACTGTAAATTCAGAATGAAGATAAAACTGAAGGAAATTTTTATTGTAGTTTGCCCGAATTCGCAAGTGTACAAAATGGGTACTTATTATCTATTAATGATATGCTATCGCTTATAGATCATTTTATTTTACACAATTCTTTACTACGTGATTTTGTAATATCTCTGACATATTAGACACACGGCAAGAAAGCGCCCTGGTGCTAAATTTCCCCCCCCCACTTCATTCACTAATACTGCTAACAATGGCGACTAAAATGTTGGGATTGGCTGTATGAACGGCCATACCAACGTTCCATTTTTTTAAATCCGCACTGATTTGACCGCGTCTTAGAGTATTTACCAAAGGAAACGTGAAGGGTGTAATTATCGAACAATTTTTTTTGCCACTTTTGGCGGGGGGGAGGTAAACGCCTAGTACTAGCCCCTGTACCACTGTATTTTTCTGTCGTTTTATTGTCGCAACGTATTTTACGTTGTTATGATGATTATGTTAAAATACAAACATAATAATTATAATTAATGATTGGAAACACTAAGTTTGACGCCCTAGATCGCCTTTCCTGTTTAAAACATCACAATTAACTATTTTCCTAGAGCTCTGTCTCGCGACACAAAACGATACCAACGAAATCTAAGGTAACTTATTACTGCGCACGTCAGTATAACTGGTCAAAGGGGAAAAAATTGGCGAAAGGGGGAGCCCGTCTTTGGCCCCTCCATAGGCTTAGTACTCTATGGACCGCGTTTGACTGCTGCTGATTGACTGACAATCTCTCGTAGCAAGAAAACCAGTTCGGTAGTTGATTTGAATTTATTGTAATAAAAACAAATATACTCGCAATTACGACATACGCATCGTCACAATTTTTATATTCGCAATCCGCTACTACATAGCATTAGTTAAATTTAAATTTCAATATAATACAAGTGCATCTATTCAAGTAACAGCTGGCAGGCTAGTGTAGCAAAGGGGAAACAAATCCAACGAAGGAGACCTACTGCATGACAATTGCCAGCGCCGCCAACCTGGAGTACGAGATTGGAAGTCCCTGCAGCGTCAGAGCTCACAGGTTAGTGCACATCCACTGGACAGAAATAACTTGTTCCACAACTGCCCAGGACTTCCATATATACCCGTCTCCGTCTACCTAATTAATACAGTTCACTAACATGCCGCAACAACTACAGTAGTTTTCGAGATTAGCCTACACAGCAGACAGGACGACAGACGAGGCATAAGATTTTAATTGAATTTTGTCAATGTCATGATATTTTCTAGACCTGCAGCAATCAAAAAAATTTAATTGCGAAAGTTTGGATTGCGTGAGTTTGTTACTCAATCACGCCTTAACGGCTGAACAGATTTTGATGGAACTTTGAGGATAAATAGTTTACGTAAATAGTCTCAAGACTTAACTATTTTGTCAATTAATGGAAATTACAGCGATTTTTATGAAGCCGAATTGATAGTTCCGTATATATAAAGCGGTTTTTGCATCCCATGGTACAATTAAATTTAGAAAATTAAATATTATCTACCTACCTACATATTTCAAAAAATTCAAGAGATCAATACTTACCTGACATCTATCAGAGATATTAAAATATTGTTAAACATTTCTTGTTCTAATTAGCGTGCCTTTTAAAAAGGTATTAAGGATTTTATATAATTAGCTATTTCTTACTGAGTAAAAGGAATTTCTCCTTTGTCCGATTTCGAGCGAGAGAGTAGCGTAAATCGTAATAGAATTTGTAAGGCCACGATTGCATTTTCGACGGTAATAGCACGGGAGTAAAAGTTCCTTTTTCTCAGTATATATTTTTAGGGTTCTGTACCCAAAGTGTGACAACGGAATCCCTATTACTAAGGCTCCGCTATCCGTCCATCCGTCCGTCTGTCACAACTCACACGGCTGTAGTAGATACTTGAAATTTTCACACAAGAGTGTGTATTAAGAAACGTGTTTTATTCGGCGTTTTTTGCTCGATCTTAATAATGGCAATACATACAAACGTCTAATTAGTATAACTAAAATGCATACTCTTAAGTAAAACAACAAATAATAAAAACCGGCCAAGTGTGAGGCGGACGGTATGCGGTGGGCAGGGGGAGGCGAGGTTGATACACCGGGAAGGTTTACGAGTATTAAACCTTGACCTATCATGTTTAGGAGCTGATTATTAACAGTTTAAGTGAATAAAGTCGGGGAAAATGTTAGCCCCATAGAGTTTTCATGGCATATGCTGTCTAATCTGTCAGATATATAACAAAATGATGTAGGAAATAATTGTGTAGGTTGTAAACTCAAATTGTAGCCGTGCGAAGCCGAGGCTGGGGTCGCTAGTCTTCTATACTAATATTATAAAGAGGAAAGATTTGTATTTTTGTGTGTGTGTATGTTTGTAATGAATAAACTCAAAAACTACTGTGCCGATTTTAAAAATTCTTTCACCATTGGAAAGCTACATTCACCCCGAGTGACATAGGCTATATTCTATTTTCAAAAAATTAGGGATCCTTACTAAAACTCCAATAATGTAACTCAAGGTGTAAAAAAATAACCTAAGAAATTCCTTACATCGCGTGCGCTGCGAAAACTATTGATGATATAGAGGTAGTGGTAGTGGGTAGGGGTAGGGGGTAGGAGTAGAAGTAGGGGTAGGGGTACGGGTAGGGGTAGAGGTAGGGGTAGGTATAGGGTATATTTTATTTTGTTCGTAAATATCCACGGGCGAAGCCGGGGGCGGAATACTAGTATTTAATAAAGACCAAATATGTGGATCATAAGTAAGAACCTACTCCGTGATTTCATACTAACAGGCGACAATATGAAGTAAATTTGCGGTGGGAGTGTGATTGGAATAGTTGTGTAACAACATTTCTAAACTGTCGTTACTTACAAGGACTCGCTTTGATAGTTCGTGATGAATGAGGGAATGTGCGCGGTCTTGTACAAATTGACGACTTTGGGAAAAATAAAAACCTACTTGTTCTATTCTAATGTAATAATATAATTCTTATAAAATAATAATAATATAATAAGCGCATTGTCTCTGATGCATTCAGAGATAGGTCCCGATGAATTTACTGATTTTATTTATTTATTTACACAAAAAAATTCTACAAAATAAGAAACATTAACATAAAGATTAGAATTAAATTCGTCACATAAACACAAATTACAACACAATAAAATCAAACAATCAATATAACAACAAAACAAATTAAACCTAGGTATATCTAAATCTATACAATGTGGGTAGTCACAAATTTGCTGCAATATTTTTTTGTATATAATATCACAAACTGAATTTCAGATACAGCATGCTCCAATATAAATTTCTAAATATTCACGGTTTATATTATAATCTGAATTGTATTATATAGCCAACACACTTGAGAAAGTCTCTACGTGTTGAACCTATGTCGCCATGTAAGCCTTCCATAGGACCGGGTATTGTGCCATTGAGAGGATTACAAATAAATAAATTTAAAAAATCATTAAATGGTATATAAAATAGAATTTTTGATTATTTTTATTATGTACTTATTTCATAGAAATTTTCATATAATTTAATAAATAGTCATACAAAACTGTTTTACTGTTTAATTAATTACCTAATTACATAATTTACAATATAACACAAAATGTAAATTTGTAGTAAATATAAAGTACCTACCTACTATCTAAATGCCATTTAATAATAGTAGTTTATGAAAGTGTTGTATAATGAGGGGTATTAAAACACGAGTGTCTTAATTAAAAAGTGTAAGAAGACAGTCAATTGATTAGTAGTTACGTCTTTTGCCCGCCAGGTGGCAGAAAGAGAGGTGCGTTGGCCAGCAAATAAAATGGTCGCTTTGTTTTAACTGTGTAATATTTTAATTCTGTTTAATTGTTTAATTGTGTCCAAAGTGGAAATTAAAGACAGTAATTAGTAAAGACGTTAATTTTATTCAATCCATCATCGTCTCTTTACAAGTGGCAGCCCAACTAGTGGCCAATAAAAGTTTCGAACCAAAATAACGAATTTTTACGAACTCTTAAATTTTGTTTCTAAAATATATTCAGTTTTCAACAAGCATTTTGCTGGTTTTATGTGTGACTGTCTCAATCTTCGAGGTGTTAAGTAAAAGTGAAAATGCCAAGAAGAAAAAGTGCGCAAAGTAGCCACGAGGCGGACTTCGAGGTGGAGTCGCGCATGTCAGCGATGTTCGCGTCCTTTGCTAGAGCTCAAGCTGAGTCTAACAGAGAGTTAATATCAGCTATCCTAGCTTCCAAGGATTCCAACAGTGACAGCGGCGCTCCAAGCCTGTCTCCGACATCACACATAGCACCGCCCTCCGCGCTTATGGGAAATTTCGCTAACTGTACAGCGCGTTTCAGCGGGAGAGCTCATCAAGATCCACGTGTCGTGGATGCTTTTATTGATACAATCATAGTATACAAAGAGTGTACAAATATAAGTGACGAGCATGCGCTCCGCGGCCTGCCAATATTACTAGAGGCAGATGCTGCTGTTTGGTACAAGGGAGTAAAGGGCTCCATTTCTTCGTGGACAGAGGCAATACAACGTTTGCGATCCATGTATGGTGCGCCGAAACCTCCCTACAAAATATTTCGTGGCGTGTTTAGTGCAGATCAAGGACACGAGCGCGCCGATATTTATATCAGCCGTCAACGCGCGGAACTCGCGAGTCTACCGTATGTTCTTGATGAACGAATTATATTAGACCTTCTTTACGGCTTGCTAAACATCAATATTCGAAAGCGAATACTTCGAGACCTGGTTAATAGTGTCGACGAGCTCATCGAGCGCGCCAGACAGGTGGAGGACGAGTTCGACGAAGCAGCGTCGGTGCCTGTTCAGGGACAACGGGAGCTTCGTGCCGGCCGGCATGAGCCGCGCTCTACGGCGGCGCCTGCGCCGAGCACCTCACTCCGGTCACCTGTGTTTCACGGGTCAACGACTGCTCGTAACTCGGTCGAGACTCCGCTTCGGTCTTCGACGTGTGAAGTTCCTCGGGCGACACAGTGTAACCAAGTAATTCAACCTCTTCAAGGTAACAAAAGTTATTGTGTTTATTGTCGTAAAAGTGGTCACGCTCGCTCTGAGTGTCCGCGACTTAAAATTAAAAGGGATAGTGAAATCAAGTGTTATGGTTGTGGTGCTAAGGGCATCATTCGTTCTAAGTGTGCTAATTGTAATGCTGGGGACAGTAAACCTAAAGACACTAGTAATACATTTTATTCTTGTAATTTTCATTCTTTGGACAAGTCTTTGAGCGATGATACCTACCCATTTACAGATCTTAGTCATGAACCTAATGTTATAAATCGTAGTAACGATCGTAGTTGTACATGTTGTAACAATATGTCTGTAAATCGTAGCAATCGTAGCCCAAAGAAGAGTCCGTTTTCGTTTAATACAAATTTGTCAAAGATTAAGCAAGGTCATCTGTCAAAGATCACCGAGTTGTGTACTAACACTTTTGTACCTAATGGGAGTTTGCCTCTCAGAGGCAAGTCGCCTATTCAAAATTGTAACAAGCTACCATTAATGAAGGTTGCCTTTGCGTCTGACTCCAACAGTAACGGCACCAGTAACCGACCTATTCTCAATGTCGAGATTAATGGGGTTCGTGGTACCGGTTTAGTGGACACAGCGGCCAAACGATGTATAGCTGGTTATAGTTTGTATACGTTGCTACGCGATCAAGGTCACCCGTTTCGTAAAAGTAATTTTCGTGTAAAATTTGCAGACGGGATTGTGCGCGATATGAATGTCAAACTTGTTGACGTCGACGTTAAACTTGAGGGTAAGGTTGTACCAACTACCTTCATAGTTTTACCTAACGCCGTAAATAATGAAACACTTTTTGGTATCGATTTTTTATGTAGTGCTCGTATTGTTCTTAACTTACACGCGAACTCATGGTTTATGACTGATCACCCGCAGGCTGTGTATCCTTTGCAAGGCGAGAAGTCAAGCGTCAAGGTGAGTTGTGCAGCTGCAGACGTGATTCGACCTGATGAGGGGGCGATGCTGTCGTCAATGGAGCGAACTGCATTGTCAACCTTAGTTCACGAGTACGAGGACATCTTTGGTGAAGGGGGAGGAGCGACACCTTTCGCCGAGCATACCATCGATACAGGTAACCATTTTCCTAAGACTACTAAAGACGAGACCCGTCGTGTGGGGGAAGACTATTCACCTGGTGACCTAATCCTTCTACGTAGCCATGTTTTGAGTAATGCCAGTAAGGGTATAACCTCGAAACTCGTCCCAAGAAGAGATGGGCCTTACTGTATAAAAATGAAGGTGAGTCCCACCACTTACTTAATTTCGCATCGTGAAGCTCCTGATGAATCGATCGGTAAGTATCACGTGTCCGATCTTACTCGCTACCATGCACGTGAGTGTGAGGGTGATCAGTCCAAGCCACGACCCGTCAACCCAAAACGGAAACGCGGTCGACCTCTTAAACTATTAGATTATGTTTAAGTTCCTTGTTCTAATTGTTTTTTGTTATTGTTAATTGTTCTTACTCACTTTCTCTTTGTGTAACTTTTGTGTTTGTTTGACCAAACTGGTGGTCCTATATTTGGTCAAAAGGGGGAGTATGTAAGAAGACAGTCAATTGATTAGTAGTTACGTCTTTTGCCCGCCAGGTGGCAGAAAGAGAGGTGCGTTGGCCAGCAAATAAAATGGTCGCTTTGTTTTAACTGTGTAATATTTTAATTCTGTTTAATTGTTTAATTGTGTCCAAAGTGGAAATTAAAGACAGTAATTAGTAAAGACGTTAATTTTATTCAATCCATCATCGTCTCTTTACAAAAGTTATTTAAAAAAAACTAAAATTGAGGTGGAAGTTGGCACCCCCAAATGCGAATTTTCAACTTTTTTTCATCAGGTTCGTTTGTAAATCGTTAGTCCACGTTTGTCCAACAAAAATTTTTTTTTGTCCACCGTTCAAAAAAAAAGTTGTTCAAATAAACATTTTTTATGAAAAAAACGATAGAAACTGAATTTTCGGGTACGTTCAAACTACACTAAAGGTTTGAAAATCAAGTTTATAAAGTGGGCAAACGATCCAACCCCTCAGAGAAGAGAATCCACCCCTAGGAAGCTAGAGATCCCCCATCAAAGTGAAAATACTTAGATATATACTGAATTAACTCGCGCATAAAACTACGTCTCTAGGGGTGGACAAACGACAATATGTGGTGGACAATTTTTTTAATTTTATTTCAGTATTGTGTTTATAAAGTATGTCAATATAAAGTTTTGAAGTTTATAATTCGAATTTTAAGATACGAGAGTATATAAATATTTTTTTACAACTATCTACTTTTTACAATTTTTGTCCCATACAAATTACATGCTTCATGACTTCTTAAATTACGCGATATCTAAAAGTAAATTTGACACAGTATGAATAAAAAAATAATTTAAAATCAGTTACACCTAAGTTTTATGAAGTCCTGAAAGTCATCAATTTCACGCGTATTTTCAACCGATTTTGCGACTCGAGTTCTTAATATTGTATAATAATGTACCATTTTTTCGTATTTATCCTATAGATAGATAATTTCACATAGTTTATAATAACATTAACTACAGCTTGCTATCTCTAATAGTTTTTATAATACTGAAAGAGCATTTATGTCCGTTTTGTGTATTTTTGCAAGACAGATTTTTTGTAAAATTATTCTTTCTCATTTTCTTGGCCTATCTTATCTTATCCTTGGTTATTTTATCGATTATGTTTGCAGTGAGATTAGTTTTAAAGAGATATCGACAAAATAAGCCGCGCGGTTTACTGAGTTTATTGCGCTAACAAAGGCGAGGTGAAGCAAGTAAAATGAACCTTATGACTTTATCAACTATGATCAAATATAGGTGAAGCTGCAATGAAAAATTTACAAAAATGTACTTATCGACGACATTACTGTCTCTACACAAATCAGCCGTTAGGTTTCCTTCCCGTGTTTATTTGTATAGTGAAATTGAAAATTAAATTTTGAAATTACATTTTCTGTAAACAGGCCAACGAACAATCCAATTTTGAATACACAATAATACATTTTCAAATTGAATTCCTGAAAGTCACAAAGCTTTTCTCTCGGGCATGTGCATGATTTGCACAATTCCAACATTTACACAGATTCAAAGCTGCAGTTATTAGTTTAATATGACTTATTAGAAGAGTTAAGGAACAAAGTGGAATTTATAATTTAAGTTGAAATTTTGTTTGAGCTTTGTTTTGTATTTTTCATATTATTATTGTCAGATGTTCATTATGTCTAGAAACTCAGATGTCATCATCAAGTTAATTATGAATCATTATGTTATAAAACAAAGTTTCCTTTGTGACCTTTCCACGCAAAAACCATTGAACGAATTTTGTACACTATGAGATAGGTTGATAAGTTTACGAGTAATAAACATGGACGTATCATGTTTAGGAGCAGAGCATTAACAGTAAAGGTGAATCAAGTCGGGGAAAAGTAAGCCCAGCGAGTTTTTATGGCGTATGCTGTCTAATCCGTTAGAGATATAACCAAATAATATACGTAGGAATTGTGAAGAATAAAATGATTGTCAAAAATGTCCGCTTTAGCATATCTCTATCTCTAATAAATAAGTAGTTATAAGCGTATTTACATAGATATTCAAATTGTTGTAAACCCATATTGTACCCGTGCGAAGCCGTGGAATCGCTACTTCTATTTGATTATATTTCGCAAAAAGGTGAAGTTTTTCTATTGGTAGGTACAACTTATCGTTAATTTTTTTTTCTTTCTACACGGGTTGCTTTATAGCTCTCGAAATCGTGCCGGGGTACCCAACGGAAGACCAAGTTTCCCTCGTTTAGCCGATGGTGTTTGTGAAGGCTATACCTAACAAGTGGCGACGAGTCTGTTGAGGTATATTTAGATGTATAAGTATAAATTTTAAAGTTAAATAATAATATATACATAATATACTTTCTTTGGTATAGTTTAGCAGAAATACCTACAAACCTATCTGTAACATAGAGTTTTGCGCTGTCAGCAAATTCCCATCGCATTGTTACGGGACACTGACCAGCTCAAGGGAATTAAGTAAGACAAGTAAGAAGCCTCGTTAAGTAAGTAAATTTATCCTGAGGGATTAGCGATCCTGACTCTACTGTCACAAGTTAAGGCTTGCCCACATTCACTAATGTAATGTGATTTCAAGTTGTTTGGGTCGTAGGTCGTAGAACAAAATTATGTACCTACTTATGTTTTTTATATCTTCTCGGGATGTCTCACTGTTCCCGGTTCCAGGGTACCTAGCGTACGATTAAGTCTTCGTCCTTTAGCCGATGGAATTTATAAGGCTATACCTAAGAGTGGTCAGTTTTGTTGGAACAAAATTAATTTTGAAAAATAACCTTTCAAATCGATGATCTTTTTAGGTTACCTAAACTTGACCAAGTAAGCTGCTTAACCGCTTCTAAACCGCTTACTATAGACTGGTTTTAATTTGACTATATTAAAAAATGCAGTCTGGGTTAGCTACAAATATTAGTAGCATGGCTAATTTTCATTCCTGAAAAATTATTAAAATACTTAGTTGTCAAACTCTGCTTCCCTCAAAATAATCTTCTTCTTCTTCTTTTTTATTATGGCTCCACCAATGTTCATCGGTGATTTGCCAATGTCAAGTATTATAGCCTTTATAGTGTATATAGCCGATAAATCGGTATTTAAGATAATCCCGCCGACCGTGATATGTCTTACTAATCACTGATTAATCACAACCATCACAGCGCGAACAGGATTAAACTGGATTCCACATCACGCCACGACGAAAACGCGTGCGTATGTCGCCATGACCGGATGTGGAATCCTCAAAATAATACAAAAGTATATTCTACGTCATGTCATTGTGGACAGCGCACGCGCCCCTTCATAACATGATGGGGAATCCAATTTAATCCTGTCCGCGCTGTGATGGTTGTGATAAGTCGATGATTAATAAGACATATTACAGTCGGCGGGAACATTTTAGCTACCGATTAATTGGCTATTGTTCTTCTTCTTATTTTATTATGTGACGTCTATAATACTTGACATTGGCGGCATCATCAAAACCTCGGATGGAGCCATTAGACAAAAAATAGAATGGACTAGAATAATTTATACAAGTATGTACTAATAAAGTGTTTATAACAGTACTTAATTACAACAGGAAATTAAAATGTAACCCTCCACATTTATTTAAATTCCAAAGCAATTTCGTGATCACCGAAGGAAAACGATTAAAGGAAAACATATAAAGGCAAAATGTATCGATTACGAGGTTCACGACCCTGTTTACATACTTTTAGAGTAAAAAATGTAAATGACTCCCGCGGGAACGCAGCTCGTCGCGTGAAATTGGAAATTTACTTAGTTAATACCCATTGTGTAAAAGAAGACAAATGGACAAATTTTTGTTAATAAATGGATCCAATTATAATTTAGTACATAATTTGCAACTCATAAAATAACAATCGTTTATATTAGTAGTTTTTTAGAAGTAACTAGGTATATTTGTAAACTGGATTTCGTTTATATGAAAGTACCTCGGATATAGGGCACTTTACTTTAAATAACTGTAATAATCTATCTATTTATTAATCATCACGTCTTTTACCCCAAAAGGGTAGGCAGAGACAATCGAATGCGATTTGCTACGGTCCTGACATACCTCTTTCGCTTCTTTTATATTCATCATACCTTTCATACAAAGGCTCGGCAATTGTGTGTACTTTTAATATTGCCATCGATCAATACATTTTTTATATGTTCAATAAAAGTACACCTAGGTCGTCCTCTGCCAGAATTTTCTTTCACTTCAGTCTTATAAACCTTTTTAGTCAATCTTTCGTCCTTCATTCTTTCAACATGTCCAAACCAGCGTGAATTACATTTCCTCATTTTAGGCATTCTTCTCTAATGACATCGTAACTGTAATAAATATTTTTATCATTTAAGTTTTTAAGTAAAAGTGATAGTCAAAAGCAGTAGTTTCTGACAGTATCACAGATCCTGAAGTTCTGTGGTCAGTATCTATAGAACATTATAAATCGATTTTTGAAGAGTTTGTTTTTATAGTAGTTTAAATTTTTCAAAAAGTGGGTACATTTACAACTTTTGTTACTTTTTAACTACTTCCAAAAAAAGAAGGAGAAGGTTCTCTAATTTTTTTTATGTATGTATGGACATCGATTACTCCGCCAGTTGTGAACCGATTTTGATGTTTTTTTAATCGACAGATAATTCTTCCTCATAAACAATTGGTTCATTAGTTTTTCAGAAATTTAAAAAAAAAAAACTAACCTTATAAGTAAATTTTTCGTAATATCTCGATGAAATATATGTACCGATTGTGACGACTTATTTTTTTAAGGATATAATAATTTCTCGAAATTATCTCACATTCATATGACGAAAATCAGTTCAGTAATTTTTCAGAAATTCAGTAATTTGTCTCTGTTTACTGCTAAAAATTATATCAGAGAAAAGCCTTAGCAACGGTTGCTATTGAGACGAAGTTGTCAATTTTCGTATCGACGATGGCCTAGCGGCTAAAGGTATGGGGCACAGTGCAGGATGCACATTGCACATGGTTCAAATCCCATCCACCGCAGTATTTTTTTTAATTTTTCATCAATTTTTTTAGTTGCGTTATTATTTGTTTCTCAGGGCAGCAAAATCACTTAAAAGGGAGAAATAAACATTTTAAAAAAAAGTGTACCGACTTCAAAAATTTGCACTGAAAAGTAAGAAATAATAAAAAAATCGTCGTAGAATTTGAAGACGGTTGGTGCCAAATTAGAAATAATTTAGTACCCAAATTCACTAATCTAGATAATTCATTAGGAACCTACGATCATCAGTACAAACATGGATAATATTGAACGGACCTTTATCTCCTTGTGTCCTTTATGTTTACTTAGTTTTGTATCCTAATTTGGCACCAACCGTCTTCAAATTCTACGACGAAATTTTTATTATTTCTTACTTTTTACTTAAATTTTTGAAGTCGGTACACTTTTTTTAAAGTTATTAGTCTGTGGTGAATATATTGAAGCCTATGTATATTGGTAAAATACCATACAATTGGTAATAAATTAGTATTCCGCAGGTCAGTTTGTTGGACATTTTAATTAAGAAATCCTTTGTATGTGTATCGTATTGTATTCTTCCCTGCAGCGTTAGCCGCATAAAGAGTTTCCCACTTTCATTGAGTGACACGGATGACCTCTTTTCACATTCATATTGGCCTAGTTTTTTTGAACAATTTTATTGTTGATTTAGATTTTCCTAGTTATATAAACTTGCGATTGTCTTGGATTTCTTATCTACTAAACAAATTTTATTTTGTGTGTTGCGATTTCCAACTATCATTGAATATTAATAACCTTTTCATTCAAATTACCCTTGGCAATGACTTAATAAATTATTAGAAACCAGATAAGAAGTTTTCGTATTTATTTAATGAAGATAAAAAATACTGTAACGAAAATCAGTATAATTATTCTGAGGTAGAAATTAACACATATGTTTCCTACTATTATAGGTAATGCAAAAATAATTACCTGAGATCTAAGTCTTTGAATAACTGCTATCTAACAATTTTTAAAGGCTCCCTTTAAGTAACTTCTTGGTAGATGAGTGAGTACGAAGATTTTTATTTTTCCTTATAAGCAATTTGTCTTTCTATTTCCTGATCGTAAAATAATAAATTATAAAAGATTGTATGCAACTTTGTAATTATTAGTCATTAATTCTGTAATTATCTGCACGTAATTGGGCTTTCCGGAGAACTGCGGTTACCCCAGCTTCACGTGCCCTCCGAGTAAGAAATATTATGAAATTAGCATATTAAAAAAATCTTTATTAATAAAAAATATATTATTTTACAAAATCACTTCTCTTCAAAGTATTAGAATGGGAAACGACTGTCAGTATTCACTCTATATGCTCCTCGTACATATCTGAAAAAATTAAAAACAAAATAAATAGTGATGATGAGAAAATTATAAACATATTGAAAGACCCAAGATTTTATGAAGGAACGGAGGCAAACAAAAGAGTTATTTGTGTGCTGATCGTATTTATGGTGTGTTGGTGCACCATGTACCCTGATCGTGTGGTTCTATTGCGTAAAAGATAAGGAGATAATAGGCGGTGGAATACCTCAGAGCATACCACGATAGAATCAGTACAGTACGCTTAGAAATAAATGTCTATATAACCCATAATGTTGAAATAAATGTTGTGTAACCATTTCATACACCTTTACGGGTTGATATGAATTTAGTTTGCAAATAACTGGATTTTTTTTCGGCACATTGCTATTGTCAAATGTCGTTAAAATCGTTAAAATGTTAGATTAATTATTGATTTGAATATATCTGGACAAGTAGATATGTTTGGAAAATTAGAACTCTTACCCAGGTTTCTCTAAATCTCCATTGCCCATGTGGAGTTCTTCCCCACTACATCTGTTGAAAGTCATCTGAGTTCCAGTGCAACGTCGGGCTACAAAATTATTATTCAACAAACTAGCAACAAAGAGTTCCCAAGCGCGATTATGGTCACAAGTATTGAACAAGCAGCCTGGTTGATTTGTGCCTCCATTGGGATGGAAATTGGTATCCCCAATATCTGTGCCAATGCCGTTGCCAGTAAGACCACCGTCTGTGTGGATCACTTCGACATAAATTCCGTCATCAGCATCTAGTCTTCCAGATCGGCTACCCCAACGACTAGCAGAAGGATCCAATCCTGAAGTCAATGACAAAAATACAGTAAACATAGAAAATAAAAACTAAGGCTCTGGATTCAACACTCACTCCAGCCAAGAATACTAAGCAGTATGAGTGCATTAAATGAGGGCTGGAAAGCCAGTGTCCAATAACAAATATCGAAATAAAATTTAAGAAGTGACTGCTCTAGTCCCATAAAATACTGCGATAATCCTGCTACTGTCGTTTAAAATGGGAAACTCACTAAATGTAGACATTGTTTTCGTCTCTGGTTTCGTCGTAAGTAACACGATGGCGTATTCGTATTTGTTCTAATTTTCGTTTCATTCGAATGTTCATTCTAATTTAAAATTTTTGATAGAAACGTATGGAAGTTATCTGTCAAAATAGCAAATACGCGAACACCATTGATATAATTATGTTACATAATATATCAATGGCGAATACAAACATCTAAGTGAGGTCGCACCATTAAGTGTAAAGGTGGTCTAAGTGCGCTATAAAAGATTAAGATGACCCTAGGTGGAATATATATAACAATGATTCTCTTATCTTATCTTATCTTACCCGTTATCCTAGCAACTTTTCCGTGAAGTTGTCTCCCAGTGAATCCTATGACATGGGCACCTAGATCAAACCCAATCAGATGGACTTTACTTAAATCTACTCCTTGCTGAACCAGAAGTTCTATGAAAGATGCCAATCCCTCCCCGATACTCGGCACGGAGGATACAGCATTTGAATAACTCTGACCGGCGAACACTGTCCAATCCACAACTATGATATTAGCATCGTATCTGTACAGATATGCTGAAATAAAATAAAATAATTGTTTATGCTGTTTAGTTTTTTAGTCCGAACCTGTCTAATCTAATCTAATGAATGTTCAAATAAAATAATTAAATATTTAGGAATATTTTGTGAAACTCTAGATACTGACAAAGAAGCATTTCAAAGTAGGAGGGTAGTCTGCAGCCGGTAACCGTAATTTTCAGAAGACGTCTGGTAAAAAAAATAAAAGTATCGTCAATAATGTAGTGGCCATTCACTCTCGACAAGCTTTCTCAAAGAATTGTGCATCTATTGTGAATATAAGCATCAAGTCTATGACTGTTATGAGTTTTATTCCACCTCATAATAAAGCAGTGATTTTATTTTGTATGACGCACTGTGATTTTAAATGTGATAGCAGATTATTGTTATCAGGAAAATGAATATTTACTATACTATCAACCAAGTTGGTATCTTGAGGGGAAGCATAATATAGTCGGTTATCATACGTAAAATCAGGTTTTACAATTTGTTGTTTACCGCGCAGTTCCATATCAAACAGGAACACCTCAAATTTAGAATTTTGAAAAAAGGAAAACGTAGTTTTTCACTATATCAATAACATACCTACTAAAATTTCATGATGATTAGATAATGTTTAGGGGTGTTAAAGCGTTTTCTCCATGTGTATGGAAACGGGCGCGGCAGCTGCGCGGGAGGCAATACTCTTAAGTAATTTAACTGTACGGCTGTAGGTAAGTGTACTATGTATTAGGATAAGATATTCATTATAATTGTGTGAATGCACCATAGTACAAGAAACCTTTCTTCCTGTTCCATTTAATAAGCTCACAGTATGAAAGCATCTAAACCAGTTGTTTCTCCTGACTGATTGTAAGTTGGTTTCTACATGGCCAACAATAAAATTACATAAGTCAATGTCTCTTTCATTCATTACTTGTGTCTATAGAAATATATGTCTTCCTTTGTGTTTGTAAGAATTACTGAACAGTATAATAAATAGTTTATATTAATAACTTAATTAATTTAGAATGTTTAAAATAAAAGCATTTAACATAATTATAATCTGAGCTCAAGGTCATTAATAGATAAATTACCATCTTTCACAGGAATATTCAGGCCACTGAAGCCATCTCCATGATGTCCATGAACAACAAACGCTGTGTCGCGACTTGGATCGAAAAATGAGTTTGCAATAGATGATGGACCTGCACGCAATGTTTGAGGTTCATTCAGATTTTGTCTGCAGAGAAAGAAATAGAACGGTTAAAATATGTCCATCCACATTAACGAATAAGCTAGGCTTTTCTTTTTGATGTGTAACATCTTTCCTCTCGCTTTCCTGCAATCTGTGCTAGTGATTTCGTGAAAAGGGACGGAAGTGTGTAACAGCCTAGAAAGCCGGGGAAGCGCGCGCTATTTAATTTGACCAATGAGCACGCGCGGTGGTAGAGTTGGCCGTCAGATGGTACCAACCCATTTTCCGAGAGGTTAGTACTGTCAGTCAACAGTGTGTGCGTGTGTGTGACGAAAAAGAAAAAAGGGAAATAGAGAAGGAGACGGCATCAACTATGCGCTTAACCTACAGTGTTGTGTATAAAGTGTTAATGTTTTCAGGATATAATGTTAATGTTGCTTATTACAAATGTGAGATGTTAGATGTTACACATCACGTGCGACTACTGTAAGGCTCGCTCGTTTTTTTATCTTTCTCTTTATTATCCATCTTTTGAGTTCTTAACTTAAAAGTAACAAAAAAAATCCTACCAAAGCTATTTAAATTTCTTTTTGATGGCATTTCAAAGATATTGGAGATTTGGGATAGCAGAAATTGAGGACGAATAAAATAATATGAACGATGTTTCTTACCTTGTATACAAATAATAAACATTAAATTGACCATTTCGAGCATCTTGTTCATTCACTTGCTCAGGAGCCAAAGGGCTACTGTATGCAGCTGGAAAAGAAAAAAAAATCAAATTGCTTTTGACATAATAAAAAATACGTAGATTTTAAGAATGTGATGAATCGCAAATAAAGTGATTTGCTATGAATATTGGGTACCTACATATTATTCAACATTTTGAAATAATGATTATGACATATAATGCTAAAATCCTAGACTTAACTAACCAGATGAACCAATTTCTGACAATTAGGGATATTTTCAGCAAACACAACTAGAAATTAATGTAAAATTTACCTGAAATCACAACACCCAAAAATAATAATTTAATACCCCACATCACGATTCCTATTAAAGAATCAATATGATATTAATAACAATGAAAATAGGTAGCTATTTATTTTAAATATGATAAGGCTAATTTATTGATCAATCTATTAGATTTCAATGCCGATTTGTTGTTTATATTATACGTAATAAAATAAATTATGATAACATAACTTTAGGTCTCGTTACCCATTCGTCAGATTTTTGTTCATTCTAATGCTAGATATACCTACGTAGATGTTATTGATATCACAAAATGCGAAACGGGTTAAAAACTTAACGGGTAAACGGGTTATGATGAAACTTATGGAACAGATAGTTTAAGATACTTTTAATCCTGGAAAACAAAACGACGGAAGAGCTTGATCTATTTTGTTATTTAGGAACGCCTGCTAAAATACTACATCTTCTTCTTCATTGTTGAAGGTCGTGTCTATCATAGAGGTAGAGTTCATCACTTTCTGGACAAACGCTTCCATGAGCCCCGGTCCTGGGCAGCCCTCAAGGCAGCAAACAAACGATTTTATTTGTTCTGCCCATCGTGTACTCGATTTCCGTCGAGTTTTTCTAGCACGATTAGCTTTTCAAGGTTGTCAGGGTTTCTGCGAGCAACATGACCGAAGTAGTTGAGTATACGTTGGAAGCAGAGAGATGACAGCATTGCCATTATGCGGAATTCGCTGAGAATGGAGACGTGCGTACGTCCTGTGAGCGGTGCATGGAATGCGTAGCATGCGTCTCCAACACCACATATCAAAGGCGTAAATTTTAGCTCTTTCATTTTGATAGTCCAGGATACATCTCCGTAGAAGAAGGTAGAGAAGATCAGCGTCCGCAACAGTCTCACTTTAGTCTTGCGGGCTTGCGGGATATGTTTCGGTCTTTCCATACCCGAGTGAGTTTAGTCATTGCTGCTTTGGACGTTTGGATTCTTCTACCGATTTCCTCCCCGCTGTCACCCTCACTATTAAGTAGAGAACCAAGATAGAAAAATTGTTGTACAAATTCCAGGTCTTGGAGTTCGTGAGAGCGACTTAGCGTCCCTTGCCTATCTACCATCAACACTTTGATTTTTCGTCTTGTTTACGCTGAGACCAACCAATTTACTTTCTTTATCTAGGAATAAACTGTACTATAGAAATACTATATTTAAAAGTCAATGAACTTTTCTCAGGCAAAAACATATTTCAGCCATGCTATTTTATGAAGCTAATTTGAATATTTTTGTTTTCTATTGAGTAGTTTTTTATAATAAATTTTCAAAGTTTTGCCGACAGGCGACAAAATGGCGTCATAATTTTTATTATAAACGAGTACATCTTTCTTACAGCCCTTTCAGGTTTCCCTGCATTTTCACCAGCGTTGAAATGGAAAAAAATATGAGGAGCCTTTCCATAGCTGTAATATATTTCAAGCTTTTGCTCAGTCGCAATTTAATCGAGGACGTATTTGTGGGTTTGGAAAATGGTTCAATACTTTAAATTGAAAACAATTATTTGTGTAATTTGAGTACCCACATAAAAAACAAAATTCTGGTTGAAACCGCATACGTGAACCCTCACATCTACAAAAAGTTTTAGGTTTAAATTTTGATTTTAAATTGTTAGCTGAATACGGAAAGAGCTTTAGCCTACTGGTTAGTGATATCTATATAATTAACAAACAAGTCGATCAAAATATGCGAATACTTGTTTCGAGTCATAGACGCTATTTCTTTTACCTATGTAATTTGTAGTTTGGGTTCAGACTGTTGTGCTTTGTGTATGCCGTGGTTATCATGACTATCTTTTTTGTTTTTTCTTCACGGGTTGCCTTTCAGCTCTCTATTCTGTTATCGTTATCGTTCCCAGGTATTTGCAAGACTATACCTAGCGAGTGGCCAGTTCTGTTGACGTATACTTAGATGGAAAATTGTCGGATTATGAGGGTACATATTTAAGTTTTTAACTATAAAAACAAATGTGTATGACCCGGGATGAAACCGTGGTCCACCTAGTTAAAACCACTCGGCCATATATCTTCTTATAATAATATGTCGTCGGAATAAACATTATTATAGAATTAACGTCTTCTGTAGGTACAGTAGTGAACCATTGAGACATTTCTGATTGTATACGCAGATACATAACATAATTAAGATAATTAAAAACATGGCCGAGGTAGAAACATTTAACTGAACCAATTTCAATTTCACTATAAATAAAACACTAGTACATGCAATGACGTACTACATGTAATAAAAACATCAAAATATCTTATCATTTTACTCATAGGTATTTGAGATTGTTGTGACAAAGCAATGAAAAGTATATTTCCTAATTAGTAGTGGATCATGGCCGGCCACTATTGTTATCTTTATGAATTAATTAATTTATAATCAAAATGAATCGTTTCTGATAAATTGTAATTGATTCAAACTTTAACAATAAGCAATCATTTCTAAATCATGTTCCCTACTCCTTCACAGCTTTTAGTGGCACAACACCGTCCTACCTAACGATACTGATATATTGAAAGGTAAAAATAAACTATTTAAATTAATGTTTATATTCGAACCACTTGAGAATGTAATTAATGTAATATGCACACTAATAGCAGAATATTTGGAGAGCTGTAAATTTATAGCATAAATCCCACTTATTTTGATATTATTTTTGAGAATAATTTCGTGCCAAAAATGCTAAGCACCATGCTCCTCGTGCTTCGAAGGGCACGTAAAGCCGGCCCCGAACTTCTAAAAATAACAGATATTTTGGTCTGTTAAGAAATGACATAAGTATAGCTAAGGTGGGGAGGAGATCAGTAGAAGAATCCAAACGTTCAAAGCAGCAATGACTAGACTTAGTCGGGTATGGAAAGACCGAAACATATCCCGCAAGACTAAAGTGCGGACGCTGATATTCTCTATCTTCTTCTACGGAGTTGTATCCTGGAATATCAGAATGAAAGAGAGAGCCAAAATTTACGATTTCGAAATGTGGTGTAGAAGAAGTGACATATCTAGGTCCATTAAAGGTATCCTCTCAAATGCTCTAAAATAAAATATATAATTTCAGAAGCTATAATTTTAGTTGCTATAAATATTCATATTCTATAAATTTAGCTCCTGTAATTTTAAAAATCTATAAATTTGTTTGATATATTTTTTTAAATCTATAATATTAATTCCTATAACGTATTGTTTTCTATAATTGCAGTTGCCATAATTTTCAAAATATATAATTTCAAGTCCTATAATTTTTATAATGTCTATTTTCAATTGCACTAATGGCTACTTTTCTATAATTGCTGTTACTATAATTTTGAAAATATATAATCTCATGTCTTATAATTTTTATAATCTCTAATTTCAGTTGCACTAATGGTTACTTTTCTATAATTGCAGTTATTATAATTTTCTAAATATATAAATTCAATTTCTATAAATTTATTAATCTATTATATCATTTGCTCTAATGGATTGTTAAAATAAGTGTACTCACTATATTATTAAACGTATAACTTCATTCTATTTACATTTACAAATATATAATCATAAAAAATAATTTTCTATAATGTAATCAATTTAAATAAGTACTATTATTAAAATTTACAGTAGATTTTGTTAATGTCCCCTAAAATATTCCCCTAATTTGTAAATAAAAATAGGTTAGCGAGGAGCGAAGCGACGAGCGTGGTTCGAATAGTGCTAAAACAGAGCGCGAGACGAGCGAGCGAAGCGAGCGTTCCGCGGCAGCGGACGGCGAAGCGCCAGTAACTCATAAATACCTAAACAACCATCACTTGTTGATAACGGATATGATACCTATATATATATTATTTATAATAAGTAAGGAAGATTTTTATATATTAATAAATATTTCGCAAATAAACTGGAAAAAATATAGCAAATTAATCATTACATAATTAAATGTTGTACCTTTTGATAATTTAGACATCTTGAAAATTATAGAAAACAATTTTAGATAAAACGAAAATTATAGCAAATTATAAATTAGATCATTTAATGTTATATATTTTGATAATAGTGATTTTGAAAATTACGGATATCGATTTTAGACAAAAGAAAAATTATAGCAAATAAATAATTATTGAATGTAATTTTATATATTTTGATAATAGTGATTTTGAAAATTACAGAAATCGATTTTAGGGTAAAAAAAAATTATAGCAAATGAATAATTATAGAACTTAATTTTATATATTTTGATAATAGTGATTTTGAAAATTACAGAAATCGATTTTAGGTTTAAAAAAAATTATAGCAAATGAATAATTATAGAATGTAATGTTATATCTTATGTACCTATATATTCTAAAATTATATCAAAACATTTTAGAGATATTGTAGGAGACCCTCCATTAAATGCAGCACTTTCTAGTTCATCACCTGGCAAAAAGTTGACACTGTTACTGGTGTCTCTGGCCACGCCGCAAGGTATAAAGGCTGTATGTTTTTTATGAATAAAACAAGAATTAATATATTTTAAACTTTGTTTTTATTTTATTATTGCGTATTATATTTTTTATCGTTAATATTTTAATAAACTGTTAGAAAAGTAATTAATTAGGTATTGAACATATTTTATTACATTATAATTATTTCTTACAATCCTTCAATACAATTGCAGTTATTTAATATGGAAAACTGCTTACAGTGTTTACTCGGTATGCTCCACTTGTGTACCTGAAAAGTTTAATTTTGTTAATCACATGCATACTTTTATGAGCTTAATTATATCCCACGCTTATAGAGGCTTCATCTATCGCCCGAGGGTCCATTTTGACTTCCAGGAGGTCCATGTCAAGAAGTGGGGTCTACAGAGAATATAAAAAGTCTAAAATTTAAAAAAAATAAAAAAATAAAAAAGCTCAAAAATTTGGAAACCACCGATCTAAACCAAACATCGTTCTATACATTAATGTACGCTGATTTTGCTTGCGTACCTGACTTTTTGAAGTGAAAACTTCTTTAGGCGATTTAAACGATTTTTGTTAGGGAGAAAATTTTATGTATTCGCGACCTGTGAAAAGGAACAAAAGGCATACGTGTACGCTACGTGGCACGCTATCTTTTCTTTTTATATTTATCGAAGACATAGGTATTAAAATTGTTGTATACCCATATTGTACCCGTGCGAAGCCGAAGGCTTGTCTATTATAATTTTATAGATAATTCATAAATTAAATAATATAACCACTTTGGATGAAGAAAAGAAACCGCCTTCAAAACCAAATGCAAAGTCACTATAAAAAAACCCAAATCGCTTTAAGTGTGCCTATAAAATAATGTCTTCAAGTAATCGGGGAGCATACATAAAAAAAACAAAAGATTCCGACGAATTGAGAACCTCCCCCTTCTTTTGTAGTTCGGTTAAAAAGACACATAAACTTACCCTGGTTTTTGCAGGTTCCCATTTCCCATATGCAAAAGGTCCCCATTGCATGAATTCAGGGACATTTGTATGCCACTGCACCGACGGGCAAGCAGATGGTTATATAATAATGAAGCTGTGAATAACTCCCAAGCACGATTGTGATCGCAGTTATTAAAGAAACAGCCTGGTTGGTTTGTGCCTCCATTAGGATGGATATCTACATTTCCTAGATCAGTTCCAATTCCGTTGCCAGTTAGACCACCATCTGGGGAGGTGACACTTGATGTAAGAAATCTTAATCCTAAAATACTGAGTTTCATTGCGATGGCGACAGTAGCGACAATTTTATTGAAATCGAATCGTGTTTAATAAAACTATCTATCTATTATCACGCTTTTTATCCCAATATATAATTTTATACAATATAATACCTCTTTCGCTTCTTTTATATTCATCATACCTTTCATAAATGCTCGACGATTGTGTGTACTTTTAAATTGCCTTTGATCAATCATTTTTTTATATGTTCAATAAAAAAGTATATCGTTTTCTGCCAGCATTTCCTATTCTTTCATCCTTTATTGTTTCAACGTGTCCAAACCAGTGTAAACTACTTTTCTTTATTTTAGTCACAATTATGTTGCGCATTATTTTCTAGTCGTTCCGGATGCGGTCAATACGCCATACATCACAGGTTCTACGTAAAGACCGCATTTCTACTGCATTTATCTTACTTTCATGCTTCTTATTCCATACCCAAGTCTTGCTGACTGTCGTCATCGCAACGAATTTAAATCCAGGATTTTAGAATTTGAAATTGAAGTAAAAGCTAAGGTACCTGTATGTATAACTTCGACGTAAACTGCATCTGCTTCGTTCAATCTGCCAGATCTACTTCCCCAGTTGCTGCCAGATGGGTCTAAGCCTGAAATGAAACATAAAACATATAATGTTTGCTAGAATCCTAAATAAACCAACCTAAGTAATTATGTTTTACGACAGGTTTGACCTGCGGTGGTCGAGTAAAATATTTGTATTGAAACATCCTTTTATTTCTTCTCTCTTCACGGGTTGCCTTACAGCGTGTTACGGTCCCAGGGTACCCAACGGAAGGCCAAGTTTCCCTTTTTTAGCCGATGGTATTTGTGAGGCTGTATCTAACGAGGTTCCGTCAAAAATCTTCAAAATCGGTTCACAACAATACGGCCCGAATTAAGAACCTTCTCCTTCTTTTTTCGAAGTCGGTTAAAAATGGTAGTCAGTTTTTGACTAGTGAGATGTTTTCATTAATTTCAACCCTTTTTGCCAACATTTGAAAAATAATGTGTTTTTCCAAAATTTTGCAACTTTCAACCCTTATATCTAAAAATCAGCCCATTGACAACGTCTGTCATTATTTTTCCAACTTATTGATTGACGTTTCAAAATCAAATTAGTAAACCAAATACCAGACGTATTTACAATAGATGAACCCACTACGTGCCTTAATAAATTTTATTTGTACACAAGTTTATTTATCTATCACATTTGCATATAATAATTAATTATCATCGCTGACGAATAACATGATTATCGCTATTGACGCATAAGGAAATCTTTATTGTTTCTACGCGTTTGATTTCATTCGAGCAACAGGTGCGTTTGATAGGATGATTTGATACTAACTACTTTAATACCTACAATCGTTCTAATTAAGCGAAGCGTATGGTTAGTTTGTGACGTAGGTACGTTATAGGTCCAAAAATCCGTCATACTACTCGCCACGATTTAGCAATTTTGGGATACTTCTTATTATTAAAAGATAGAATATGTTATTAAAAATAACATCTATTCTATGTTCTTAATATTTTTTCTTATATTCTCTTTTTATCAAGAAATAAAACAACCGGGTACCTACTCTATTTTAGTGTACTACTTTTAACCTCAGTTTGAAGAATTTATGCGGATTCTGTGTTTTTAGGTGATCTATTACAACTTATATGTGTTACACCGAAAATTGTAATTTTTGTAATGTATTTAGTTATAATTTCTCAGTATTAAAATATAAGTGGTATAAGAACAAGTACCTATCTAAATATATAAAACTATCGTGTCGCTGACTTGACAATCAACGCACAGCCTAAACCACTGAAGATATAAATATGAAAATTGGAAGGTATATTTGTTAGGGGTGTAACCTACCTTGAGGTGCCACTAAGAAAGGATTTTTAGAAAATCAACCTCTAAGACGGTGAAATGGGATGTAAACGTTGAATTCCTAACACAACGCGTACGAAGTCAAAAAACCAATAATGGTGCGGATGTATATATATTTCAGTACTAATTTAACCTTTTTTTGGTCATCAGTCCCGGGGTACCCAGCAAAAGACCAAGTCTTCGATGGTATTTCTGTTGTTCGTCGCTAGTTCTGTTGAGGTGGAAAAGCCTCCAAGTGTGGTTTTTGTCGGATTATCAACATAAGTTTTTAATTATAAAAATCCATTGGTACATGGCCGGGATCGAACCGTGTCCCCCCTAGTTATATACCAGACGCCTAAACCATGTTATACTAACCTGTAATTCTAGCAATTCTTCCTTCAAGAAGTCTTCCAGAATAACCAACCACATGAGCACCAAGATCAAATCCGACTAAATGTACACGGTCGTATGTTAGACCGAACTGTGTCAGAAGACTGAGAAGATTCGCTATTCCTTCTCCAATACTAGGAACGGCTGCTGTAGCGCTTGAGTAACTTTGGCCAGCGTATATTTCCCAATCAACAACGATTACGTTGGCATCGTAGGATACTAAGTAAGCTGAAATAGTTAATTTTTAACATGTGAAATTTGAGGTTATTATAATTATAATTAGACAGCATACCCTTTTTCCCAGATTTGATACACTAAACATTGGTCCAGGTTTAAAACCTTGCTCGTGGATGATGAAACCCGAATTAAAATCCGTTCAGTAGTTTAATATGTTGTGACAGAAATAAAATGTTATAAATGCGAAAGTTTGATGTATGTTTTTGACTCAATTACGGAGCATCGACGTGAAATCCTTTAGGGTACATTCTTATGTCACACTTCAAAATTTTGCACGGGCGAAGCCGGGGCGGAAAGCTAGTTACTACTTTAATTACCATTCGTACAACTACTATTAAAAATTGCAATATTTTTTTACCATCTTTCACTGAAGGATTAAGACTGGTGAAAGCGCTTTCCCGATGGCCATGCACAATTACTACCGTGTCTCGGTTGGCATCAAACGATGATTCTTGAATCGACGCAAGCGTTAGCCTCAAAGTTTGTGGCGTAATAGGATTTCCTCTGAAATATATCGTAATATTTTTAGAGAGTGATTTACCTTTGATTAATTGTTTTAAATATTATTATAAATTATAGTTATTAGGCTTGCTTTGTATTACGTTTATTTGTTCGGAAAGTACCTACCTATTTACTTCATCAAAAACAGTACCAAAGTACGTAATTGCAGTTATACAAATATGCGAAAAGAAAATTCTGCTAACCTCTATAAATTCCTAAGATTTTATAAGACGATGCGTGGCCGGGGCGTCGTCTTGCAAAATCTTAGATAAATTCCATTTGAAAAATGAAAAGGTAAACTATCTCTTCAATATAACTGAAAATGACGCGCGTGTTGTTTTATTGAAACTGTTAACTTCTTGTATTTTCCTCGTAGGTTTATTATGAAATTGTATGTATACATTTTTTCTTTCTTCAGGGGTTGCCTTACAGCTCCTGAAACCAGGCTACGATACCAGAGTACCCATCACCTGGGTGGACTATGGGAAATATTTTCTAACCGTGGTACACCCAGGTGGACTACGCGGGTGTACCACGGGCAATGAATGCCTGCACATATGTTTCCTTGATGAGCAATATACCATTTCTTATCAAAAGTATAAAAATTGGCATAATTATATTGTAGCAACACTAGATTCTTATTTTCTATGATAACGACACGCGAAAAGTTGTTTATGAAAAATTAAATTTTCCCGGTTCATATGTCATTCTCTAGTCCTCCTGCTATCTCTTGATGCAAAAATGACGTCGATCCGTTGTGACGTGAAAAAATGACAAACAAAGAAATTTCTAACAATTCCATGATGTTTTATAATAAATACCTTGTGTATAAGTAATAAGCGTTGAATATGCCATTGCGTGCTGCATTTTCTTCTTTTGGAAGGACATTGCAGTTAACAACTGGAAAAATAATGCAATATAAGTTATTAAAGTTATTAAAAGTAAATTCGGAAAATTCTAAAACTGAAAATAATTTGATATCAGGTTTTGACTGCATCTTGAGGAATATATAGGTAGGAACATTTTTCTCTATCCTGGCTACAGAAGTTTCGCTTCAAAAATTGCGATTTTAACGTATTTAGCACCACATTATAAGTTCACTGCTTGAAGACTCGCTATAACTTTTAGTCTATACCTATATACAGAAATATTAAAATGAGATTAAAAAAACAGTTAAAATACCTGCAAAAACACTTAACACCAGCAATAGGTAAACGGACTGCATTTTGCCAAATTACAAAATGATCTATCAAACAAATAAAGTAAATCTACAATTATATATAAACTTGATTTTTTTTTGTAATCTTTTTGTTGATCGTTGTTTGATTGTTATCATATAATCACATCACGCACGCACAATCACCGCTTTTATAACTCACTATACTAGTAACAGTGTCTACATTTCGCGGGTTGCCCATATTAAACAGTGCAAACCTGTCACTAGAATAGTATTTATAATTTTCAGCGTAATTTGCATGTCTACTAAGAAAAAACAGAGAGAATTAACAATTGCGCTATAATTTATAAAACTGTCGTGTCGCTGACTGACTGACAATCAACACACAGCCTAAACCAATGAAGATATAAATATGAAAATTGGAAGGTAGGTATATTCCTTAGGGGGTGTAGAAGTGCATTAAGAAAGATTTTTTCTAAATATACCCCATTTCCTAATACAACGCGTATGAAGTCGAGGGCAATTGCTAATCATATAGTAAAAAATGTTTAGACATTTTAAAAAATTTTGTCATTAAATAAAAAATAGACAAGGTAAAAAATTTAATAAAAATACAATTTTTTAGTGACTTTTCATCAAATTAGTGGCAATTTCACTTCTAAACGAAAACATATTAAATATAAAAGCAAAGATATATCAAGCAACCCCAGAATCGTAAAAAACCTTCAAAGGTCGGATAAAAAATGATTTATGTTATGAAAGAATTTATAGACCTCAATATTAACTAAAATACCATAAATTGTCGTCTATTTCTTTCGAAAGAGACAACTCATATGTTCGGGTGATTTTTGAATTTACTGAAAACTATACAGTAGTGAAACCCACGAGAGTGAAACCAGGGGGATTTCAGCAGTTTTTTTGTGGATGTTATAATATGACTCCGGGTAAAAAACAATCTTAGTAGGTATTTGATATAGTTTTATATCTCGATAATTGTGTTAATAATCAAATTATTGATAAAACAACAATTTGAAGCGAGTTTAGATTTATTTATATCCGTGATAAAATCCGGGAAAAATACAATAATAAGATAGCATAATAATAATAGGAGCCCAGGCGGCTTGCGGTGAGCCGTGGGTGAGTAACGACACCGCCGAACCCGAGTGCTCCAGAGAGTAGGCAGGCGTCCCCACTGCTAGACCTAGGACTTTAGCCCCTGACTTGCCTTACTTGGCTGTCCAGGGTGGAGTCGTTAGAGTATAATATTATGTATTGTGCTCGGGGGTGGAATTGTCTATAGTGGAAGCTTTATGTGAAACCGGTGTCACACCTCTCGACACCCCCAGCCGCTTACACCAATGTTGCCTGTCTTACTGACGGCAGAAATGCTTAAAAACGGTAATTGTTTTAGGAGGCCCATTTAGTAAACGGCGAGTCACCACCTGCCAATTTTACGTTTCATGAGATGAATGATACGGGCAGATGACCGTTCTCGCAACCTATAGACTTGATAAATCAATCCATTTAACACCCCAAAATAATAGCCCAATTTTAATTTAATTTTATCTCTGCAATAGTCCAGCCATATGACGCGGGACGGGGCCTGTCTGTGAGCGCATTCTAAAAAAATAAGATAAATACTGTAAAGGGCCTCTACGTAAATTTAGAGTTACATAATAATAAATAATAGCGCTTATTAAATATTTTAAATGATATTTATTTTCAACAGGCAATTTTCAGTAACTAAAAAACTTTAAAGAAGAAAAACAAAATCACCCCTTGTTATATACCTACTACAGAACCCAAAGTTGTTGCGTGTCCATTACGCACTTGGCCGGTTTTTCATAATCTAATTAAATGCTGTTCGTTGGTAAGAGCATCACTTGAGAACGGCTGACAATTTTTTTTAGTGAAAGAAACTTTGTAAACCTTGCCTGGAAAATTGGAAAATTCGGGAAAAACCTGAAAGTACTATTTTTCTATGAGATTTTTGTATGAAGTCAAAATATAATAGGGGATGAAAATCAACATGGACGTAGCCGGGGGAAAGTTAGTATTAAATAAATATAGCTATTATATTCACAATTATGAATCAAACTATTTCAAACAGATAGTACAAAGTCGTACAAAACGTTTCCGGGACGACCTAGATTAATATTGCGGTTCCTTTGATGGCGCCTGTCTGAATTGTTCTGAATTTTACACAATGGTTTGCAATTATTATTTCTATTTCATGTTTATCTCATAATCAATTTAGGTACACTTACATAAAATTTGGTCATGTACCATTGGTATTTTAGGTAACAACCTACCAGTTTTATGACTGCAATATAGGTACTAAAAACCGGGCAAGTGTGAGTCGGACTCGCACAGGAAGGGTTCCGTTCACACAAAAGTATGCACTAAGGTCAGACCAAGTTTGACGCCCCTGTATTACGCAGAAACAAATTAGCGCGAGTGCGACTCATACTTGGGCAGTTTTTATTATTTGTTGTTTAATATGCATTATTAGTTATACTAGTTCTACGTTTGTATGGTTAAGATCGAGCAAATAACGGCGAAAAAGAAACACGTTTCTTATATGGAGACCGCCTTTAATTTTTTAACGACTTCAAAAAAAAATTACTCAATTCGACCGTATATATTTTTTTTTGTGTGTGTTCGCGGATAACTTCGTCGTTTATGAACCGATTTTGATGATTTATTTTTTAATCGACAGATAATTCTTCCGGATTGGTCCCATTTTTATGTCATAAAAATTGGTTTATTAGTTTTTCAGTAATTTTGAAAAAACTGACTTTATAAGTAAATTATCAGTATCTCAATGAAATATGTACAGATTTTGACGACTTATTTTTTTAAGGATATAATAATTTCTCGACATTATCTCACAGACATATAACGAAAATCGGTTCAGTAGTTTTTCAGAAATTCAGTAATTTGTCTCTGTTTACGGCTGAAAAAGCCTTAGCAATTTGCTAAGGTTGCTATTTACACGAAGTTGTCAATTTTTGTATCGACGGTGGTCTAACGAGGTATGGCATGGTATGGTGCAGCTCAGGATGCAAATGGTTCAAATCCCATCCACAGCAGCATATTTTTTTTATTTTTCCATTTTTTTTTATTTGCGATATTATTTGTCTCTCAAGGCAGCAAAATCACTTAAAATAACTTTTAAAAAAAGTGTACCGACTTCAAAAATTTGCACTGAAAAGTAAGAAATAATAAATATTTCGTCGTAGAATTTGAAGACGGTTGGTGCCAAATTAAAAACAACTTACTTCCCAAATTCACTAATCTAGGCAATTCATTAGGAACCTACGATCATCAGTACTACAAACATATATAATATTTAACAGATATTTATCTTCTTAGATGTTTACTTAATTTTGTATCCTAATTTGGCACCAACCGTCTTCAAATTCTACGACGAAATATTTATTATTTCTTACTTCAGTGCAATTTTTTGAAGTCGGTACTATTTTTTTTTAAATTAATACACACTCTGTCAATATTTCAAGTATCTTCAAAAGATACTGTAACTGTGACAGATGGACGGAGGGACGGACAGAGGACAAGTAATTGGGTTTCCGTTTGCACCCTTTGGGTACGGTACCCTAAAAAAGGCAAAAGTGCTTATAAACATTTGGGCTATAATTTCATTAATTTCCTAAGCCGGGGCCGAGATCCTTACATATCTCTTATAAAACCTGAAGTTTATACCAAAAATAGCTGAGAACCATCCTGTAAATGCTTTTGAAACAAAAAAAAACTGTATTGAAATCATATATACAATACACACTGATAAAATCGTATCACGTTCTCCCTTTTGCGATAGATTAGATTTCCAAACAGTTTGACCCCGTAGACTTCTTGACGATTTTTTTATTCTCTGTAGGCCCTTCCATACTAAATATGGAATTTACTTAACATTTTTTTACTGACATATACCTAGCAGGTCGAAATGGACTGGTTCGAAATGGGTGGGGGTCCATATATACCACTTTGGGAAACTACTTAACTAGAGAACGGCTGGACAGATTTGGATATTTTTTTAATGTTCGTAATAGTAATAGTTATAGTCAAAATAAGGTTTTTAGGAAAAGAAAAATTCAATTTTTAGTTGTCCAGATAATTGGAAAATACGGGAAAAACTGAATGTGCTTTTTTATATGGGATTTATGTATGAACTCAAGACCATAACAGAGGATGAAAGTTAATATGGGCTCCACGGGCGAAGCCGGCCAGAAAGCTAGTGTGAAATAAAAGTCATTAAGAATACATAGAAAGAAGTATTTTGGCATGTCTCTAGTATAAACCAAGGGACCTATTTCTTACTAACCCAGTTCGGAGTAATGTAACGAATTTGGCAAACAATCCACTGCCTCCCAGTAGTATATTGAAACAAAATTTATAGATTTGGTTATTTTTGTTTGAGGTTTATGTTAATAAAAAAAATGGACAATTTAAAAATCTATACAGGCTCGTATCTCTGCCACCCTTGCATCGATTCTAATAATAATTTACAGAAATATGTCTTGTGTGAACAATAGTAAACATACATAGAAATTGCAGTCAAATTATGAAAAAATATGTTTTATGGATAGTGTTCATTCATAGAATTGGAGAATAAAAAAGAGGGTTACAAGGGTCTCGATTCGATGAAACGGAACTCGCAACTTAGCAATAATTATATTTTTTATAACCGAATTTAATATTGAAATTTTATCAAAAACAAGTGGCTAAGGTTTATCAATTATAAGAATAATTTAAGAAAAAAATCTCAAAGTTATCTTCTTCGGGGTCAAAATGACGCATGCGTGTTCATGTACGTAATAGACGAACACAGAACAGTAGTTCACTCGAGTTTCAGCGCGGGTGCCGCCGATGTCATGCCCAGAGCTTCCGCGACGAGAAAGTTGAAAAATTGAACTTTAGAAAGTGAAAAAGTTTTCGATCTCTTTGTGAAAAACCGTGATAAGTGGACTGTGAAAATGTTGTGGAAATTGACGGCGGTTGTTTTGTGCGGCTTGCTTAGTTCAGGTTAGTTTTTTTCTGATTTTTAGATAAAGTTTTTTATTGGTTTAAAAAAAAGGAAACATGACCGACAGTGTTTGGAATTCATACAATTAAGTAGTACTTAGGTACTAATTTAATTTAATTATTATTGTATTATTGGGTATTATTGTAATATATGACTGTAAAGTTGTAAAATGGCTTCCACGATTTTAAAATCGTATAAAGATTTTATAATAGTTTAAAAAATAACAAGACATCTGAAAACTGAAATCCTTATACTCGATTATAACTTTCCTTTCAGAATTTTTATTGAAAATAACTAATTTTTTATCAAGATTTTTGCAATATTTTTTCCTATTAATCTTTGACGTCATCTGATTCTATTATCACCCTGAAAAGGATAAGATGAAAGGTCTATCGACTTATTGAGGTGTCTCTTCAAAATTAGTAGAAATATATCCCCTAAGTTCATTAAAAGATAAGTCTAAATTAATTTTGTATTCGAAAAGATGAAACAAAGAGCAGATTGTAATTAATACCTACTTAAGATTTCTTAAAGTTTAATTAAAATTAATTTTCCTAATTATAGACTAAGAAGTATATTTTAAATTCCACTTATATATTAGTATCCATTTCGAAATGACAGATAAATCAGCACACATATACAAAAATTTGGATAAGCCTAAAAACATACTAGAATTTAAAAAATTCTGCATCACACATATAAACATATTTAATATATGTGCCCGACGGTATGATGACAATGATTGTTTAATTGATGGGTCAGCCGGTGAGTTAATTATAGTCACTTTGCTCAATTATGCTGCTATATTTTATAAACTACACCTTTTAACACATTTAACCTTCAAATCATCGGCTAAATGTGTAATATGGAGACCGGAAATGCGATATTTTAATCGTACGACGATAAATCTTTTGTTTGAAACAATTTTCTGAAAAATCAAAGAAAAGGGATCTTTCTAATTTGAATAGAAATAAAGAGAACTTCTAAAACATTAATAATGAACCTGCGAATAACGACTCAGAGTTTAGTAGGAGTAAAATGGAATAAACGATTTACTTCATTGTCACCATAAAAATGTTGTTATATTAAAATTAACTTTGAAAAATTTTTACAGAACCAAAGCTTTTTCATTCGGAGGCCGTCGCCAAATTTCTTAAGAAGCTCAGAAAATTATACTCGTTCGTTTGCATTGCTCTTGGGCTGGAATTAATTAAGCGATTTCGGTGTTGATAAGGTTTCCGAGTCACGACTGTGGAAGTTTATTTGATACCGTCAGATACTTTACACTTGATAACTTTATTGAACGTTCTATGTTCTCTGAAAATAGAATATTTCTGAGAGATTTAATTTTATACAGTCCTTATTGTGGAATTGTTATATATACTATACAGAATGTAACATTAATTAACAGTTAGTATGAGGAACTCTGAAATTATATGAGATAGAGAAACGTATTCTAAGGATGCAGATAAAAAAAACTGCAGTCACAGATTTTTCCCCATAGTTAATTACGAATTACGAAAGAAAAGTATGACGTGAATGTTAATTAAAATGATTTGTAAATTAGTGATATACATTGCTCCCTGTATGTATATCTTGTATACCTTGACGCCTGTTTCCAAAAGGGGTAGGCAGATACGTCTATGGAGCGCCACTTCTCTTGCTTCATCCACATCCATACATCGTTTCATACATGCACGTCTACTTTTACTACCTACTATGTAATTGACCGTTTTACGGACATCATGTATTTAATTAATGAACGTTCGTCTTGGTCGTCCATTTCTTGTTGGTTCTTTTGGTACTATATTAAATTGTATATACTAGTACCAGTCACTCCACATTTTTCACGTAGGTACATCATAATTTCTCACTCTATCTCTTATATCAATTAAGCATTAATCTTACTAGCATGCTTCTTCTGCCATATAAAAGATGTGTGATATCAATATCAATATCACTGCCTACTCACACCGGAAACACGCTTGAATTTAAAACATAGTTCAGGTGCGTCGGTGGTCGAGTGGATAAAACGTCGGCTCACAATTGAGAAGTCGCGGGTTCGATCCCCACATCTGACCATGTACCATTGGGTTTTTATAATAAAAAAACTATGTAGGTACACTATCCGACAAACCGTACAAAGAGGCTTTTCATATAAAGCCTCAAAAAATCTTCGACTAAGCGAGGAAGACTTTGTCTTCCGCTGGGTACCCTGGGGCCGGCAACGGTTCCCGGAAGCTGTAAGGCAACCCATAAAAAAGTAGACTTAGTTCAGATTTTAAAAAATATGATCGTATGAATACTCTCACTATAATTTAGTGAACGTATTATACAATTGTGGCATGGTGTAGAATGAATTCAATTTATTGAATGACTCGGTTAATTGGTGACATCGTCAGCTGGGTACTTACCATCGGATCGCTTTCTTTTAATACTTGCTGTTATGATACAAAAATTCTACTCATAAAACCACCTTATGGGGCTTCAAGAATACTATTACCAGAAGCATAAAAGTCATCTTCATTTTGTTAATTTTAATTTTGAGAGTCGGTCAAAGTTTGTTGAATTTGGACAAAACTTGAAATTACCCCAAAGCCGAAGCAAAGCGAATAAGTGGGCCGGATGGGCAAGGCCAGTCCAAAAATCCTTCTAAGCCCGGAGTAGATTCCTTCTTTACCCATCCCAGATTTAAAGTGAATTCACTCTGGCCGCCCCAGAAAAAAATCATACCTACTCCCTTACTTAGGTATTTTTTTAACTGACGATGACTCCCCCCCCCCCCAGTAAGTAAAAATCGACCCGAGGGTAAATTCCTTGGGACACAATATTTTTTTTTTTTTCTCTCTTCACGGTTTGCCTTACAGCTCCCGAAAACCGTATTACGGTTCCAGGGTACCCAGCGGAAGACCAAGTCTCCCTCGTTTAGCCGATGGTATTTGTGAGGCTATACCTAACGAGTGGCCAGTTTTGTTGAGGTAAGTATATTTAGATGGAAAAGCCTCTAAGTGTGGTTTGTCAGAATGTACATACGTTTTTCATTATAAAAACCCATTGGTAGATGGCCGGAATCGGGGATCGAACCCGTTTTCTGCCTAGTTAATACTAGACGTCACTCGGCCACCGACGCACTAAAGTGGTATTTCTCATCTACCTATTTAATTTAATTCAAGACGTCAAATTCCGTGTAAAAGATATCGGAATATTTTCGTACAATTTCTTATCTGGGCGATACTTAAACGTGTTGTAAACAGAAACAAAAGGTTCCTTCAGAATTTAATTATAATGGGGTTGCAGCGTGAGATGTCGCGGATTGCTTTATAAATATTTCCTTTGCGCTGCGAAATTGAATTCGTTCATGGTTTTTATTAGTAGGGTCTTTCGTAGGGCTATTTTCACTTCTACGACAACCATCTGTGTCTATGTGTGTCTGCTGTGGTATTGTAGCTCCTAAATGGATGAACCGATTTTGATTTAGTTTTTTTGTTTGAAAGGTGACTTGATCAAGAGTGTCCTTAGCTATGATTCAAGGAAATCTTACTGGTCTGATCGATTCGAAATTTGGTATCCTGTGACTTCAATGATATTATAACAACATGGTAACCTTAACTTGATGCTGCTGCATCATCTGGGAGCAGCCAAATACAGATACCCAACTCCTCACCAACTAGTGAGTTATTAAAATTTCATCTAGTCATAACGGTTAAAATAATTTGTATCATACTTGGTATATCATTTCATAGCATTAAATCGGGAAGGAAGAGGGAACTATGGGTAAACTTGTTTGGTGGGGGAAATCTATTAATTTTTTTTATTAGTGATGTCTATTCAAATTAATAAAATAAAAACTTTACTATACCTAATTTGATAACGATATTAATTCCTCGAATTCCGCGTCGCGCTGCCTGATGCCCTTCAAACACCTATTGAACCTTATAAATGTAGGAGACCCCGCGCGACTCATTGTTTCCATGTCATGCTGGTCTGAACACGTCCGTTAATCAACCCAGAGCATTGGTCTAGTGAGCACTGGGCCAGCGGCTTTGCCAGTGTCTATTTAGTATTGTAAAATAATTCTTGCCATATCATTTTACTTCACATCCCCCGTTATTACAAAAATACAAATTTTCGCTCAAAAAAAAAGACAGATATAGACCGCAGAGAAGACGCTTTTCAAGTATTGTTTGATTATCTTTAGAAGCTTTACGGGATGTTGATGAATTTTATGGAAATGTAGAGACTTGGAGGACCTGATGATCGACTCCAAGGTTCTAACTGAACTATTATAGAGACAAATGAACAAAAAGGGCGAAATCTGCTTTTTGATTTGTTTATACCTACAGTTCGTATTATACGTAAATTGTTTTTCAGAGATTTATAACTAAAGACAGCTTTCTTATATCGGTCATAAGTTTATATTTAACACAACTGACACCGAACTTTGACCTTGACTAATCAAATTAATAACATCGGAAATTGGACTCCTTAACCATATTAAATATTTGATTAAAAGTTTGGCGAAAACGGCCATAAGTATCTAATGGACATTTTCTTGAATTTATTAATAGTGGAATGCCTGGAGATATTAACCTCGGAATCCAATTACTTTGATTGTATTAATGTACTTAAAACCGTCTGAATCATGTTTTATAGATAAAATACTAAAATGTTGACCAATTTTTTTTGTTGCTTTTTTATTTTTCGTGTTTCGGATGGCACGTAAAATTCCAGCTTTAGTACCATTAATAAAACAAGTTTGCCACGATGGCTTGTTCTATGATAACAAGAGATGTCTTTACGAATAATCTCTATATCTTACATAATATATTATTTCTCTTAGGTGTTTTTTTATCGGTATTCTACGCTATTTTGAATATTATTTTTCCCTCTAATGACGAAAATTAAACAAACAAATCAAAATTAAATGTTTCTTTTAAAATTAGACGGATTTATTTATTTATACGGTGTAAAGTATTAGCAATTAGTTTACTATAATTTCAATAAAATTATTACTTCTAAAGTTATTATTCTGTAGTTAATAATTAGAAAGATGACCCACTACAAATAGAAAATATCGTTCCCGAAATATATGTAATATCAAAAATAGAAGGTATATTAACCGGGAAATGTCAAAAGCAAACTGCGAAAGCCGCCATTAATTTAAGGGCTGGTTCCAGACAGCCTCACGACGTTTTCTGCCAAAAAGTATAAATAATAGCGTTGCTGCCAGCATTAATTCCGTTAGGTTTTGACTTGAAATATTTATTTTTAACATATTATATAAGTATAATATGCTCACGTCTGAAACTAGACATACAAGTATGACTATTTTTTTGAGATTGTATTTAATTTCTGAAACACGTAAAATTTTCTAGTAGATATCGTGATTGATGCTTCGTAAAGAACATAAAGCTGGCTTCTTTTAAAGATAATAGATACAGCTCTAGGCCTATTAAGATTTGTGCAGCGATTTTCTGTATAAAAATCTGTTGTACCGTGTGTTATTATATTTGCGTGTGTATATCTAGTCAAAATAATTTCATTATGACAATTTGTATTAAAAAATAAAATAAAATATGGACCTCTCACTAAAATCTTTTCTTAGTGCATCTCAACAACCCCTAAGCCTACACCTTCTAATTTTCATATTTATATCTTCAGTGGTTTAGACTGTGCGTTATTAATCAGTCAGTCAGCAATACTACTGAACATAAATCTCCATCTACCACAAAAAATCTCCAGAATTTCTCGGATATTATTCAATTGTGGTTTTATTGACTAAGGATTGTGGAGGTTACGTCGGTCAGCGACGACTACCCTGTTGACAAAGGCCTGTATTCAACGTGACCACTTTCCCTAAGATGGTACTTTATGAAGGGGTCTCCCTAGGCGCGAAAACAATGACGTTGTTAGATCGTTGTGATTAGCTCTCGATTCTGTGGATATGATTAATTGATTGGATATGGACCCTCCAATACTATCTGTGTTTACATATACTGTATGTTTGTTTATTTATAGATATCAATAGCTACCGTTGTTTCACCAGCCAGTAAGTTTGTATAGAAAAAATATATTTCCTTCTTCTTATTCTTCTCAGTCGTAGGGCTCTTGATAGAGCAGTCGTGATCAATCATGGCGGTCCACAGCGTGACGCACCTTGTATTGACTCGACATGGTTAACGTTCTTGAGAATAATAGTGCAGTGGTTCCCCTTGCCTTCTGCACCAAACATTTTGAGACTATTTAGGTCTTCAGGCTCGCTGTAGCCTCTTCCAGCCAGTTGCCTACTATACACCTGTATGGTTATACCGCCATTGCTCGGTAGCCAGAGCCTCGTTTGTTTACGCTTTATAATATATGTAATTTGGATGACAAGACAATAACATGGTACATCGATCTGATCTGATGATGGAGTCAGGATGTGGATAGTGGAACTCTGTAACCTAACGAAGTAACCCCATCGAGTTTGGGCTCGCTTGATTTGTCTTCACAAGTACTCTGTTCCTAGATGATGTCCAGGGTCCTGATGATGGAGCCGAAAGGTGGAAAGCTAAAATGACGTAACCCAATTGAGTTTTGGCGCATTTGATTTGCACAAGTGTGCGTTACGAGTTAGTCGATATAAGTATTTATAAAAGAATGAACATTGAAATGCCATTCAGTTTTCTAATGGACATGTCTATGTCTATGTGATGATGTTTATATACATTTTTAACACAACGCTACCAGTTTGATTTCACGATAAAAGCGAAAGTTTTCGGCAAGAAAATGAATTTGTTCGCCGATAACATCAGTGGCGGGTTGTGGTGTGCTAATACAAATCTATCGAGCCGTAATAAAAAGTTGAATCGATCCCATCGCCATCTGCCGTCACGAACATCGCAACATCTGCTAAGGGACGAAAATTCTACGTAATGTCTTTACGATCTACATAAACGCCCGCTTAAAACTTAAAACATGATTCCTGTTTTTATGTGCGGATATTATGACTGCAAGCAATAAAAATATCAATTTTTAATATACCTAATAGCGACCGATTAATTTTAAAAGAGACATTTAATTTTGATTTGTTTGTTTATTTTTCGTCATTAGAGGGAAAAATATTCTTCAATATTAAGGGAGATATTTGATATTGACAAAAAATGCCTTTGAAAAATAATATAATAGAGATTGGATAAACCATGTGTAAACATCCACTAGGCTATTGGAGCCTAAGAAATATATTCAAGGTGACGTTAGGGGATCGATAGAAGCTGTGACGTCACGGGAGGCGCCTCAAAGTCGCGACACTTCGTCGCCGACGCAGTCCGCAGAGGGATGAGTTGACCCACTTTTATATTGCTCTATCGTAAAACCTAGAATTATCTAGATTCGTAATCCCACCTTGGATTTTATATGGTGCAATTTAACTTTGAATGAAATTAAAGTTCGCTTTATAATCGTTCTTGAGAAACTAGTTACAGTGTTCACAATTAGCGAGTCAGAACAGATGACAAGACTGTTGCTGTAAGTAATGAGACTGAAGGACGTGTTATTTTCAAAAGAAATGCCTTCTGAATTTCAAGAAAGAGAACTTTTTTGCGTGCATATAAAACGCCTGAACGCATTGGTATGAAGTTTAAAACATAAATAGATTTATAATCTGAACTGACCACAAAACGGGTCGGGTGGGGTGAAATACTGCCGCAGATTCATCTAGTTCATAATATGTCTTTAAAATGGGACATATTTTTTGTTATTCTCTCACTTTACTTTCAAAACATATCTAGCTTTCACCACACCCAGTTCATTAAGTATGAAGGATGAATAATCAAGACGCATTCTTACCCGTTACAGTGAATTAAGCAAGGTACACTTGCGAAAATTACTTCCCTTTGACAAAGTCCCGGGAAAATGCTACTTGAGTCTGAATACAGACTGAGTATCTACACCGCAATACGTTTGGAATTGTAACAAAACTTCTGGTGACTGGGAATATACATAAAAATCCGCTTTAGTATGCAGAATTGTTTTACCAAAATTAATAATATAGATAGTCTGTAATGGTTCGAATTCCCGTCTAGGATTATGCGCCCTTGTTAAAATATAGTTAAAATATTCAATTATAATTAATCTGTGATTCGGCTAAAAAAGACGATTTCCGTGCCAATAATGAAATAAAAATAAAATATATTAAAAATAAAAATTAAGTGAGGGTACTTGTGAAATGGTAAAAAAGACAAAGAAAAGATGATAATGTTGAAATGAATTGAAAGTGTTTGCAAAATAATAATGTCATTTGTGGATTAAAAATAAAAGCAATTTGGAGATTGTGGACAATAATAATAATAAATAAATAAGGATTAAATAATTGAAACGGGGTAAGTTACTAATGAGATTATTCTGGAAATTAATAGCTATGAACTTCATGTGAAGAATCAGTTGCAATCATGTTTGTGTTGTCCACAGCTTGTGGAAACGCCCTGCACCATAAGGCTTGCCTTGCCTCATGCGCGTGCCAGCGGACTTGTCTTCTTCTCGGACGACAAGTACCTACTTGCCAACTGCAAAGGGGCTATTTACAACTCTCCAAGAGGAAGACGGAGGTCCGTGGTCTGACGCGTGGATGCCTGCTCTCAGTCTAACTACCAAGCCCAGACGCCTCTTGTTCACCTACTTATGTTTTGCTTATACTTTATACTTATACTTTCATGTTTTAATTTTACTAGGTAGATTTTCATACACTATATTGACCCTGGGAGTTGTTGGCGGTCGGCCAACCGCGGACAGACATCACGTGCTTAGTCAATATTTACTGGGTTACTACGTGCTTACTTAATATTTACTTGGTCAATACTTACTAGGTTGATATATGCTTATGTAGCACTTGCTTGTCTAATATGTGCTTTATTAATGCTTACTAGGTTAATGCGTGCTTACTTAATATTTACTTGGTCAATACTTACTAGGTTGATATATGCTTATGTAGTACTTGCTTGGCTAATATATGCTTTATTAATGCTTACTAGGTTAATGCGTGCTTACTTAATATTTACTTGATCAATACTTACTAGGTTAATATATGCTTATTTAATACCTACTTGGTTAATGTGTGCTTGGTCAGTGCTTACTGGGTAAATGCGTGCTTATTTAATATTTACTTAATTAATGCTTACTAGATTAATGCGAGCTTACTTAGTATTTACTTGGTTAATGCGTATTTAGTTAGTATTTACTTAGTCATTAGGTTATTTGATCAATAAACTTGTTCTCTCTGTTCGAAGCTCTTTGATTTGTCATTTCTAAAACCACATTGCAAATTTAGGACTAGCCCGTCAGCACACACGATTGGCTAGCACCTAAGAGCATCACAATGGCGCCCAACGTAAACGAACAATAAAGAGCGTCGAACAGTGTGAATTGAGCATAAGCATTAGAAGTTGACTAAGTTTATTTTTTATTTTCATTCCCTGATAGCACGTTTTTACATATATCTACATTTCCTTTAACAAAAGTAGTAGCAATGGACGTCCATTACTTATTGAAGGATGAGCTCGAGTTTGAGTTGGCATGTAGGGGAATTAAAGGCATTAGTAACAGTCTACGAATGAAAAAGATCTTGAAGGAATTATTATTAGTGGAAGACAAATCGATAAAGGTTGAAGTGCCCACCACATATACTGAAGATTCTTTATCACACCTACTTATCTGTGAAAATAAGTTACAAATATTATGGAAAATAATAGAAGAAATTGCAGGTACCCCGGACAAAAGTACAATTAAACGCATTACTTCTAGACTATTGCATCTTCAGGGTAGGGTAAAGTTAATAATCCTATCAAATCAAGAAGAAACAGAGCGACATCAAAAATTGTGCACTGACATCGATATTTGTTTTAATAAACTAGAAGAATGTCAAGCAAAGGAAGAAGAGGAAGACATTAATCAAGAACTATTAGAAAGAGACAAAGAGATATTATATGAGTCATTAGGGGTTGAAGCAGATGAAATCATAAGGAAATTGGAAATAAACGAGGTCGTAACAGACAAAGAGGCCAGAATGGAGAACAATGCACATACAGAAGAGATAAAACTTAAGCAATTGGCAAGCAAAAACTATAACATGCCACTAAATCATCGCAGCCAACTAACCCGATCTTCAACATTTGAGACAGACATGTGTATCCGGAAACTAATACCAATCAAAGATTGGGGAGTGAAATTTACAGGCAAAGGAGAAATCAGCATAAATGCATTTCTGGAACGCGTGGATGAACTTAAAGAAGCCCGAAATGCTGGTGACCTCGATTTATGGAGATATGCCATGACCTCTTTGATGGTGACGCGCTCATATGGTTTAGAGCGAATCGGAATCATGTAAACAATTGGGCCGAATTGGTGCATCTGCTTTTGGAGACATTCCAGACACCATATTACCAAGACGAGCTATTAGAAGAAATACGAAGTCGGACACAAGGAAAACAGGAAAACGTTAACATTTACGTTGCAATTATGCAAAACATGTTCAACAGACTTCCTGAAAATATAAGTGAGAAACAGAAATTAGGAATTCTATTAAAGAATATACAACCATACTTTCAACAGGCTGTCTGCAGAGACACCTTCCATTCCGTCACAGAGCTAAACACAATTTTAAGGATTCTAGAGCGAACAAGAGCAAATTGCGTCAATTTTCAAGAACCAAGATTCACTCTTAACGCTCTTGAACCTGACCTAGCATATCAGAAGAGGGATACCTCAGAAATAAATGCCATAAGCACTGGTCCCACCGAAGAACCCGAACAACCAACAAGATTTAAATGCTGGAACTGTCGAGCAATAGGCCATACATTTAGAAATTGTAATCTGCCCAGACAACGATTATTTTGTTATCGATGTGGTAAGTTTGGTCAGACTACAGATAAGTGTACTTGTGCAAAACCGGGAAACGAAACAGGGGGAATCGTATCGGCAGCCAGACGACTCCCCGAATAGAGCCATTAAACAATAAATGTAAAGATTGGCATGAATGGCTGCAAATCATAAATAATTATTTTACAAGAGGAGAAATTTGTAAGATGGAGTCGAAATTTATAGACAATCGTTTTTACGGCAAAGTGACCATCCTAAACAGATCTTATGTTGGATTATTAGACTCAGGAGCATCTGCTTCTGTAATATCGAAATCATTGTGTAATAAATTACACTTATTAGGATTCAAGTCACAAAATATACCGCAAACTAACATCTCAACAGCAGATGGAACTGCACATATAATAACTGCCACAATATATTTACCCATAGAATTTTTATATAAATATAGCGTTATTCAATTTTATGTCATGGATAATCTGAAACACGATATATTATTTGGTATGAATTTCTTTGAATCGTTCAACATATCTGTTATCAGTAATGGTAGTGATACTTTGTCATCTGTGTTTAAGGGCAAACCAGAAAACATGGAGGCAATGTCCCTGGATGACCCTAGTGCGGTTATTTCTCGTAATGAACTGACCAGTGAGCAAACATTGGCGTTGGACAACTTGATAGAGGAAATGAAACGCACCATTGGAAATGGTCTTGGCAGAACTACCCTTATTGAACACCGAATTGATACTGGGGCTAGTCTCCCCATAAAACAAAGACAGTATCCATTCTCACCGCCCATAATGAAAGAACTAGAGGCAGAAATAGAAGACATGTTAGAAAAAGACGTAATAGAAACTTCATACAGCTCATGGAGATCGCCAGTTCTTTTAGTAAAAAAAGCATCTGGGAAAAACAGATTCTGTCTGGACAGTCGTCAATTAAACAAAGTGACAAAGAAGGACTCATATCCCTTGCCTAGAGTAACAACAGTCCTTGACAGCTTAAGAAATGTCCAGTATCTCACAACAATAGACCTAAAAGCTGCATTTTGGCAAATCCCTCTTGAGGAGTCAAGCAGAGAAAGAACGGCATTTGGTTTGCCAGGTAAAGGTTTGTTCCAGTTTAAGGTCATGCCGTTCGGCCTAAGTAACGCCAGTCAAACACAACAAAGGTTAATGGATAGATTATTTCCACCACAGTTTGAAGGACAAATTTTTACATATTTGGACGACATAGTCATATGTAACAGTTCATTTGAGGAACATTTGTCTGCATTGAGGTGGGTTAAGGATCAGTTGTTAAGTGCAGGTCTCACAATTAATCTTGAAAAGTGTCAGTTTGCCCGCTCCTCCTTGAAATATTTGGGTTATATTGTTGACAAGCAGGGACTTCGAACAGATCCTGAAAAAGTCAATGCAATCGTAAACTATCCGAAACCAGCAACTTATACGGAGCTAAAACGCTTTATAGGATTGGCAAGCTGGTACCGTCGCTTCGTGGACAATTTTGCAATAGTTGCAGCTCCACTTCATGATCTTACAAAGGGAGGAAAGAAGGGTCGTCAAATAGAATGGAACAAAGAAGCAGATAATGCATTCATTAACCTTAAAACTGCATTAACGACCGCACCTGTTTTAAGTTGTCCCGACTTCAGTAAACACTTCAAAATTCAATGTGACGCCTCAAATAAAGGTATTGGCGGGGTCTTAATACAAGAAGTAAAAGGTACTGAGAAACCCATAGCTTATACTAGTCGAAAATTATCAGACAGGGAATCAAAGTACTCCACTTCAGAAAGAGAGTTATTAAGCGTTCTCCATTCTATCGAACAGTTTCGACCGTACATAGAGGGATCACATTTTAAAGTCGTCACAGACCACAGTGCCCTTCAGTGGTTGTATAAAACTAAGGATCCACACGGTCGTTTAGCACGATGGGCAATGAAATTGCAACAGTTCGACTATGAAGTAGTTTATCGTAAAGGAAAAGAAAATGTCGTGCCAGACGCACTTTCCAGGGCTACACAAAACCATGACATCAATGTTATAGAAATTAAAGAGGAAGACAAAGATGGTTGGTATAAAAACAGGGAAGAATTAATAAAAAAAGGAGAAACAGATTCTGACTGGGTCATTGATCATGGAATTTTATGGAAATACTTGAAACTACCGCAATTCCCTGACGACAGAGATTCTTGGAAAATGGTAGTTCCAGAGAAATTGAGAAATCAAATCTTTGAAGAATGTCATGATAATCCCTTATCAGGCCATTTTGGGGTCAAAAAGACCATCAATCGAGTCAGACAGAAATATTATTGGCCAACTGCAATAAAAGATGTTAAAGAATATGTTAAGAAATGTGAAACATGTGCAATGCATAAATCAAGCCAACTACCTCCTAGCGGCCTCATGGGAAAACATAAGAATGTTTCTAAACCATTCCAAATAGTATCTATGGACTTAATGGGCCCCTTTCCAAGATCAAAATCAGGTAATACTATGCTCCTTGTAATCTCTTGCTGGTTTAGCAAATTCGTAGTACTCTTTCCTCTCAGAAATGGAAAGGCTTCTAATATTAGCAAAATTATAGAGGAACAAGTGTTTCTCATGTTTGGCGCTCCTGAAGTAATCATCTGCGATAATGGAAAGCAATTTGTGGCAAATCAATTCAAGGAACTGGCGACAAACTATGGTTCAGAAATTTGGTACACACCATACTATCACCCACAAGCCAATCCTACAGAAAGAGTAAACCGAGTCATAGGAACAGCGATTGCATCATACATACGCGACAATCACAGGGATTGGGATAAGCATGTTCCTCACATTGGACATGCCATCAGAACCGCAATTCATGAAGTAATCGGAAAAACGCCATCCTACTTATTCTTCGGACGTGAGACTTCCACACATGGAGCAAAACCATCCTACCTACAACAAGAAGATCCCCTAAATTTTGATAGGACACAACATAAAAGAAACCTTGATTTGCGCGAGAAAATATATGAGGACATCAATCTCAAACTAAAAAAGGCTTACGAAGTAAATTGCAAAACATATAATGCCAGACGACGAGTGTGCAATTATACAGTAGGGGACATGGTATGGAAGAGAACTAAACCACAGTCGAATGCAGACAAAAATTACATGGCAAAATTGTCACCAAAGTATGAAAAAGCTATCATATCGGAAAAACTTTCCACTGATGTGTATATGCTGAAAAACCTCCGAGGAAAGAATCTTGGGAAATGGCACTCATCAGATATCAAAAGATACATGTATTAGTAACTGTAACTCCGCGGTTCAACTATATTGGATGTAAACTTCGGGAAACACACAAGCATCAATATAGCGGAATCCTATACGGATTCCATTCGAGGAGGAGGGATAATGTAATGGTTCGAATTCCCGTCTAGGATTATGCGCCCTTGTTAAAATATAGTTAAAATATTCAATTATAATTAATCTGTGATTCGGCTAAAAAAGACGATTTCCGTGCCAATAATGAAATAAAAATAAAATATATTAAAAATAAAAATTAAGTGAGGGTACTTGTGAAATGGTAAAAAAGACAAAGAAAAGATGATAATGTTGAAATGAATTGAAAGTGTTTGCAAAATAATAATGCCATTTGTGGATTAAAAATAAAAGCAATTTGGAGATTGTGGACAATAATAATAATAAATAAATAAGGATTAAATAATTGAAACGGGGTAAGTTACTAATGAGATTATTCTGGAAATTAATAGCTATGAACTTCATGTGAAGAATCAGTTGCAATCATGTTTGTGTTGTCCACAGCTTGTGGAAACGCCCTGCACCATAAGGCTTGCCTTGCCTCATGCGCGTGCCAGCGGACTTGTCTTCTTCTCGGACGACAAGTACCTACTTGCCAACTGCAAAGGGGCTATTTACAACTCTCCAAGAGGAAGACGGAGGTCCGTGGTCTGACGCGTGGATGCCTGCTCTCAGTCTAACTACCAAGCCCAGACGCCTCTTGTTCACCTACTTATGTTTTGCTTATACTTTATACTTATACTTTCATGTTTTAATTTTACTAGGTAGATTTTCATACACTATATTGACCCTGGGAGTTGTTGGCGGTCGGCCAACCGCGGACAGACATCACGTGCTTAGTCAATATTTACTGGGTTACTACGTGCTTACTTAATATTTACTTGGTCAATACTTACTAGGTTGATATATGCTTATGTAGCACTTGCTTGTCTAATATGTGCTTTATTAATGCTTACTAGGTTAATGCGTGCTTACTTAATATTTACTTGGTCAATACTTACTAGGTTGATATATGCTTATGTAGTACTTGCTTGGCTAATATATGCTTTATTAATGCTTACTAGGTTAATGCGTGCTTACTTAATATTTACTTGATCAATACTTACTAGGTTAATATATGCTTATTTAATACCTACTTGGTTAATGTGTGCTTGGTCAGTGCTTACTGGGTAAATGCGTGCTTATTTAATATTTACTTAATTAATGCTTACTAGATTAATGCGAGCTTACTTAGTATTTACTTGGTTAATGCGTATTTAGTTAGTATTTACTTAGTCATTAGGTTATTTGATCAATAAACTTGTTCTCTCTGTTCGAAGCTCTTTGATTTGTCATTTCTAAAACCACATTGCAAATTTAGGACTAGCCCGTCAGCACACACGATTGGCTAGCACCTAAGAGCATCACAAGTCTATTCTCACAAAAAAGGAGGAGGTTCTTAGTTCGACGCATATTTTTAGGGCTCTTTAGTCGTCCGTTCGTCCGTATATATAATTTTATCATAGTTTTTCAGGAATTTTGAAAAAAAAAATTGTTCATGGGTCTTGGATATCTGTGACGTGTTGAATACAGGGATTATCATTCTAAGTACCGACAATATATCTGAGTCTGGACGGATGAATGGCCAGCCAGAAATGCGCAACCAAAAATGCCCGCCCCAGGCATAATGGAAGCCAGTACGGGTCGAGCATACTGGGGCTGGGAAATCCATAATCTTGTGCCGAAAACATGTCGCGAACACTAACACGCCTAAAGAAGCTTTAATTTCAATATTTCAAAACTGTCTCGCCGTTTTGTAACAAAGACTTTTTCTAATTATAATAAATATTAATAGTAGTTCTACACACCTATGCTCACGCTACCATCGCCACGAACTAAATTGTAAATGTTACCTACCCTTTTCGTTTAGTTTTTACCTTCAGTTTGACCTGAATATCGTCTGTAGACTTTCACCGCGAGTACCGCGACGTCACTGGCGCCTAGATGTCCCGCCTTGTAGGTGTGTACCTACTGTCTCTTATTGATGTTTCCAAGAAAAACCTTTACTTTAGTCAACATGTGATTCATATTTTGATTCTCAATAATAAATTGGATATGTAAAAAAAATGTACCGACTTAAAAAATTATGCACTGAAAAGTGTGCTTTCCGATAGCAAATGCACAAGTCACTATAAAAAAAAACCCAAATCGCTTCAAGTGTGCCTATAAAATTTGAAGAGTTCTCGATTTCTCCAGGATCCCATCATCAGATCCTGACCTGATGACCATGGGACCACCTGGAAACAAAACCCTTTCAAACAAAAAAAAATCGGTCAAGGCATCTTCAAGTAATCGGGGAACATACATATAAAAAATAAAGATTCTGACGAATTGAGAACCTCCTCCTTCTTTTTTGAAGTTTGGTTAAAAATATCCTAGTCTTTGTATCTAACCTTGCAGAGCGTAGCGCTACTAACGCCAGTAACAATATCTTCATTTAGTAGAAAAGGTGGCAAGCCTGTCACTGTTCTTAGAAGCGTGACTGCTTTACGTGCGAATGCAAAAAAAAAATCTTAAAAACGTTTCGCCTTTTTGGCGTTAATGAGGATTGAATCTGTTTCCGGTTTCAAATAGGTATCTACATATCTACATCTAGTCGGTTTTTATACAGGTTAGGTAAAACATAGAACTTAAATATCAACGGTTATCGCAGTTTATCGGTTTATTTGAAAAAAAAAACTTATTATTATTGCAGTCCTCCTAGCTTATATGAGCAATCAAACGGGTAGAGATGAAAAGTAGATATATCCTGTCCCTTAAGGAATCGCCGCCATCTTGAAAAAGATACCTCTTTTGCATATTTCACATAATAAAATTAAAAGTTTGACATAAATGTATTCATATACCTCTCTTTAAATTAATGGCATTACTTAATTTAAAAATATAGAATTTTTGAAATGTGAAGTTTAATAATCCAATAAGCTCTAACGACTCACTCGGTTGAACAGTTCGCTGTATGCAAATTAAAGCTAAAATGCAAATGACGTCGATGTGCATTTAACTAATAACATCAGAGCAAATGTTATGGTTCCATTTACTAAATAATTGATAAGTACTGATTAATCTAGATTAATTTAAGTATATCATGAATAGATTTAAACTTTAGACTATATTATAGAGCGATATCTATAACCGAGTATGAAAAAATCCTGAATAATAATAAAGAAAGTTGTTGGCGTTTACTAAAAAATCTGTGTGCAAATTTCGCGTTGCGCATTTATCTATCTCTAATAGTCCACCTTAGAATTCAATTTCCATAATATTCAATGTCATCTGGTAATCTCTATATATTATTTCACAAGGAATATCTCCCACAATACATAATACATCAAATTTATTGTTTGATAGGTACGCCATTTAGAAGATTATTATTCCCCCTCTAATGACTAAAAATAATCAAACCAATCAAAATTGAATGTTTTTTTTTAAATTAGACAAATTTATGTATTTTGTAAAAGGCGCCTTCTGTTTGAGATCACTTGAACTAACGGTGCGAAGTTTTCGTACGGGTCATCTAGTCTTGTCTTGTATATAAAAGTGGATGTTGGTATGCTCGTCTGTCTTGTTGTGCCTTATAGACTCAAAACTACTGAACTAAGTTTCATATGGTTTTCAGTAATAGATAGACTGATACACAAGGAAGGTTTATGTATACAAAACATCACACTACATATTTTGGGAGCGGAGCAGTACCTACCATTGGGCCAAAAACAAAAAAAAACCAGCCAAGTGCGAGTCGGACTCGCGCACGAAGGGTTCCGTCCCATTATCTATAAAAACGGCAAAAAAATTACGTTTGTTGTATGGGAGCCCCTTTAAATATTGACAGACATCAGAAATGACAGACGGACGGACAGCGGGGTCTTAGTAATAGGGTTTCCGTTTTTACCCATTGGGTACAGATCACTAAAAAGTGTCCAATCCCTTGTATTTCCGAGTTATATATTGTCCATCATTCAAAATTATGCATAAACTATGGCCAGATGGATTAAATCTGTCACTTCTTTTACAAAAACGGTTAGAAAATATAACATTTTATTTATACTATGAATCCCTGACTGACAAATCCTGCCACTTTTTGGATAATTTATAAGTGGTCCCATATAACTCTAAAAAGGGGTATGAAAAGCTAATTTTATAATAACACAAATGATTTTACGTTAATTAATTTTACATATGGAAAAGCTGCATGAAAATGTGAAGTTCTATTACGTACGAACACATTGCTTTACTTTTTAGCATATATGCTTCTATATTTTGTGGCGTAGGTAGCAATTTGCGAAGATTTTATATAATTGTATTGAATTACTTATATACTTACAATTTAAACGTTGTATATTTGTTTATTTTTATATATTTTAAGAATTTCAAATTTCAAAATCCTTAAAACTTATTACAGCTACAGCCATGTCAAAGAAGGTTTATTTCATAGTTCCACACGGACGAAGCTATGTATATTATAAATAAAATAAAATATAATCAAATAAAAATTAAATTATGTTCGTTGGTAAGCACGTCACTTGAGAACGGCGGGATTTCATTTGAGATTTGGTAATTTCTTTTAAATGTTCGTAATAGTCTGAATAAGGTTTATGGGGAAAAAAATTTAAAAAGTTGCTGTAAAATATGAAAAATCCGGGAAAAACTGAAAGTGCTTTTTTCTATGAGATTTTTCGGGCAAAGCCGTGGTGGAAAGCTAGTATGTAGGTAATAAAGTAGAATAAAGAAAACCTGACATTAAAACATATTCTACTGCAAAGAACAAACAAGCAAGTAAGATAGTTTGCCTCAGAAAGGCTTGCTTATTTTTTCTAAACAAAATATGATTCCGAGTTTGTGACAATATTTGTAGGCGTTTGAATCTACATATTCTATGTTCATTTATTAGTATTTTTTTGTATGTATCAGGGATGTTGTGGATGCAGATTTTTTCACATCCGCGGATGCGGATGCAGAGGCGGATTTTTGAAGGCTCACATCCGCGGATGCGGATGCGGATCTTAAGAGCCCTATATCCATAATTTGTATGGAGAGATTACTATATGTATATTCAACGAATCTGAAGTAAAATTAAAATTCTACTAAATCTCTAGGCGCTTCTTGTCAGAGATTGCGATAAAAGGCTTTTCTAACATTGATATGATTGAGGCTGATTTTGACAGCCTTGAACAAGTGATGTGCTCGCTACCTATTGTCCCTCAAGGACTCTCATACTCACTTGAGATTAGATGTATATTACTTGTCATCTGCAATTCATTATTATATTATTATGGATGGACCAAAAAATAAAAAGGAATTACGTGACTGCATCGTGAGTCTACAGTTTTGAACCGATATACCTGTTAGATATCCTAACAAAACAATAGATGTACCTACCATTTTCTTTGTGTTTTTTCTCTTTCTTCACAAGTCCCGTGTTACGATCCCAGTGTACCCAGCGGAAGACCAAGTCTCCCTCTTTTAGACGATGGTATTTGTGAGGCTATACCTAACGAGTGGCCAGTTCTTTATGTAAACGTGCTTTATCTGATAATGAGGCCAGAGAGACTGGTAACATTTATCGAGTAGCCAGAACAGAACATGTGGCGACATTACGAGTGGAACTGCATGCTCTGAAATTGTATTTGAGTGAAGATTAATCCCAGGACCTCGAATTTCAATATGAAATAAAATTAAGTAGGTAAATTTTACAAAGGCATTGTCAATTACGCACTCACCTAATTCGGATCCATCGAATATGAGCTATTATTAGAATCAATTCCTTGCGGGCATCGGGAATTTAATTACCTTGTGTGACATCCAATCAAAGTCCTAATAATTTCCAGGGTCATAATTTTCAAATGGACTTGAAATTCGCTTCCCGTTCGCAGACCCATAGGTTCATACAGGGATGGACGCACAGATTGACGCCTTTGTTGTCCTAAATTGGTTTTTCTCTGGCCCCGTGATTGATTTGTTGAAAGAAAATGGGATGGTGTCAGATATCAAACTTTTTAAAGCGAAACCGATATTTTAATTAAATTTTATTTTCGAAATCTTCATTTTAAGATTAATATCTACTACAAAAATGATAAATTAATGTTTGTTTTTCCATGTCCTAGTACCAGAAATGATTAGAAAAATTTAATCAAACTTGGGTTCGAACCCTGGACAGTACTGGACAATCTGATTCCTAGGTAAACCTGTCGTCGAATATGTCTTTATATGGACCGATTTGAGAAAGAATCAGAAAAAATCCTCGGAAATTTGGAAAATTCGGGAAAATTTGAAAGTACTTTTTGCTACGGTATTTTTGTATGAATTCTTTTAACGGGATGAAAGCTAGTTTTAAAAAAAGTACACCTAGGTCGTCCTCTGTCAACATTTCCTTTCACTTCAGTTAATCTTTTTAGTCAATCTTTCATCCATAATTCCTTCAACGTGTCCAAACCAGCGTAAACAACTTTATTATTTTTTATCACAACATCATCTTTCACTCTGCATTTTTCTCTAATAACATTCTTTCCTGATACAGTCAATACGCTTTATATCACACATTCTACATAAAGACCGCATTTCCACTGCATTTATAATGTCATAATGTTCTTATAGAAAATATTTTAGGATTGCCGCCCGCGTGTATGTTCTATGTGGTCTTTATACTTTTGTGCCTCATCCAAAGTTAGACATAGAATGACGTACAGGTATCGTTTTTTGAGAATTCTATTGTGACTCATCTTCTACCCGAGTGAATTTCACTGTTTTATTAAAGTTTTGATATTTATTCATGTTTATATTAACAAGGGTTGGTGAACGAATTTCCATGAAACTTGTAGAGATAGACTGTAGGTAGTTTGGATTAGCACATTGTACTTTGCATACTAGAAATTAATAAACTACGCTAAGTAGAGTACTTGTTGCATATGCAATAAGTTTAGATTATATTATAATCTAATTGGTAGGACGATGGACTTGAAACCGGAGGTCCCGGGTTCGATTCCTACTCGCTGCCAATAATCGACTCCTCCTGCTTTGGAGGGCACGTAAGTCCGGTCACCAACCAAGCGTGGTGACTATGGCAATTCCTCTCAATGAGCACCACTAAAATGGTGCGCTAGAGGGAGACCATGATCCAGCAGCGGATCTTAAAAGGTTGATGATGATGATGATGATGAATATTATAAAGAGGTAAATTTTGTAAATTTGGATGTAGGGGGTAATCTCTGAAACTTTAACCCATATTGTAAAATTTTAAAATAAGACTGAAAAATTAAAAAAAAAAAATCTTTCTTCACGGGTTACCTTTTACAGTACAGCTCCCGAAACTGAAATATTAATATTAGTTTTGCAAATGTAAATAAACCTTTTAAAAAACCGACTTCAAAAATTTGCACTGATAAGTAAGAAATAATAAAAATTTCGTCGTAGAATTTGAAGACGGTTGGTGCCAAATTAGGATACAAAATTAAGTAAATATCTAAGAAGATAAAGATCTGTTCAATATTATCTATGTTCGTATGTACTGATGATCGTAGATTAGTGAATTCGCCTAGATTAGTGAATTTGGGAACTAAGTTGTTTTTAATTTAGCACCAACCGTCTTCAAATTCTACGACGAAATTTTTATTATTTCTTAATTTTCAGTGCAAATTTTTGAATTCGGTATACTTTTTTTTATATATGTTCAATAAAAGTACATCTAGGTCGTCCACTGCCAGCATTTCCTTTCACTTCAGCCATATAAACCTTTTTAGTCAAACTTTCATCCTTCATTCTTTCAACATGTCCAAACCAGCGTAAACTACTTTTCTTCATTTTAGTCACAACTTCATTTTTCACTCCGCATTCTTGTGTATGACATCGTTCCGGATGCGGTTATTAGACAAGAATGTGTGATATAAGAACATTTATATCACACATTCTACGTAAAACCGCATTTCCACTGCATTTATTTTACTTTCATGCTTCTTATTCCATACCCAAGTCTCGCTTCCATAAGTAAGTGATGGAACTAAAACAGCATTATTAAATATAGCAATAACATGAGATAATATACGAAACACCTGTAATCCTGGTTTTACTACAACTAATTATGGATAGTTAACTTGTTAGCTTACAAAATTACCTAAAGTGAAACTAATTTATCGCGAGGATCGAACTAGACCAACTTTACTAAAGTTCACTTTGTAGCGACCGATAACTTCAAACTGTGCTTAACTCTCATCCCAGCAATATTATAAACAACTATCCACTCCCCGCCTCGCCCATGCATATAATATAGCCTTGTCAGAAATATCGTAGCTTTCTACTGGTGAAATAATTTTTAGAATTGGTTCAGTAGTTTGAGAGATTAACCCCTACATCCAAAATTACAAACTTTTCCTATATATAATATATTATCTGCAACTTCGTACGCTTGTATTAGGAATAAATAGTTCCACAACTTGTATATTAAACTTTTTTAAAACAAAGCCTATTTTGTTTTAAAACGAAAAAAGTGTTTTTAACCAACTTTGGCCGCCATTTTCTATAAAACTCCCTAATGTCGGTTGTTTTAAAAATATTGCATTGAATTCTACGGAAAATTTCCGATTTTTTACATATCTTCGTATGCTGTATATTGATTACAAGATATATACATAGAGCTCAAAATAGACAGACCGGTCTATTACCCTTAGGTTAGATCGCGTAATGTTAAATAATAGCTTCCTCAAGAATTGACCTATCAAATGCAAAAATAATTTATCAAATCCGACTGGTAGTTCCAAACATTAGCGCGTTCAAACAAATAAACAAACAAACTGTTCAGCTTTATTATCTATCTATCTATCTATCATCACGCCTTTCATCCCAAGAAGGATAGGCAGAGACAATCGAATGCCGTTTGTTACGATCCTGACATATTTCTTTTGCTTCTTTTATATTCATTATACCTTTCATACATGCTCGGCGATTGTGTGTACTTTTAATATTTCCATCAATCAACATATTTTTTATATGTTCAATAAAAGTACATCTAGGTCGTCCTCTGCCAGCATTTTCTTTCACTTCAGTCATATAAACCTTTTTAGTCAATCTTTCATCCTTCATTTTTTCAACGTGTCCAAACCAGCGTAAACTTTTCTTCATTTTAGTCACAACATCATCTTTTACACCGCATTCTTCTCTCTTTTTTTTTTTTAAATTTATTTATTATTATTAGTAGATAGATGTCAAGCCTCTGTAAAATAATTAACTCGAATACTACTGAACCGACTTTGAATACTTTCATATCAAAAAAGGATAGGATATGTCGTATTAAAAGAAAGATCAGGTTCTGTATGATATTTAATAACAATATTTGTAAAAGAACGAAGAAAAACAGCAGAGCTTCTAAAATTTTTCAACTTCTAGCTAGATAGAAAAAAAATTTGCAAGCAAAATTGTACTTTTATCTACTCTTATATCGTAACGTCTCTATTACAAAATCGAATTATACTTCATAATGATATGTTTTATTTACACGCGTCTCTAAGTTTTCATACAAAAACGATATCGTAATGTTTTGTTTTTTTTAAATGCAGAAAGGGCAGAGGATTTTTTTATACAGCCACATTAAACTCTATGAAAATATCGACACACGCATGTCCGAGTTACTTGACAGTTAACGCCCGTGCACACTAATGCGCAGTAGGTAGGTAAATCTTGGTTCAGTTTGTTTTGTACTATTGCATGGGATTAGATGAAGTAGTGTATGAACGGACACCTCACTTGGAATTAAAACACTCGTGGATGCTATTAAAAAATTCGGCTGCGCCTCATTTTTTTAAATTCCACTTGTATTTTATTTACCCTTATTATGATCCCGTATCATAAACTACTAAAATGTAATTGCAATTATATTTAATTGATATTGAAATCTCTCCGCTACAGACTAATAGGACGAAGCACTGTGCGCTCATAAGCTTTGCTTAATGATATAGATAGAAAATTTTGAACTAAGTTTAGAATTTCAGATAGCTGAACTTCAAAATCCAGAATCCATAACGTTTTAATTTCTAATTGTCGTATTGATTTGAAACTTTACAAGGATAATTCGGATGACAATACAATAATTTGTTACCATCGAGTTTGTATGGAGTCATGAGGTGGATAGATAATTGAACTCTGTAATGGTTACTAGTAAACCTCAAGTTTAGGCTCATTTGGTTTGTGCGATACTGACAAAGGCCACAACTATATTATCAAACAAAGTCGTCTGTCTGTGCCCTTTTAACGCAAAAACTACTGAACGGATTTGTTGCGGTTTTCACTATTCATTTTCACGATAGGTTGATTCACCGGACTTAACATGTTTAGGAGCTGAGTATTAACAGTATAAGTGAATCAAGTTGGGGTAAAAGTTATCACCAGCGAGTTTTCAGGCACATGCTGTCTAATATGTCAGAGATATAACAATATGTTATTTGTGTAGAAGGAAATGATCCGCGGTAGCATATATCGAAATCTCTAATAGATAACGAAAAACTAAAAAAATACAAAAATTTCTAGAAAATTGAAACAACTAGCCTCGAAGGTATCCTGTGGTTAATGTGACGTAACATTGGCTAAATCTGCATTCTTATTTCGCTTAAAAGCAATAAGCCGCGCAATAACGACGCGAACAGGTGGCGCTTGGATCTCGAACTGCAAGCAAATGCGATTTTTTCACGCTTAAACTACTGCAAAAGTCATTTTGGTCGAATTTATAGTGAATATTGCGAGACTTGGTTTTCCGTTTTGTTTTTCAAGTATTTTCTTAATTATATCCTTAATTTTCTTTTAAAAGTTTCCCAAAGGGGTAGGCAGAGAGTATGAAGGCAAAGCGCCGCTTCTCTCGATCTTTGTATACTTCTCTTGCTCATCCACATCCATACATCGTTTCATACATGCACATTAATTGGGAATAGATGTCACTGTTATAGTTATACTGATGATTCAGATGATTTAAATGGAATAAACGAATACTTATTAGATATTTGTTCCAATATATAAAATATGGTATATTTTATAGTAGAATAGTTCCAAAAACAAAATAAGTGGGCTAAAAATAAATGTACTATTTACTTAGCTCTACAAAGAATCGACGCACTGGAAATGTGGTGCTGGAGAAAAATGCTGGGCATATACTGGACCCAACACCGCTCAAATGTTTCCAATCCTCCAAGATTTTCATGTCAATCTAGGATCCTTAGATTATTTGGACATGTTACGCGACGAGACGAGCGGTCCATAGAGAAACTGGTTGTGCAGGGCAGAGTTGATGGCATCAGATAGCGAGGACGTTCCCCTTTGCGTTGGATCTATCGAATAAAATAACTGACCAACACCTACTTGAATAACTGTGCAAAAAAGCCTTGGCGCCCTTTTGTACATCGCGCCGTAATTTGATCACGACTGCAATGCCAAAAGTACAACGACCAAGAATTGATACTAAAGTAATCGTGTCAGCTAGAGCACCATAAAACTGTTAGAATTCAATTTTCATGTCATTGTTTTTTTCCTCTTATTCGTGGGTTGCCTACAGCTCCCGAAACGGTGTTGCGGTTCCAGGATACCCAGCGGAAGACTCAAGTCTTCCTCGTTTAGCCGATGGTATTTGTGAGGCTATACATAACGAGGCCAGTTCTGTTGAGGTATATTTAGATGGAAAGCCTCATCACGTTTGTCGGATTATGTACATAAGTTTTTAATTAAAAACCCATTAATACCTACATGGCCGGAATCCGGGATCGAATCCGTGGTCTGCTAAGACGTCTGGTATTAGACTCTCGGCCCCCGACGCATCAAATATATGGTTATTTCTAATATAGGTACTTACATATATTTTCTAACCATTTGAGCTTTTTTTACTAGACATAATGGCCTCAAAAATTACACAAATCATGGGAGAATGAAACAGTGTGTGTATATATGTTCAGAAGTTTATAGTTATTCATGTCTGGGCTTTCACAGCTGACGCGTATCTGAAATTTAGACGATGCATAACCGAAAGACCATTTGAAACGTGCAGTGAATAATTGAGCGCTAGTTGCGAACCGTTCACTAATTTTGATTGCGATTTTGGGAAATGTATCCGAGAGACTAAAACTGAAATTATATTTATAGCAACGTACAACTCGTCTAAATCACGCCATCGTGGCATGAGAATGATAAGTGACATTGGTAACCATGTCCACATTTAGCGAGTTTCCAGAGATAAACTTTGAATACAGAATAATTCAGAAACCAAATAATTTCTTCAAACTTACTCTAAAATAGAGTTCCCGGTTTTATTTAACATATTATAAAAACATAGAGTATGTGTTCTTTTTTACCCTAAAATTGATAAATAGGAGTCGATAGCCTAATTGGTGAAGCATTAACCTGAAACCAAGAGATCCTTGGTTCAATTCTCACTTGTGGCAAAAATTCTGAACACCATTTTTTTATAGAATTTATGTGCTTCTGATGGCAAAGTTTTTTCGTCCGCACTTCTTCTAAAAATAACTGATTCACAACAGTCTTAAATAGGTAGCAATCTGTTCAGTATGGACAACTGGCAAAAAGTGGACACTGTTACTAACCTATAATGGCCATGAAGATGTGTTGTGTATTAAAATCATTGATATATTACGTTACAATGATTAAAATGTATCCTAAAGCGGTTTAGTAGCTATTCAAGTTACTTCATTTGACTAATTGCTTAATTTTCTAAAAATGTCCATTCAACAATTTTTTTATTGTGGCACAAACAGTCATTTAACTAAACACTATTATTACTTAGTTAATAAGCAGACCAAGGCAGTTAACAAACAAAAACAATTCACAACCTAAGCAACTCATATATACCTATGCAACAACTTTTTTTTAATTAAGATTTTAATTCTGCTGTGAGTTCCGTTCTGAGCGCAGTAAGTGATTCCCCATATGTAAAGGTATATATCACAATACCTTTCATTAAATACATAGGTATTGCATTCATATTCATTGGACTAGACAATACCCAGCCTGACACGTTTACATCGTAACTACACAGACAGAATGTACGTACATTTACGTTGGATAATGCTTACACTCTGGTTACAAAGCGGTACACATTAGCCATTTCAATAGTACCTAGCCTACAATAGCTTTGGATTGTGTTTTAATGGATTTGTAATAGAAACGAAATTAAATTTTTCGGCCATATTAACTTTCATCAACAGTTAAGGCAGGGATCAACCTCAATAAAAAACACTATTTGCACTCCGGTGGGCGGATGCTTATGTAGGACGATATAAGGTTGAATATTGCTTGGCATATTTTACGTGGTCATGCAGCTACACTTGAAATTTCACTTATTTTGTAGCTTTTTCTTAAAATTTGTTAAAGAAAAACAATTAAACAGTGAAAGTATTCGGTTAAAGTTTTAATAGATTATTCAAGCTATTTGATTCCTAAAAAAAAGTTATATAGTTGTCGCGCAAAATATTGTGAATTTACGCTCAAAAGTTTTTTTATAGAGGTATTTTGCATAATTTTTTTTCAATAGACCAAAACACTTATGAAAAATCTATGCGGTTAAAGTTTTATGTAGTATTATTTGCTATCCACTATATTTTTTTGAGATTGAGATTGATTCCTGACACTTCAAAGTAAGCGTTCAAAAATGCCACTTTCGTGTTTGCACCCTGCCTTAAGTAGCCCACGCACTGGTCGCAACGAAAATTTTCGGTACGGCCGCCTTATGATCGAGATTGAACAAAGGCCACACATTAGCGATGTAAATCATACGATCTAGATCACATGCAATTCACTCACTCACACAAACACACAAGATTCGATTAAACAAAGTGTCAAACTATCAGCGGTGGATTTATGTGTGTGACAGATCGTTTCGGTCATCGAAACGATGGCGGACCGAATTGGACGAGTCTGTGGTCGATTTCGGTGGACCGTATGGCGGCGCGCCGGCGATTGGACGAATGAGTGGGCACCTTTATGGTCTTGAATTCATATAAAAATCCCATAGAAATAGGACTTTCAGTTTTTCTGTTTTTTTTTTCAATTTTCCGGGCAATCTTTTAAATTTTTCTTTCCCTATAAACCTGATTCAGACTATCTGTTACTAACATTAAAAAAAAATTGCCAAATCGGTGTAGCCGTTCTCAAATGAATAGCATTTCATTTTTTTATGAGATATTAAAACTGTATTGATCGCCGAGCATGTATGAAAGGTATGATGAATATAAAAGAAGCGAAAGAGGTATGTCAGGATCGTAGCAAATGGCATTCGATTGCCTCTGCCTACCCCTCTTGGGATAAAAGGCGTGATGGTAGATATATAGATAGATAGATTGTCAATATTGTAATACATGTTTTCGTCCTATACAACTCTTTCCGTCATGAATTTGTTGTATCCCCCAACTTTTTCTCAGATTTGATTCAGTAATACAGCTCCAATAAATGAAAGACTCAATTTTAATGCACATACCTACATCTTCCTCGTGAATTAATCTCTAACTAATCCTCAAATCGGAACAAAATCCAGACAGACACTGCTTTGTTTTAGAATTATCTAATGATATTAAATATCTAAGTGAGATAACTTATTATCAACTAGACCAGTTTTAAAGTGAAAATATAACTTAATATTCTGTGAATATTTCAAGCGTCATCTGTTGCCGTTATCAATATCGAGCAAAAACGAGCAACAAATCACGTTTGTTGTATGGGAGCCCCCTTAAATATATATTTTATTCTGTTTTTTTAGTATTTGTTGTTATAGCGGCAACAGAAATACATCATCTGTGAAAATTTCAATTGTCTAACTATCACGGTTCATGAGATACAGCCTGGTGACAGACAGACGGACGGACAGCGGAGCCTTAGTAATAGGGTTTCCGTTTTTTTACCCTTTGGGTACAGAACCCTAAAAATATAAAGCCAAAAGCCGCACTCAAGTAATGCGCTATCATTTGATTTTTATTTATTTTGAAGATTCGATTAAAACTTTTCCATCGTAGTTATCTTACAAAATGCAAAGTACTTTATCTAATAACGACTTGTATTCTAGCCTTGCCCCTAGCGTTTAATTTCACCACTTAGTTTCCGTTCAGTCTAATGGACTAGGTATTTAGTCTAGATTTTACCCTAACATGTTACTCTGTGGGTATCATGGTCCAAGCCATTAAAACTTGTTCTAGTCATGACAGTATTAATCAATTTTCCATAGAATTTGTGAAGGCTTTTAGTCAATTATTGGTCATGAAATTGATACAAGTTTATATTTCATTACTAACTCAACACTTTGAAATCACTAGCTGTGCCTTGCGGTTGCACCCGCATTTACGGTTATTGCTCGGCTTCTTTGGGTCGTAGCGTGATATTTTTCAAATCCTATCGGTAGTTCCAGAGAATAACGCGTTTAAACAAACAAACAAACTCTTATGATGACAGGGCAAACAAAATATTATTCTATTTAGTCCGACATTTAGATTTTCATAAAATATTGGACACGTATTTTTTCTTTTGTCAATCAAACAAAAAATTACAGAGATAAAGCCCGTCAAAGTTTGGGAGTGGGGGCCGGTGACGTCACTTCTAGGTCAAAAGTGTACTCAAATGTGACGTCACGCGGAATTTTAGCGGGCTATATCTTCATCATTTTTTGTTTAATTGACAAAAGAAAAAATACGTGTCATATATTTTATGAAAATCTAAATGTTCAATCATTACATTTTTTTTATGTTTAATAGGTCGTCCTATGCCAGCATTTCCTATCACTTCAGCCATATAAATTTTTAGTCAATCTGTCATATTTCATTCTTTCAACGTGTCCAAACGTAAACTACTATTCCCTCATTTTAGTCACAACATCATCTTTCACTCCGCATTCTTCTTTAATGACATCGTTCCTTATGCGGTCAATATGAAATATAACTGGTATCCTATTTTATATACTTTATAACATTTTTATCATATATACACATTTGATTCCCGAGAGTAAAAATTCGTATGGGTTGAATTTTGGGAATTTAAAAATAATATATAATATCCTTACTGATTGTTTATTACCTCCATATCTTCAATTGATAAATTTTCCATTAGATAATGACCTATCCTACCTACGGTCCCCCAATTTTTTGGAAATATTTTCAATATTCAAACACGCAAAGTTAACTATTTTATTATATGAATGAGGCATTTATGCCCTCCTACATACAAAACGCTATAAGCTAAAGTATCTATTCATATACTAAAGGAAATTAATCGTTAATGAAAGCTTTCTAGAGGGAAGTGAATTACGTGACCGCTAGAGTGACGTTAATAGGAAGGCGTAGTAAGGTAACGTCTTAAATTAACTAGCACTTAATTTTAACTATCTGACGAATTATTAATTAAACCTAAGCAAAATTTACAAGAGGCTCCGTTAGAGGAAGCTGTTATCACTATAATGACTTCAAATTTTCGTTTTGCAAAAAATATTTTAATAATTATATTTACCACTAACGATAAGCCCCAACTTCACACAGGTTCAATAAAATTAATGAACACTTGTTCAAAATGAAAGATTTAATGAAAAATAGGTTAGGTGTTTAAACACTCTATCCTATCGATATAGTAATAAATCATATTTCTATCTATCTATCTATCTATCTATCATCACGCCTTTCATCCCATAAGGGGTAGGCTGCAGAGACAATCGAATGCCATTTGTTACGATCCTGACATACCTCTTACGCTTCTTTTATATTCATCATACCTTTCAAACATGCTCGGCGATTATGTGTACTTACCTACTTTTAATATTTCCATCGATCAATACATTTTATGCTCAATAAAAGTACACGTAGGTCGTCCTCTGCCAGTATTTCCTTTCACTTGAGCCATATAAACCTTTTTAGTCACTCTTTCATCCTTCATTCTTTCAACGTAAATTCATAGTAAATCATAGTTATTATATAAAGTTAATCATTATTTAGACATATGTAGGTAATTAACTTTATTTTAAACTGGCTTCTTCCCGCGGTTTCACCCGCGTGGAAATAGAATATCCCGTAACGCCTGAGAATGAAAATGGCAATGGTTACCTATATTGCCGAGCGTGAAGTGCTAGTGTTATATGGACAAACATTAAAAAACAAAACGTGTATTAGTGTACACACGTAAAAAGTTAAAATTATTTAGCAATTAAATTATCTACTTAACATAATTACATAATTTTTATTATTTTATTTTTTTAACTAATACACATATACACAATACATGTATACACAATATAAAAACCTTAAATCTAATCTAAACATTAAAAATAACTAAATAAACCAGGTACGCGTGGAATAGTGGCAAGAATTCTGGCTGCATTTTCCCGCTGAATCGCGAGCTGATTCGTTGAGCGTGGGAGGAGCCAGCCCTCTTGTCACCAAAAGAGATGATCAGTCGAAGGGATATATCTTTAATATACTTTTTGGCATTTGAACCCCACGGACCTAGAGTTTCTACACCAAACGGCACAAATTTGTAGTCTTCAATTAATTGAACTATATTTGCGCCGTTTGTTATACTCTGCTAATTCCGCCGCAGCTCCCGCTTTGATTGCTGTTTCCATGAGATGAGACGGGGCTAATGTGTCCACGCACGTAGCATCCCATACAAGGGCCTGACCTCGCTCCCGGGAATTATAATAAATAAATATGAATTTCTTGTCAACGAGAGCGCCATCTGTATTTCGTAAAAAGTAGTCTTACGAGTAACGAAAACTTTTATCTACGAAATTTCACTTCAAAAATCTTTATACAACTATTTTTCCTTAAATATCCTTTAAATTGCCCATTATATCCAACTTACTTAATGATCCTTTCAAAAGACCTCCGTTATACAGATAGGAAGTTTCTTTCAAACTCAGTTTTATTAATAACTGAATTCATTTAAGTAATGTAATAAATATTATTTCTATAGAACATGAAAGGATGAAATAATTAAAAGAAACATAAAATGTTAAACATGAAAACGGAGCTATTTATAAGAGCCCATTTTATGAGAAGTGAGGCTGGAAAATAAAAAGAGCAGAATTTTTAAAGTGGTTCTCGTTTACTTGATATTTTACAATATTTACAGCTTGCATTTTTAGCTCTTCAATGGAATGAAACCCTCTTGTTATGATTGGCATTCATAATGTGTAACATCATCTTTATTTTCATTGTTTAACAACTTTTGGAAGTTTCTTTTTTAATTTTGGCAAACTATTTATTCTCATGGCGGAATCACATGACACACATATTCAGTAATTTTTTTATGAAGTGGATATCTCATTATCATCACAGTTTTCAGGTGGGAATCTTACGTCTTCTTTATATTCATCACATCTCCTAAACGCCCAGCCAGTACAGGTAATAGGTAATTGATTATTTATTGTCACAAAAAGACAACCATACGTCAGAAGAGATAGAGATACCTACGCGAAAGAAAAAGAGACGCCTTGTAGGTGAATATAATTTTAGGCAAGCAGCGCTGTAGCAAGAATCCCTATTTATTAAAATGTCTTTGCGGAGAGAGTTTTTTGTACCCCTGTACTATTAAGTATTCTGTGGCCCAGCTACTGTAAAGCAAACTCTATCCAAGTTTTTAATGAAAAAGTATTAGATTAAGGGGAGGAACGAATAATTTTGGTTGATTGTTGAACTGAAATTCCCGAATCTTACGAATGCTATGAACATACAATTTGGACATCGAAACTAGAGGATTTTATCTAGTATTGTGTAGGATAAAAACTTGATTGGTGAAAATTTTCTCGATAACTTAAATTTTTGAAATCACCTCTTCGAAAACACCTTTTTAGTCATACGACCATACTCTGAAGGGATTTACGTTTAAATTTTATACGAATCTGTAGGTAATTTCAGTACCTAGTATTGATTAAGATGATTTTTCCCTGCATGTGATAGTTTTTTAATAAATTATTTATTTGTAATGTGCCGCTTACGTCCGAGAAGCAATACATTATGCCCTTCTCACTCCTGCAGCAAGAACGGACAAAGCGCCGTCGTTGTCTTGCATGACGTGATCGTTGCGCTCGAACCATTCATGCGCCCGAACCACGAGTTTAGGGCGTGGCTTACGATTAGAAATTTCTGAGTCGTTCCTCGTCTTAAATAACATCTATGACCATTAACATGCTGATATTTTCCGGCTATCTGACATGTAAGTTTTTAATTTGTCCAGCCCAAACCAGCGAAAACAATTTTTCATCATTTTACTTACATTATCTTCGAATTCTAGCTGTTTTGTAAAAAAAATGTTTATGCGTAATAGTATTGCCATGGGCCCTAAAAGATTATATTGATTATTTCAAAAGTAGAGAAAGTCAGTGTTATTGCCAACTTTCTATTAGTACTTAGTCAATAAAAGCAGAATATAAACAGAAAGATATTTCCCTATAGATTTGGTCTGATACAATCCTAATTAAAAGTTAGTTCTCTGGAGGGAAAGGGGACGGGCTTATCCAATCCGTTATTTTGATCTGAAGTTAAACCGCCTTTTTTTGGACATAAATATTAAAAAATACGACAGTTAAAGATAGATGTTTCAATAAGGACTTTCTTGTATGGAAAACTGCACACTTTTTCTCAGTCCTATCCCTGATAGTTTGCAGTTTCATAAATTAATTATTTGACATCTTTAATATTTAATAAACATTAGCTCCATGAAACTGCTAAGTTTAATAAACAGGGGGATTATTATATGACCTTATCCCCTACGTTGTCTATTCTAATATTATAAAGAGGTAAAGTTTGGATGTAGAGGATTATCTGTCCAACTACTTAACCGATTCTAAAAGATCTTTCACAGGAAGCTACATTATGAGTGCTATTAATAGGCTATATTTTATTTTGTTTGAAAATATACACAGGTGAAGCCGGGGCCAGAAAGCTAGTTTTACTATTAAACACAACAAACAAACTATAAAGCCATTGCTTGTGTCATATTCTATGAAAGTTTCCAGTGAATTTTATAAAATATTCCAGATTTCAGTTTCGTAATACCTCGAGGCACACCTGCTATTCCAACAATCTTCTGATTTAATAACGCCTTCGACATCACCTTCCTCGATATTTCGACGGTCTGTGCAAATTTAATATTTTCATACAAAATCTATATTGGAAGAAGACGTTTGTATCGCCTGTGAGAAACTACAAATTCTCTTAGGTTTGTATTGAATAATAAATGATAATAAACTTAAGTTATTTTTTAACACTCTTTTATTAGTTTCACCTGATTAACCGATTTCTAATTATCGTATCGATTTGAAATATTGTAATTGTATGTCAGTCGGATGACAATACAATCATTTAGTGGAACTCTGTAACGAAACGAAGGAAACTTGGGCTCGTTTGAGTTGACTTCACAAATACTATGGTTCTAGAATTCTAGACGATCTCCAGGATCCTGATGATGGAGCCGGAAGGTGACCACAGGAACTCTGCGACGTATCTACATTGAGTTTAGGTTCATTTGGTATGCGTAAGTCTGCATTACTGACAAAAAAGCGTATTTATTTTATTTTTTTATAAACTACACGGATTATTATTATTTCAATTGCTATCTACTATGATTTGAATTTTGAAGTTGTGCGTAGGTCCTAAAATCATATCCTCGTCGCTAGTAATAATACATATTATGTACTTGTATTTATTTTATCTATCTATGTTTGTTTGTTTGAACGCGATATTATAACATAACACTACGACCCAAAGGAGCGGAGCAGTGACATACCGACTGACAGATGCGTTTAGATTTTAAATATTTAAAGACTCGAGTCTGGTAATCCTCCAAAAAATAGTACTAAATCCATATAACATTTTAAATAATGTATTTCTTTTTATTCACGTACATATCCACGTCACGTCATATTTGTTTAAGAATATAACCGAAATGGAAAGAATTATTGATAATGGAATATTTAGTCTTTTAAGGCATTGGAAATCTAGAAGAGAGGTATTGAATTCATATTATAGAATAAAAATAACCGTAATAATTCCCAATTTTTAAAAATTATGTTATGATTGTTAGTAAAATGAACAAAAGTAATTTAGGTACACTTGTCTTGGACAAATTGAAAATTAAAAGTTTTACATGGACAGAAAATGCAAAAGCTTGATTCTTCTTCTTCGCCCTCGCCTTAGTCTCATCATTTGGGTTTCACTCTCCCAACCATGCGTCATCGCCAGGAGGATGTGTTTGGGGTTCCTTCAGATCTTTATTGACTCCATTCATATCAAACGTGGTCTGCCGCGTCTCCTTTGGGAGTTCATGTCTAGGACTTCCTCGTCATTTGGCCTGGTGGTCGCCTCGTGACATGTCCGTACCAAAGACGGCTTATTGATATCTTATCAGAGATTGGTCTGATTCGGAAATGTTTTTTTCGATCGCTTCTGTAGGTCCTCTTTTTTATCTCCGGAAGTTGTCAAACACTATAGATGATTGAGACGAGGTCTACAATTTATAAAAAAAAAATTGTCGTGTGTATTTAAAAAAAACAAAAAAGCTCTTATTTATGTTTTTCATGTACCTACCTACTTGTTCAGAAAGGTTTAAATCTCGGGATGTTTTTCGAAATTGGAAAAAAATATTTTTTTGTAGTTATGGATTTTAAGATAATTAAGAGGGGTTTTGAAAACCATTGAAAGGTCTCGATGTGATCATAATTTCAGATGACAGCTGTCAAAATATACAAGTTAGTTTTGTTCATTTCCAATGCTCTTTGAAAGTTATGTGGTGCATGAGATCTGAGTTTTTTTCTATACAAAAGTCAAACCACCATTGTTTGTTCAAGGAGGTATCTCCACAATAAAACACGACACACGGACTCCACCCATTCTGCAGTTAAATGCACGCTGCACCTAAATCCAATATCGTTATGTTACCATTAAAACTGTCATAAACTATTGGCGCCGTATTTACGACTTTAATAAAATTTATCTAATTAATTTAGTTATTACCTACTATTAATTTTATTTATACTCGATATTGTAACTTGGAGGTTCATAGTTCGATGATATTTATTAATTTTTTGTCGGTAGGTAAGCCATATCTTTCTTAATATCTACTGCATTAAAATTTATATTTGCTACGCCATTTTGAAGATTACTATCCTCTCTAATGACGAAAAATAATCAAACAAATAAAATTAAATGTTTCTTTAAATTTTTTTAAATGACGTCATCTATTGGACATCAGTTGAACTATGACAACAATATTGACACCACTAACGGTGCGATTAGTAACACTCGTACTATATGGACCCATTTATATAACGGTTTATTATTTATTTATTTTATAGAAAATACAACAAAACGAATGACAGTACCAACCTCTCGGAAAATGGGTTGGTACCATCTGACGGCCAACTTTACCGCGCGCTCATTGGTCAAATCAAATCGCGCTTCCCCGGCTTCCTGTTATACACTTACATCCCTTTTCACGAAATCACTCCCACAGATTGCAGGAAATGGACTATAAATTACACATAAAAAAACCCCAAAAAAAGTCAAAATTTAAATGATTACCAATAATCACACGCTCAATCTCGACAGACGAGTAACTATGTCAAGATTTAGTTATCTTAGTCTCATACAAAATTTGTCAAGAAAAATTCTTAGCTTTATGTTGCGGATTTTTCAATCGTTACCGATCCCATTTGGTGCGTATTACGGGCTACATCAAATTTATGAAATTCACTTTGCGTCGAACCCTTCTTGTTTGCCAATAATATAACAACAGAATGATTGATAATCATGTTTACCTTTTCTCGCTCAGAATTTACCCTTCGTACAATTGGTGACAGTTTCTAGGGAGTACTTTGAAGTGAAAAAAAAACCGGTCAAGGGTACACTCAATAGTATGCAATAAGGTCAGACCAAGTTTGACGCCCCTGTATGGCGCAGGAACAAATTAGAGGGAGTCCGATTCACACTTGACCGGTTTAAAGTATGCATTATAATTATGCTATTTAGACGTTTGTATGTATTGCCATTATTAAGATCGAACAAAAAACGCCGAATAAAACACAACTCTTGTATGGGGACCCCTTTAATTTTTAACCTTATTTTATTTTTCATTATTTGATGTTACAGCGGCCATACTAATACACACTCTGTGAAAATTTCAATTGTCTCTCTATTACGGTTCAAAAGATACAGCTCTGTGACAGACGGACGGACGGACAGCGGAGCCAGTAATAGGGTTTCCCTTTGCACCCTTTGGGTACAGAACTCGACAAACTAAACTTTTTCGATTACTTTCTTGGCCGACCGTCTGTCTGTCGGCCATTAATAATTTTCTCTGTTATCGCTAAAAGTTGATATCTTTTCATCTACGAATACATGTATTAAAATAGGTCTTTACTGTTTGACCATATGTATTTGTGAAATTTTTTGGAACGTTGTCACTTTTATTAAAATTAAAATATTTTCACTTTTTGTTCGATTCTAAGGACACTCACATTTTGCGGTGTGACCAGAGACATCAGTAATAGTGTCCACTTTTAGTCAGTAGCCCATATTAAACAGGACATTGCAGGTGGCGAGCCTGTTGCTGCATCTCATGGGCCTAGATTTGTCATTTCTTTAACAGATATAAATATCGAACTTAACATGTCCACCAAAACACGAATAATTACATGCTGGAGCCGGGTCCCCCCGTTGATCTACCAATTGGGTAGATCTATCGAAGCTAAAAGTTTGACGTCCGGTGAGCTATTTAATGTTTTTGCTCTCATTCGTGCTTATGTACTCTTCCATTACGAACTAACAATAGCCTTTTCATATTAGATTATAAATTTAAACAAAAGCATTGTACATTTTTCCTGAAAAAGTTGTTTTCATGATACTTCAAAATGTCTATCACGTTAGGCCAGATGTCGGCGAAGCTTTCAAAGCTCGTGTTATCAAAGCACTCGAAAAATTTACTTTGGTTAAAGCAATTTTATAACTTTTACATGACCTAAAACACAAGATATTGAAGATTGTTAGGAATAAGATTGCGATTTCAATATTGTACGCCCTTTCATTTGTTTATAACTTATTTCAAGGTTTTACCCAAAACGCCTTTCTTTAATCTATAAGTACTTTCCAACCTTTTTAAGCCCTTTCACTTGTCACTTTTTCACCATGTATTCTTGTGTCTTGTGGCGTGCCTATTTACAATGTCCACAATAGTAACTTACTCATATTGAACGTATATAGGGTTTATAAATGTCACTTTTTAAATTGACGTGTTTTTCGGAAGTGTCGACATTTCACATGTATGCGGTAATTTAGCGGTAAGCAAGCATTAAAGAAGCTATAAACAAGCGGTAAATAAGCGGTGAATAAGCGGTATCAAAACGGTAATAAGCGTTAAGTAGCAGTATTTATTATTTCATATAAAAAATCATGTAATCTCAATTACATAATTTACAATCCTCACTATTACTATCCTATCCACACTACATAATTATAAAACAATACCCCCGCCGCGTCTGTCTGTCGTGACCTTTTCACGCAAAAACTACTAAACGGATTTTGATGCGGTTTTCATCATTAGATAGGTTTATTTACCGGCAAGTTTTACGGGTATTAAACGTTACATGTTAAGGAGCTGAGCATTAACAGTATAAGTAAATCAGCCTGAAGTGAAAAAGTTCGCCATAGCGACTTTCATGGCATATGCTGTCTAATCCGTCAAAGATATAACATAATTATATAGGAAATAATTGTGTAAAGTAAAATGATCTACAATAAAGTCCGCGGTAGTATATATATCTATCTCTAATAAATAAGTAGTTATAGGCGTATTTATGCGAAGCCGGAGGCGGGGTCGCTAGTATAATTGAGGTACTTGATAAGATATGAAAGTTAGTAATAATACATAGTAATTCTATCTTCCTGGAATATGAAATCGTTTATCTCCTAATTGTGGAGGGTTAGGGAAATCTCAATTTTCAGCTATTATCAAATACCTCCCCAAATATTCCACAACCTCGTGGGCTATATAGATAGCAATATGTTAGTTTAAATTATTTCTTTATTAGTGGTTACGAAAAATTAATTAGTTTAATTTTGTCTTTGTTCATGCTTAATTGAAAAGTCATTGCGGTTACATTAATTTTGTTCATAACGTGTTAGTTAAATGAATATGAAATTATGAACACACTTAATATAATTTTGTTTAAAAAAATAGAGAATACTGAAACACACACAACAGGCAGACACTTAATTTCATTTACGTACAGTAAATATATACTAATTTAAAGAATATATGAATTTCAGTAACAAAACAATGTTATTTGAGAGCCGGTTATAAACGACAATGTGCGAAGTTGAGCGAGGGAAACCAAGTGAAGCGCGAAGATAAACCAGGTTACCGTTTAGCCTTTGTCCAACTAACAAATTCTGTTCTGTGACAATCGTTCATTTACTTTAATTAAAAGCTTTTAAATTAACGTTTAAAAGGGTACCTGCTGTGTACCCTGCGACCGTAACATGGTTCCGGGAGCTGTAAGGTAACCCGTGAAGATAGAAAAAATTTTTTTATTAATTTTTGGTTTTGTATGGATGTTAATAATAGTACTAATTAGTATTATAAAAGGGAAATATAGCCTATATTACTCAGGGAAAAATAAATTAGAATAATACCATACTTCTGAATTTTTAATGTAATTTTTATAATTAAAATCTGTAGGTACATACTTAGAGGCTTTTCCATCTAAATATACCTCAACAGAACTTTCCAATCGTTTAATATCATCAGCTAAAAAAGGGATACTCTGACTTCCGCTGGGTACCCTGGGACCGATAACACGTTTCCGGGAGCTGTAAGGTAACCCGTCAAGAAGAAAAAAAATTCAATGATTAGTTCTAAGATATTTCGATATAATAATTTGTGTTGCCAGTTGTCGGTAACAACCTTGTATCTTACGGAAACCTTACTTTTCTTATAATATTAAATTCTTATCTAATCTTCATACGGCCGTTTTCATCAAACTATTAAGTTGATCCTTATTCAAATATTAATATAGTTAAGGAATTGGTGTAGATATTTATAAAGAAAATATACCTTTGCTTTGGAATGAAAATCTCTAAGTTGCCATGAAATTAAAAAATCTTCTTATCATAATCACAACTACATTATAAAACAAAGTTTCCCGTCGCGTCTGTCTGTTAGTTAGCCCCATCCGCCAGCGAGTTTTCATTGCGTATGCTGTCTAATCCGTCAGAGATATAAAAAAAATATGTAGGAAAGAATTGTGTACAATAAAATGATCTACAAAAAAGTCTGCGGTATCATATACCTATCTTTAATAGATAAGTAGTTATAAGTGTATTTATTTAAGTCTTCATTCATTCAACAGTCTCGTATTCTGGTAGAAAAGTTATTTTTAAGGCCGAACTTTGTGCAAAAAAACCACTTCGAACCGGTAAAAGAATGACAAACAAAAACCTAAAGTTTTGCATGAACATTTCAGCTTCAACCATTTTAGTAATTCCTTAATAGATATTATGTAATTACACTAAAACGTGTCATATAAATTGTAGCACTCGGCAATCTTTACACACTTCATAACTTTTTACGGTTTAATGTTTTGGGTTGGGTTTAACAACATTATTTTACGACTCTTCACCGTAAATTGTTATGTCATATTGGGTGATTAACCTGGATATTGCACTATATATCGTTTGGTACAGTCTGAAGGAATCATTAAGATTTTTTTTCACGCATTGTCTTACAGCTCCCGAAACCGTGATATCGGTCCCAGGGTACCCAGTGGAAGACCAAGTTCCTTCTTTTAGTGTAGTTATTTCTTGGTCAAATACACATAACATAAAATATAATAACTAACTTAGTATTAAATAAAAACAAAAATAAAAGGTTCATGTAGCTGAAGTGAAAGGAAATGCTGGCAGAGGACGATCTAGGTGTGCTGTTATTGAACATATAAAAAATTATTGATCGATGGTAATATTAAAGGTACACACAATCGCCGAGTATGTATGAAAGGTATGATGAATATAAAAGAAGCGAAAGAGGTATACCAGGATCGTAATAAATGACATTCGATTGTCTCTGCCTACCCCTCTTGTGATAAAAGGCGTGATGATAGATAGATAGATAAAACTTAATAAATAACTAAGTACACAAATAATTTAGTATAAATTGTTAATAAATTATGAATTGTTTTTTACCACAAAATGTTTTCTTATGAAACATTACGATGTGATTTTGAAGGTTCAAGGCTGGAGAAGTAAAATATCTTGAATAAGGAATTTGTGCGAGTAGTCGATTATCTAAATATTAACTTAACCCACGAAACAGGCTAGAATTTCATGTAGAGGACATTTTTTTTTATATAAAACTAGCTTTTATTTATATAAACTTTCATCCCATATATTGAGTTCATATAAAAATCCCATAGAAAATAGCACTCCCAAATTTTCCAATTTTTCTTTCCCTACAAACCTGATTCATAATGTATTACGAACATTAAAAAAACCAAATCGGTCCAACCGATAAGTGATGCTCTTATTAACAAACTACATTTAATTTTTATTTATAAGATTACCAGGCTCATTGAATGTATACAATTTGAGTTATAATTTTCTTGTGGTTTTCAATATAGCGCATCAACCCGACGTATTGAATAAAATCGTAACTAAGAACCTAAGACATCTAAAATTACAGCAATTTCCCAGCTTTCTTTTTGCAAATACATACTTAAACATTTGTCAAAGGAAATTCCCATTCATTCAAAAGTGTAATAAGCGCTACATATTTTCCTTCCGCGAAGAGAGCACACAACCCGTAAATAATAGAATAGACGCGGTTGTAATGAGCGCACGTGCGTTGAATGTAAATTACCTGCTTTTGTTCAGTCCCGGGAGATTTTTCTTTGTCTCACGTGCTTTTCTTTTTCAAATTAGAGTAATTTATATATTGAGTTAAAGGTACGTGATTTCACTTAGTTACTTTACCTGCAAATCATAAGGAAGTGTTCTTATTTGAATTTTTTAAATACTTAGACCATTTTAATAACTTTTTTATACTATTTACTGCTAATAAAGTTTGTTTTAGTAGACATCTCTTGCTTCAGGGGGCATGTAAGAAATTACAGACCCATGCGCAAGTGCATTTGCCATCTGTTCTGTTTGATACTTGCTAAATGTGGACATTGTTACGACATAAATACTCTTATAACTACTTATCTATTAGAGATAGATATATGCTACCTTGGACTTTTTTGTAGATAATTTTATTCTACACAATTCTTTACTACATCATATTGTTATATATCTGACGGATTAGACAGCATACGCCATAAAAACTCCCCAGGACTATACTGTTAATGCTCAGCTCCTAAACATGATGGTCTATTAGTAAAACCGCATCAAAATCCGTTCAGTAGTTTTTGCGTGAAAGGGCACAGACAGACAGACTGGGTGGGGGACTTTATTTTATAATAATATGTAGTGATATTGTTGTAGACTAATATCAAAATGCCTTTGACTATTATAGACTTTATCAGCAGGTATCATTAGGAAAGTGCTTATCAATCAAATTAAGTTATTTGCCTAATTATTTTAGTAATGTTATTAGGTTATAAGGTTAGCGAAATTTGGTAACTCAATGGTTAAAGCTTTGGATTTAAAACCAGAGGTACCGCATTCAATGCTCGCTCAAAGTACCTTTCGTAGAGCATGTAAAGCCGGCCGTCAACTACTTGCAAACTCATTTTTAACCGAACTTCAAAAGAAGGAGGAGGTTCTCAATTTGTCGGAATCTTTTATGGTTTTTTATGTATGTTCCCCGATTACTTGAAGACGCCTGGACCGATTTGGAATTTTTTTTTGTTTGAAAGGATATACTTTCCATCAGGTCAGGATCTGATGATGAGATCCTGGAGAAATCGAGAACTCCTCAAATTTTATAGGCAATTTGGATATTTTTTTAAGCGATTTGGGTATTTTTTTTAAAGTGACATGTGCATTTGCTTTCGTAAAGCACTTTTTGGTTTTGAAGGCGGTTTTTGCTTCATCAGCAGTGGTTAATATTAAACAGGATTTCCATAATTCACATAAATACTCTGAAAATGCATTCAACAACGAATCTCATCAAATAATTGACACAAATAATAATACCATGTTTTGGCCGTGCATGAAAACTAAATTTTCAACATTTGAAATGTGGTTTGAAGTTATTTTCGTGACGTGAGCGCTTCATAACTGCTGTTGCGGAATTTCAGTATCGAACCGAATAGGAATGATAACTTTCATTCCATGCATAGACCATTGTGTAATAGAAACACGTTCATATATTGGCATGAAGTTAACATATTTTGGAGACAGCATTTTTTCAGAAAATGATACAAAAATTCAAAATCCAGCCTTTATTCTTCTTATAAATTGCGTTCGTTTTTTTATGTTCGTAATAGTCTGAATAAGATTTCTAGGGAAATATAAATTGGAAAATGAGAGATATAGTAAGGTTCGGTAGCACTCTTCCTAAGTTTAAGATAGCCCTGATGCTGCGCCTGAATGTGAACTATAAGCTGAGTGGTGTTTATTTTTGTTTATTAAGTTTTGTTTTTATTTTTTGATTCTCATGACTTTTCTTCTGTATTTTGTTGTGTTTGTGTAGTTAATGTGTGGAAACCTTGTTGGTTAATATGTATTATTAATGTTGTGTCTGAAATTTGTTATTTTGAATACTGTTTGTTTCCCAAATATATAAAAAAAAAATGTTGCCCGGAAATAAATCCAGCCATTGATATTTCATAGAGGCCATCCTTAGATACTTAATACTGCTTATACACTGTTAACCTCACAGCTACATAACAAAGACTGCGGTCGTTTCAAACCTATGAAAAATATGTTACTAAATTAATTTTATCTCAGTCGCAATAATGAAAAGACTAATTAATTAAATAATAATAAATTATTTCATACTTATTAAGGAAAATATAATAAATTAATGTATTTTGTTACTTTTCAGGTAAATATGGCTGTATGAAACATAAAGGTAAAATTATTTCATTTCCGTAAATTTGGACGTAAGCCAAGAAGCATGGTCATCAGGTCAGGATCTGATGATGGGATCCTGGAGAAATCGAGAGCTCTTCAAATTTTATAGGCACATTTGAAGCGATTTGGGTATTTTTTTATAGTGACTTGTCCATTTGCTTTCAGAAAGCACTTTTCAGTGCATAATTTTTGAAGTCGGTACACTTTTTTCAAATGGTAATTATTTAAATTAGGAACGCAGGATAGACAAAAGCAAGTCATAATTGTTTTCGTTACGTAAACACAATCCTAGAAAACTATAACAGTTAATTATTTTATGAAAAAGTTCGCAAAAAAATAAACCAAAGTTTAATTTAAAACGTAGAACAAAGACAAGTTTTGCGACTTCACTTTCTTCATGATCTTGCGGCAAAGGAAGCTGTAGCTTCGTTTAAGTTTTTCTTCTCGAGGGAAACACTATTCAGGAAAGAAATATAACTTGTTCTTCTGGCTACAGTTCACCTATTCATGTTGAAATTTATACAGCAACTAGTTTTTCCTCCTTAAAAATTTAAAATATACAAGAACTTTTATTGATCGTTTTTCTACACATAAAGTACAAAATTTACAAAATTGCTAAATCATACAATGGGATTGAATTTTTGAAATATTTTTTTCTAATAAAATCCAATAATTTTTGAGTTTAATTTTTACAAAAACAACAAACTCATTCACTGTAGATTGAGTCAATCGCCAAGACGCGACGACGTCATTACACTCATAACTCTTGATTATTTAACAAAGTTAATCTTAAATGAAGTAATATCTCAAAAGATAGAAATAAAAATACGTAAAATAAGAAATATGTAGCTTGTTAGAGAGTATTGGCAGATATACGTGTAAGTTACATTGGAACTTTCACGTTATTGTCTAGGGAAGTTGTTAGGCGACGCAGTGACACTTCTATGTCCACAAATTGCACTCAAAGAACTGAGAGAAAACAGAACTTTGAAAGTTTTAAGCTGCAAACAAAAGTGTTTATTTTGATGTTCACAAGTCATGCTTCGTTTAGCGTGGTGCAAGATAAAGACGCAATGCAACTTTAGGTAAGAAACTTCAAAAAACAAAGTTTGGTGAAGTACAAAATTGTTGTAATCGCAGGGCCCAAATACCGGCCAAGTGCGAGTCAGACTCTGAATAATATGCACTAAGGTCTCACTTGGCCGGTTTCTATTATTTTTGTTTTACTTAAGAGTATGCATTATAGTTATACTAGTTAGAAAAAACGCCGGAAAAAACACGTTTCTTGTATGGGGACCCCCATTAATTTTTAACTTTATTTTATTTTATTATTTGATGTTATAGCGGCCATAGCAATATTTTGATATTTTGAAAATTTCAAGTATAGCTATACTTATTACGGTTCAAAAGATACAGCTCTGTGACAAGCGGACGGACGTCCAATCAGCGGCGCGTACGGTCCACCGAAATCGACCACAGACTCGTCCAATTCTTGTAACAAATGGTCCGCCTAGATTGAATGGCGGCCGGAATGGGAAATTTTCGGTGGGATGCCGGACGAATGTGTGGCCCACTTTAGTAATAGGGTTTCCGTTTGCACCCTTTGGGTATAGAAACCTAAAAACTTATAAAATACTTAGGTATCTAAAATATGAGATATACCAGGCATGGTAGCAAGAATACTGGTTAAAATTTCCTGTCTAAATAAAAAGAACAAGAAATGATAAAAAATGTCTAGATAGGTTTAGACATAGCATGAATGGAGCAGCTGTGAATGGAAGAGTGGGTCATAAGAAATACGGCTCTGGGAGGTTATTATTTAACAATCAAGGTCTCTATCTACCTTATTCAGAAATCAGGCGTGAGTGTATAGAAAAATCATATCGAATCTGCGAGAAAATAAATCCGAATGTGTGTTTATTTAATGAAAAATCCAATCACGTTTTAAAACTACGTGAAAAGAAAATATCTCTAAAGCGAACCTTTTAACTAAGAGAGCTTAACCGTTGACTGCACTTTCGATTAGATAGCTTATTCAGTTGAATTTAATTAAACGTTGTCTTGGGAAGTTAAATGTGTCTTAATTTTATTGAAGAAATTGCATTCTGCAGTTAACATTCTTAAGATTTCGTCACTAGTTTTGTCGCATTATTATCTATTTATCTATCTACCATCACGCCTTTTATCCCAAGAGGGGTAGGCAGAGACAATCGAATGTCATTTGCTACGATCCTGACATATCTCTTTCGCTTCTTTTATATTCATCATACCTTTGGCGATTGTGTGTATTTTTGATTTTGATTTTTTTGATTTGTACTTTTAATATTGCCTTCGATCAATTTTTTATATGTTCAATAAAAGTACACCTAAGTCACCCTCTGCCAGCATTTCCTTTCACTTCAACCATATCCTTTTTAGGAAATCTTTCATCCTTGATTCTATCAACGTGTCCAAATCAGCGTAAACTACTTTTATTCATTTTAGTCACAACTTTATCTTTCACTCCACATTTGTCTCTAATGACATCGTTCCGGATACGATCAATACGTTTTATATCACACATTCTACGTAAAGACCCCATTTCCACTGCATTTATCTTACTTTCATGCTTCTTATTCCATACCCAAGTTTCGTTTCCATAAGTAAGTGATGGAACTAAAATAGCATTATTATGGTGTTTTATTTCTTTACAATTTTATTGTTAAATAAAATTTTCTTTTCCAAGTCACTATCGTACATTTGCCATTGAAATAAGTCAATTTATTTGTTTTGTTATATCAAAAAAAAAATACATATAGCGTCGGTTGCCGAGTGGTTAAGACGTCTGGTATTAACTTGGCGGACCACGGTTTGATCCCGGCCATATACCAATGGGTTTTTTATGTACATAATCCGACAAACCACATTTAGAGGCTTTTCCATCTAAATATACCTCAACAGAACTGGCCACTCGTTAGGTATAGCCTCACAAATACCATCGGCTAAAAGAAAGGAAAAGAAGAAAAAAAAATTGTAGTAGGTATGAACGAATGGTCTGATAGGGACATCCGATTACGGGATAGATAAAACGACTTTTCAAACATTTATATAGCTTCAGAAGATAGAAATATTTATTACAGAACCGTCTTAGTACTGAATACTATTTGAATCGGCGAGATTCGTAGCCCATTTTCTAGAATGCTTATTTTCAGCAGCTCCAAGTTTTGGATAATTATGGATAATTAAAAAAACTACCACAATAAATGCCTGTAAATTCGATTACTATTCGAAAACTGAAATGAAAACGTTTACAGCAGGACCTTCGCCATATAATCGATATTAAGCTACAGAAGGTTTATTTACACTAATTTACTGGGAACCTAAAATAATATTGTCTTCAGAAATCAAAACAAATTCTAATATGAAAATAAATATAGTCGACATAAGTATACACAGAGCGTGAGACATGAACAACCCACATTAAATTTCGGTGAACGAAAGTTCAAAGTTACACAATTTTCCGGTAAACTTTTTAATCAAATCTTCAAAATCAAGTTGGCAATTTGAGGCGAAATAAAAAATATATAATAGACATTACAACACGAAACGAATTGAAGCTTTTGTCGCAAGTAGCATAAAGGTAGGAATATATCTGGGTTGTTGGCACCAGTTTCTTGAGTTCCTATCGTTCAAACGAGTACTTTTTATGCGGATCTGTCAAATTCCCATAGAAATTGACAATATGACGATAAAAAAACTCATGCCTGCAATTGCACGGTAATTTTCTAGCTTCATAAATATACATCGCAGTGTGGCTAGAGACACAGGTAACAATGTGTACATTCAGCGAGCTGATGGGACTAGTCATTTGTTTACATCAAGTCAGGATTTACATGCCGTCAGAAGCATAAGAAGTTGATTTTCAAGCAATTTTATTCGTAAATTCTTATCTGTACATTTCATGCTTGTCTTTTTAATGATGACTGATCTCCGACTGAATCCAAAGCCTCGATATGGAGGCGAATACGCTGAAGATTTCGACCTAAATGAAAGAGAACTAACTGTGCAATATGTCGTCTCTATGCAACTGCAGTGTTGACACAGCTCGAGAGAGTCAATATAGCGTGCAAGACTTGGATACCATATTTCAAGTTTCCGTATCGCCTTTGAATACGTACTCAGTCATTAGGACTTATGCTACCCCATTACGCTTTGAGCAAATAGAAGTAAATATTTGTACTGTATGTTGATTGCTATGATATGAGCAAGCTAAATGAAGACAATGTTACCAGTGTTACCACGCGTCAAGGTTACCGTTAGTGAGTGATGTTTAGAAATCACGAAAAGAAATGAAAAACTGAGTGTTCTTTATGTGTTCTCCCAAGCAATAGATGTTTATTAATTCACAAAATCTTATGCACTCGCACTTCTCGTACTTTTACTACTTCAAAAATTCATAGTTCTCATGCACCACATGACCTTCAAATAGCATTGGAAATTAACTCCGGCATTAAAAAAAATTCTTCTTCTTCTTCTTCTTTTTTTTCAATATGGCGGTTCCACCAATATCAATCGGTGATTTCGCCAATGTCAAGTAGTATAGCCGTTTACGGTGATTATAGCCAATAAATCGGTATGTATGATAATCCCGCCGACCGTGATATGTCTTATTAATCACTGATTAATCACAACCATCACAGCGCGGGCGGGATTAAACTGGATTCCCCAACACGTCTCCGCGGGAGCGTGTGCTATCCACCAAGGCGTGTCGTGGAATCATTAAAAAAAATTAAAAGGAACATGTATGTTTTCACAGCTGTCATTTTGGTACACACGACCAGTCTAGGGTCAGGGATTTTCGACATATGGCCCTTTTAAATTTTGATCTTAAAATCGTCATAACTTCAAAAAATATTATTTTTACGCCATAAACACTTTGTGAAACATTTTAGAATATTTTTTTATTTTTTCAAAAAAATAAACGACTAATTTTTTTTTGTATATTGTAGACCTCGTCAATACAAACATTTTGACACCTCAATCATCTATAGTGACCTACAACTTCCGGAGATATCGGCATGTCGCACTTTTGCTGAAAAAGGGACCCCTACAGAAGCGATCGAAAAAGCATAGCTACATCTATTAAAGCAATGACAAATCTAGGTCCATTATCTCTATGCAGCAACAGGCCGTGATGGTGTGCTGGTTTGTTCTATCTATCTATCATCACGCCTTTTATCCCAAGAGGGGTAGACAGAGACAATCGAATGCCATTTGTTACGATCCTGACATACTTTCTTATCTTTCGCTTCTATTATATTCATCATATATTTCATACATGTTCGGCGATTGTGTGTACTTTTAATATTTCCATCGATCAATACATTTTTTATATGTTCAATAAAAGTACACCTAGGCCGTGCTCTGCCAGTATTTCCTTTCACTTCAGCCATATAAACATTTTTAGTCAATCAATTTAACAAAATCTTTAGACTTGTAATACAAATTGTTTATAGTTAGCCGAATCACTACAACAGCCTGAATATTCAGCGTTCACTAAAATCCAAGTTACTTTGAAAATAATATTACCCCTTAGAGGAAACCTAACTATCTGCTTATCGACGAAGTTTACAAACAATGTTTCTATTTTAGATTATTGTCTCGAAGGACTACAGTGTTTAGAGAACTATCTCGAAGATGCCATGCCATCGTGGGATGATTTTGAGTAATTACCTCGGCTCGTGTCAAGGAAATAGTTTATAACTTGTATGTTGGATATCATTTTGTCACCTGCTTACTGTTTCTGAATACATTAATGTTCTGCCCGGTTCCACCTTACTAATAAAGGTAGTTTAAACCATCAAGACACATAGGGCTTCACCCGTGGGGCCAATTCTTACTTTCATCCCCAGTTATGTAAATTAAGGATTTAAAATAAACTTTCCATATATAGAGTTCAAGTTTTCTCCGTACTAAATCTCATAATTCAGGCTGTGAAGATAATACGTTTGTTTAGAGATACATTAGTGAATCAAACTGCTCAGAAACTGCTACTTCAAAAAAAACAGGGCCGAAAGTACATCATTGCTGTCCTATCACAAAATATGCGAATAAAATTAATATGGAGATACTATTTCTGGTTAGTAAGACTTATCTATTTCTTATTCTGAAGTGAAAATGGCGCGGGTGTTGCTTTCTTCCTCGTAGGTGTAGTATTGTAATTGTATGTATGTATGGTATTTACCTATACCTTGGATAGTTTCATGGTTCATAAAATAGATGTTATTGATGACTCAAAGTTGGAATTTATCTACTGATAGATTGCTAAATGAAGACCAGTATTCATTATGCATATCTTGCTTCGTATTTGTATTTTCTTTGATCTGTTTAAAATTATTACGGAGTATGTAAACCGCATGCTAAAATTTTTACTAAACTACGAAACCGCATGACGTCATTGTAATTTAATGATTTTATCCTAATTTATGATCATATTTTATTGGAACTAAAAACCTATAAGATTCAAAAGGAGTTTCCTAAAAAGTAGTTACTTAAATACTTCTATTTAAGATTTAACAGCTCTATTTTTGATTAGTTAGTGCTATCTACTATCTACAAGTTTGCCACCCTAAATGTGGATATTGTTACCAGTGTTTCTAGCTACATCACAAGGTAACTAAGCCATAGAATGCGTAGGAAACGATCCACAAAAAAGTCCGCAGTAGCATGCCTATTGTGATCAGAAATAAACATAAATGAAAAGCCGGGTCAAATATTGTAAAATAAAAAATACACGCCGAAAATCTGAAAGATTATCAGATTAAAGCCACGATTCGTTTTATATCCGTAAATATATTTTTGATTCATTTTTCTTCTTACTCACAACAAAATAATGTAAAACAAATTGATATCTTCCAGAAAAACGCAACTCAGCGTCTATTTATCAACAGGCGCTCACCGAGTCCTGTATCTCTCATCGAAACCATTAAATTTATTAAACAACCATTATGTCCACGCTCTGGCAGCCGAAAATTATTAATGGAGGCATCTATATGGAAATTAAACTCTTGTGAATTTTATAAAATTTGTTACACGTTTTATATTTTAATTAACTATAATTATAAATAATTAATTAAGTACGTCTCTCTTGATGTAATATAGTCATGCAGAATATTTGTAGAGGTAGACATCACGACCTTTTTATGTAGGTACCTTGCAGTGTGGTCAGAGACACTAGGAACATTGTCCACTTTAGCCAGTTGCACATATTAAACAGAACAGGTGGCGAAACTGTTGCTGCACTTAATGGATCTAGATTTCTAAATTTTTAAAAATATGTATCAAAAAATACTAAAATGAACAAAAGATACGTTGAAAGAATGAAGGATGAAAGATTGACTAAAAAGGTTTATGTGGCAATGCTGGCAGAGTACTACTTTTATTGAACATATAAAAAAATCATTGATCGATGGCAATGATAAAAGTACACACAATCGCCGAGCATGTATGAAAGGTATGATGAATATAAAAGAAGCGAAAGAAGTATGTCAGGATTGTAACAAATGACACTCGATTGTCTCTGCCTACCCCTCTTGGGATGAAAGGCGTGATGATAGATAGATAGATGTATAAAAAATTTGTTATTACGAGTGTTTAATGTTATTATTTATGTATGTATATTTTAGTTTGGGCGAATTTGAAATGACGTAGTTCCGAGATACGCAAGGAATCTATGAGTGTTAAAAAATACTTATAGCGAATTATTTAGTAACTTTGAAAAACTAAATTTCAGTTCGTTAGACTATTATTAGAGAAAACTTATGGACCAAAAAGGATACGATACCATAATGTAAGTACATGACACAATTTTCAATAACGGATATCCTCCAGACAAGACACGCTCCTCTCCATTCTAAATAAAGAACCAATTAAAATCTAGAAAAATAGATTCAGAATTTAGCAGTGTATTTATTTTTAAAAGCACTTAGTATTATGAGCAAAGACAGTCCGACATTATGCAATTTTATTATAATACTTGCGAAGTCGGTGTGATTCGCTAGTTAATTGAAATTCTCGTATTATTTATTGTCAAAAGATTTGTAGGGCTTTGTTCGTTGGAATGGTCATTCATTTCATGAAATGAGTTATCCTGTCCATTATGAAGTGATGACTGTAAAATGCAGCTACATATTCTGTAGAAGCTTATTTTGCATTTCGATTTAACTCATATATTTTCTGTTATATATTTCAAATTTTAAACAAAATAGGTTTTAAAATCGTACTTTAAAACATTGCTTTTTTATGTGTTGGATTGACAATTTATACACTTTATCTAGGTAAACATTATGGAACAATTTTGTAAATTATATAAAACTTAGTTTAAATTGAATTTAATACTAACCTGGTGCGTTCCATAAGCAACTTAGAAAGCAAAGCGATCCAACGAGAGAAAGCAGCTAGTGTCTTGGATACTATGCCGCTGGACTCTCTGGAGAAACTTTAATATATAGTTTTTTATAGATTTTAATTTTATTAAAGTGCGTCGGTGGCCGAATGGTTAAGACGTCTGGTATTAACTAGGCAGACCACGGGTTCAATCCTGGATCCCGGCCATGTAACAATGGGTTTTTTAAATTAGAAACTTATGTACATAATCCGACAAACCACACTTTCCATCTAAATATATCTCAACAGTTATGACGTCATCAATTTTTTGTATGGAATTTGATTTTTTTTTCAGAAACCTGTCGTTTGTGATAACAAATGAAAGGGCTTCAGGAGCCGGTTCTAAAAATATACTACACTACACTATATATATTTTCAAAACATTTTGTTTGGGCTCCTTCAGTTTGGGCTACTCATATCTAATGAAAAGCGATTTTTAAAAATATTAATAGGTACATATTTACTATTTTTTAAAATTTTTTCTTTATTAAAAAGTTGAACAGATCTTTGAGATTCAGAATTTTTTTAGTGTCAATACAAAGACGCACTGCGTAAATATTTTAGTAAGGTCACCTATATTCTGTTGTCAGTAATGGGGTGGGAAACAATTTGGCAACGCAAGTGGAGGTTGCCTTAAGGATATACCTACAACGCTTTTGTGGCCCGTTAAGACTAGGATGTTCGTGTGTTGAGATTTTTTTGCGAGGACAAGTTTTTTTCTTCTTCACATGCCTTACAGCTCCCGAAACCGTATTACGGTCCCACAGGGTACCCAGCGGAAGACCAAGTCTCCCTAGTTTAGCCGATGGTATTTGTGTGGCCAGAGTTCTGTTAAGGTATATTTTTTAGTGTGGTTTGTCAGATTATGTACGTAAGTTTTTAATTATAAGAAACTCCCGGGATCCGGGATCGAACCATGGTCTACTAGCGGTTATATTTTATGCTTTTTTTATTTTCAGAAAACGGTGAAAAATTAAAAAGTCGGCTAGATAGTGTCTAATTTAATAAGAGACATGAAAAAATTGAGGTTTTCGGTGGAAAAATCTACAACTTTCCTTTCGGCGATTAATTGATTTAAATTTTAAATAAGTTTGTAAATTTTGTTTTATGGAGAGTTTTTTGCAGTATGTACCTATTTTGTTATGCTCGTATTTTTCTAGACGAGGTGTCTTTGAACTTTAATATTGTCTCTAAATCATGTAGATGTAACGAAACGTCTGGCCTTAAGATCATACCAAGGCTTTTGTGTCCCGTTAAACTGTCAGATCGTCTCCCTATTGTCAATTGCTCACAAAAAGGGCATCGAAAGCTTTCTCGACTTCCTGTTCATATTTCTGTAAGAAAAAATATTGCAAAGGACTTCTCAATCGGTTCCAAATAAGAAAACGCTACTTCGTTGTGTCAAAGGAGTTGTGAACAGAATTGTTGTTCGTTTATTATCTTTCTATTTCAGTTAGTAGGTAATTGACTTCTTTTGAAGTTAGTAATGAAATATTTTTCATAAAACCACAGTACAGGACCTAACAGATTTATCGGGTACTGAATTAAATTTGCCTCAATTCGTTGAATTTGAATAGCTGGTATTACAAAAAAAATAGAAATATAAAATTTGTGTGACCGGGGCCCCGGCTTCTCACGGAAATAATAGTTGATAATCAAATATTCAATTATCCCGGAATAAGAAGTTTAGTATACTATGTGGAGAATGTCCGATCCTCCAGCTAATTCTTTGCAAAAAATTAGGGCAAACCTTTGCTCCGTTTTGGCTTAAAAGAAGGGCAAACAACCAAACCCAGTTTTCTTATTTAGAATATTAGTCAAGATAATCTTTTACCATGCGACACAAAATACTTTGCCGATCAACTCGTTTTATTTGAACACCATCGGCTAAAAGCTTTTGGACTTGGTCTTCCGCTTGGTACCCTGGGACCGATGTTCCCTTGTTAATGTCCACGCCTACAGATAGATATATTTCCATCATTCAATTTGTTTTTTTGAATATTTACTTGAAACTCGGCCTGAATTGCCAGTACTTTGAGCAGGTCGACCCTATATCATTAATGTTACAAATTACACACAATAACGTTGTGTACACACGGCCGCGCCTGCGACAAACTCCAGTAATTTCATATTTTCATGGATTTTATGTTGTTACACACAAGGACTGATGAAGAGTAGGTTAATTATGAAAAATGTACCTGGAATTTAGACACTGTAGTGCTTTATTATGTAATTTTGACTTTGAAGTATTGATTTGAAAAGGTTTAACAATTTTGAAATGAATTAGAAATTAACAACGAATCAGCATCGCGATTTAGCGGGGAAATGTAGCATTAAAAATACTGCCACTAATCCACGCGGACCTGGTTTATTTAGTTATTTTTAATGCTTATATTAGATTTAACGTCTTTATATTGTTATGTGTAAATAATTAAAATTCATAAAAAATAATAATTAGAAATTAAAGTATCTACATTTGATATTTTGTCGCTGCATTTTATGAACGTCGATAGAGTAGTGGTTGCATTTATGCAGCTTATACAGCTCAACATTTTCGAAAAACCAGTCGTGCGATGCGAAGGCAACTCGGTCACTAACAGTAACGGGTCGCAAATTCTAAATAAACCTAACACAGTTGTATTTTAGTCGCTCGCAAATGAATGACATTTCTAGTATGAAAATAAGTGTCAATATCATTAAAAACTTGATTTGCATTTTTGACAGCAACTATTGTTAAATTCGTAGCAGTTGCTATAACGTGATAAGCTTGCTTGAAGTCTCGGTATCTGCCCTCAATCGAGACAAAAGTGTTTTAATCGATTTTAATTCGTTCGCTCTTCTGAAAATAATCTTGGTTACTGGTTTAAGAAGTGAAACGTACTTATTAGCTCTTTAATTTAGTATGTGGGCGTTGACATCTTTTGTAAAATAATTATCCGTCGTCCTTATTCAGATTTAATCTTAAACAGTTACATCGCAACTTCTGAATTCATAATTAGATTCCAATTCATCAAAAAGATAATTTTAAAGTTCGTCGGTAGTCTAGTGGTTAATCGCGACTGGATATTCCTGGTTCAATCCCCATTTCGGCAATAAAACTTACCTAATATATACCTAGGTACAGCTTTATTGATCTTAAAACGACTTAACAGAGCTGGCTACTTGTTTGGTATCCTCAAAAATATGCTGTGGCTATCAGTGGATATTGGTGTCTCTGGCAACACCGCAAGGAATATATAATATAATAATTATTTTATTAATATTAAAATAAATTGAAATCCTGCTATTTATGATGGCCAGTTTATAAACTGCCAGTAAAATAAGGTCGTATCATCACAGTACCGCTGGATACTTCCCACTTATACTGGATACTTAACACTTCCCGGTATGGCACACTGTCTCATTACTGAAACCTGTATCGCGCTAGTGAAAATATTTACTAGACTGGCATATACCTAATACAACTTTCCAGCGACACACGTTGTATTCCCTTTTTTCACAGTCTTCGGATTGTTGTATATACCCATTTCTATAAGATAATTTTCAATTTGCCTAAAGCTCAAAGGACATTTTAGGGACAGTGACTAACAACTATGGAGGCTATGGTGATTATTTAGAATGTATCAGCCGACAATGTTATTTATGTAGGCAACACATTGCGGCGTCCGCCATGCATTTGAAACGTGTATTAAAAGGCCACTGAGCAATTTGTGTTTCATTAATCCTGATATATTGGAAGTCGGTGTCAGTTGCACAAATATAATAAATTAGATTGCTGTAAGGTTGAATATTTGATTCATAATATATATGATATCATATCTAATATTGTAAATGCTAAAGTGTGTTTGTTTCTTTGTTTGTCCTTCACGTCACAATAGACCAACGGATGGACGTAATTTTTTGCACAGGCTGGAGTGACATACAGTGAGCTACTTGTTATCCCCGAAAAACTTCAGGATAAATTCTTATGTAACAATTCAAATATTTCCACGGGCGAAGGCGGAGCGAAAAGCTAGTTAAATATATATTTTCTTAGTACAGTACAGAGAGGATGTATGTAGCCAGCGCTTTTGGCACTATGCTACTAGGGCAAGACCTCTTTGAAATTTGACTCTGTAAATAGTTCACAGTTATTTTATTCTTATAATAAAATTAGTAATTTAAATATATAATTTTTTTTTTTTTTTAACTTTATTTTATTTTTTGTAAACAAACAGAAAAAACCCGAATATGAAAATACTACACATTTACAAGAATACTTGCGAAACACAAAATTACGATTCGAGGAAACGAAATGAAATTGCAAAAATATCTACCGCGAAATTCTTTATAAGAAAAGTTTGTTTCGGCAGATATCAAAACCGTTGCGAATTTGAAGCAATAACTTCCCTAATTAAAATTAATTTCTGAAACAGAATCTTGATTAAAATACAGTTTTCTATGATACTTGCTGTTCATACTGTTTCGCCCGGAATTACTGCTCACCCTGCTTTCAGGTAAAAACAATTTTACTAAGGCAATTCGGTCGCTATAGTTAACTACTCGGCGCGAACTTATAATAATAATATGTTCTGCCAATTTACTCACTGAAGCTACTTGCAAAGTTCTTTCAAAAAAAAAACAAAAAATATATATATAAAAAACACTGCATTTTTTTTTTCTAAATCGGCTCAGCGGCGTAGCGACAAGTGCTAGACCCCTAGTCCTCGACAATAATTTGTAGAGGGGGGCTCAGACTACACGAAAAAGAGGTTTTCTGCCGGCAAGTGCTTACAACCACTTTCTGTCTCCATCTCTCTAACTATTAGGTCACATACCGCTTTTAATAGGGTCAGATTTCACTGCTGGCGACTATATTGTACAACTAAAATTACGCCCCCGGTTTCGCCCGTGGATATTTTCGAACAAAATCGATGTCTCTTTTTATAATATAAGTACACATTTTTATCTAAATCCATTGATTTATAAAGCAAGACAAACAAACGGGAAATGCTACATGATTTCAGTATTATTTTAATTACAATTTTTCAGAGACTATTGTCTTATTTAAATAAGTTGTCATTTAAAATTCTTAAAATTAACAATTTTATACAATAATTAACATTTTTAACCTATTTTACATTTGCAGAACTTATAATGATATTTTTTAGTCAAATATTAAAAAAATACTATAAAAAAACATGCAAAGTCTGTTTACCAAATAAGACAAGTCAAAAAATACATTTTAAATGGTAAGTGAGGTACTTACCTACTCGTATAACAAACTTAGATGTTAGAAATTACAGATATACACATTTTTATTTACTTGTATAGATTTATTTAAAGGATAAGCCAAGGAAGACGGTTAGTAATTATGTAGATTATATTAATTACTATGCAAAGGACACGCCTTCAATACTACTTGATTAATGAACGTGCGTTGAATTAAGTATATTCAGGTACTCAAATATTTATTTTACCTGATGCTGAAAACCTTGCGGTGTAGCCAGAGACAGAGTAACAGTGTCCACTTTTTGTCAGTTGTGCATATTGAACAGAACGTGGCAAGACTGTTGCTGAACTGAACCTGGATGTGTCACTAGGTCACTACTTTAACAGATGTCAAAATATATGTGTTATATTTAGAAGTGCGGACGCCTTCACGTTCCCTGTGAAGCACGAGATACATTATTTGAAAAACAATTATCCTTAGGTTTTATCATCACGCTTTTTAGCCCAGTTTAGATATATAGACACAATTAAATATACTGGCAATACCTGAAAATGCATCTAGGAATTACTGGTATTTCTGCCATATTTCATACTTCATATACGAGATCCACTAATGGAGAAAAGGAAATAGATTAGATTTGATGAATCGATCAAGAGATCCTTTCAATGTTGGACAATGGTGGTTTGTTGTTATCTCTCATGCATTCGACTCTAGGTAGGTAACTAAGATATTAATTGTATGATTTTTTTAGTAGAGTAAGGACTATTTTTATAAAATAAACCTTTTAAAAAAAAGTGCACCGACTTCAAAAATTTGCACTGAAAAGTAAGAAATAATAAATATTTCGTCGTAGAATTTGAAGACGGTTGGTGCCAAATTAGGATACAAAACTAAGTAAATATCTAAGAAGATAAAGATCTGTTAAATATTATCTATGTTTGTATGTACCTACTAATGATCGTAGGTTCCTAATGAATTGTCTATATTAGTGAATTTGGGAACTAAGTTGTTTCTAATTTGGCACCAACCGTCTTCAAATTCTACGACGAAATATTTATTATTTCTTACTTTTCAGTGCAAATTTTTGAAGTCGGTGCACTTTTTTTTAAAAGGTTTATTTTACCCTTTTAAGTGATTTTGCTGCCTTGAGAGACAAATAATAACGCAACTAAAAAAATATTGATGGAAAATTAAAAAAAAATACCCCTGTGGATGTGATTTGAACCATGTAATGTGCTTGTGCATCCTATGCACATTTAACCGCTAGACCATCGTCACGAAAATTGACAACTTCGTGTCAATAGCAACCGTTGCTAAGGCTTTTTCTGATACATAATTTTCAGCCGTAAACAGAAATTAATTACTGAATTCCTGAAAAACTACTGAACCGATTTTCGTCATATGTCTGTGAGATAATGTCGAGAAATTATTATATCTTGAAAAAAATAAGTGGTCAAAATCGGTACATATTTTATCGAGATATCAAGAAAAATGTACTTATAAAGTCAGTTTTTTCAAAATTTCTGAAAAACTAATGAACCAATTTTTATGAGATAAAAATGGGACCAATCCGGAAGAATTATCTGACGATTAAAAAAGAAACCATCAAAATCGGTTCACAATTGGCGGAGTTATCGACGTACATACATACATAAAAAAAAAAAAAAAAAAAAAAAAAAATACGGTCCGAATTGAGAACCTTCTCCTTCTTTTTTTGGAAGTCGGTTAAAAATCGGTTCACAATTGGCGGAGTTATCGACGTACATACATACATAAAAAAAAAAAATAAAAAAAATACGGTCCGAATTGAGAACCTTCTCCTTCTTTTTTTGGAAGTCGGTTAAAAATAATAGAGTATACACTCACACTTATATCCTCTTGCCAAAACTATGACATTTGTTCTAAAAAGTGTTCTAATACAAGTTTGTTCTAAATCTAATCTAAAATACCTTCGTCTCGCATAGTACTCCGTTGCGATGGCGACTTTCTACAACATTTTCATTCTTCATATGTGTAACGCCACGTGCCTTTGACTCTAAAATCCTCTGAAAATTTGAAAAATAACGAAGCCTCCCCCCCCCCCCTCTCCCAAATGAAATCCTGGATCCGTCCTTAAACGCTAATCTATTTGTAGTTTTTAATTTTATGTTTTTAACAAATTAATTATGATCAGACAGTTTCATAGAAAACTTTGTTGCGTCAGTTACCAAAAATCACAGATTATCCAAATGTGAAAATGTAAGTTGCAAACATGCATCGGCCGTATAATGCTGCCCAAGCTACCGTACTCCATTACTTAATTAAATTTGGGTTTATTTATGTAAATTTTCATGTACCGAGTCTGTTAAATATCGATATGTATGAATTTATTGCATTATGCATAATAAAATAAATATGACTGTAACTAATGGACACTTTTAGTTTTATTATAATTATATCCCACGATATTTTGTTATAATTTTGCAAATTATTCGTTTATCTGTATTATTCTGAGGTCCCAATGTGTAAAGTATGAGTAGGTACACATTCATACTTTTTGTAGAAAATACTGGCCGTATTTGTTGATACTGGCAAGTAATGTTTTAGACAGAGATTCAAATATTTGTAAATTATATTTGAAGCTCTGAAGAATTCGGGAATGAAGGGAGTTCTGCATCAGCAACGCTGGAGCTATATAGACTTTGAAGGAATAAATAAATAAGTTAATATAAAAACCTACTCTTATCATTGAAATCGCATTAAAACCCGTTATACAATGTTTGTCTACAATTGGTGGCATCAATTTTGATCAAACTTTTAACAATGACAGTTGATAATTTGTTTCATCTCCATATTATCTCAAATGGTGCATCGGTGGACGTCTGGTACTAACAAAGCAGACCACGGGTTAGATCCCGGATCCCGGCCATGTACCAATGGGTTTTTATACTTAAAAACCTATGTACATGATCCGATAAACTTAGAGGTTTTTCCATCTTAATATCCTCAATAGAACTGGTCACTCGTTAGGTATAGCCTCACAAATACCATCGGCTAAAAAGGTTGTATTGTAATCTAAAAATAAGGACAAATCCATGAGTAGTATGTTGTAAGTTGACATTATTCAACCAGTCCTGAACCAAATTATACAATTGCGTAACAAATATTCTCCATAAAATAAGTAGTCAGTAGGTTGCCAAACACTTTTAGAGCACTAGGTCAGACAAGTCGCCCCAGTGTCTAGCCAAAATACGTCTAGGTATATCTCATTGAAACATTATATAACTTTATGATATCATCATACAAAAAAATTGTGTTATCAAAATTTTCACGGTCTTTGGAAGGCATCTTAAGTCAATGTCTGCAATTATTCTAAATCAAAAAAAAAAGAATTAGGTAGGTACGACCATACTTGTCATCTGATTGTTCTATTTAGTATAAACTCACTAAATGTAGACATAGTTACCCACTGGCAGGTAACTGTCGTGATGATACTTTTATAGGGTTCTTTGGAAAAATGAAAAATCCGTCAAAAATGCCAGTGACACACACAGTGGACCGCCTTACAACTTTGTAGTCAAATCATATAAATATTTTTTATCTACTCTTATAACGTAAAATTATACTTCATAATGATATGTTTTACATACACGCGTCTCTAATATGTCAAATTTCGATACTATAATGTATTATAGTACCGAAGTTTTCATACAAAAACGATATCGTAATGTTGTTTTTTTTTAAATGCAGAAAGGGCAAAGGATATGTGTTATGCACCCACATTAAACTCTATGAAAATATCGACACTCCTATGTGGGAGTCACTTGACAGTTAACGCGCATGCGCAGAAAGTAGGTAACCGCGATTTGCCGCCAATTTGTCGATTAAGAAAAATATCTTGGTTCAATTTGTTTTGTACTATTGCATGGGATTAGATAAAGTAGTGTATGAACGGGCACATAACTTGGAATTAAAACACTCGTGGATGCTATTAAAATTCCACTTGTGTTTTAATTACCCCTATTATGATCCCATATCATAAACTACTATTAAACAATGGTTAGCATGGATCTATCTCTAATAGATAAGTAGTTATAATGTTCCAAATATATCACTTCTCTTTTTCAATGTGGACAGCTAACGATTGTCGATACCTCCTTGCTAGCTCTTAGCTAGTCCAGCTGACTCTTTCCTTTCTTCTCAAGCACCACATTTGAAAAGCTTCCTATTTATAGCTTGCGTTTTGGGTCAAGGTTTATGTTTCAGAGCTCATTAATTAAAAATTTAATAAGACCTTTAAGCCAAACCGCAGGCCATTGAAACATTGTTTTAAAAGGAAATACCTTTGTATGAACACACCCGAATTTGTTAGGTATGCAAATTTCCTGTCTGCAGTAAATGGGTTGCCTTAATACATGACCTCGAGCTAACCCGAGTTGTGCGTGACCTCCATAATGGCTCTTTGGGCTTGGTCGCTGAAGATTTTGGGTATGATTTGATTCATTAACTCTCAAGATCATAATAAGTTCAATTTTGAGGTTTTGTGAAAAGGAAATATAGAATTTTCTTAGAATTTTACTTGAATTTCATGTAATGATCTTCTATAGGTTAAAATTAATTGAAGTTTTTCACCGACTTAATTCACCAATTTATAATACAGAGAGAATATATATCTATCATCACGTATTTTATCCCAAGATGGGTAGGCAGAGACAATCTAATGCTATTTGCTACGATCCTGACATACTTCTTTCGCTTCTTTTATATTCATCATATCTTTCATACCTCGGCGATTGTGTGTACGGACGAATACAGATTGTAACACAGAAGCCATACCTAACCAAATCCGTTCAGTGGTTCTTAAGATCAGCGCAGACATACACACAAAGGAATCCAATGGCCCAATGGGGTATGCTTAGCAGATTGCAGCTTAGAATATTCGCCTTCACATTCAATGCAAGAATCCCATCCCGCTTCCCTCTAATAATATAAACGCGAAAGTGTGTATGGATGTATGTATGTTTGTTACTCAATCACGCCAGAACGGCTTAACGGATCTCTATGAAATTTGGCACAGAGATATATTATAGTCTGGAATAGCACATAGGCTACTTTTATCCCGGAAAAATGTATGATTCCCGTGGGATAGATTTGTTTTTGTTTTGGGATCGACATGATTTTTTGCATAGTGGTAGTTTAGGGGTCAGAGAATGACATAATATATACTACTTATTATACCGCGAAAGCGGACGGGCGAGTGGCAAATTACAGCCACGGGATTATTTCTTTTTAGAACTATTTCCACGCAGGTGAAACCGCGGACAGAAGCTTAAGGTGAAGCAGCGATAAACAATGAATCTCAAATCGGCGCTGCCGCTCCCCGGAACCCGCTCACACCCCCCGCTAATATTACGCGGCTTGCGATTTGCGATCAACCGCGAGTGTCCGCAAGCCATCGGCGCGCTCCGTGGTCTCGCGCTGGAACATAGATGTCATGGAGTCTCCTATCCTTTTTCTTTTTTGGTAGGAATATTTATACTTGAATGTTATAAATAAAATATGTCTTTGTTTGCTCGTTCGGTCGTAATTTATGCGTTCCTATACTATTCATCCAATTACGATGAAACTTTGGTGAATTGTTGTGGACACGCCTGCGACGCTTACTTGACAAAAAATGCCTACTTAGAAATAAAAAGAGATATTGCGACGCATGCCGTGCACAGATATATATTATATGTGGACAATGCCTCAATACTGATAACGATTAGTTACTTACCTATAATCCTATATAATACTAATTTATATACCATCACGCTATGACGACGGGTAGGGCAAAGGTAAACTATGACTATATTAATATTATGAATATTAATTTTTCGAATTTAAAAAAAAAAAAAAAAAACGATTTTTTTCCTAGGTGTCCAAACCAGTGTAAACTACTTTTCTTCATTTCAGTCATAACATCATCTTTCAATCCATTTTTTTCTCTAATGGGGTCAATACGCCTTACTTTACACATTCTATGTAGAGACCGCATTTCAACTGAATTTTATGCCCAAGTCTCGTTTCCATACATAAGTGATGGAACTAAAACGGGAGATCTCCTGATAAATCAGTAGACCTGGCAACAGTGGTTGTGAGAGTATCGTAGACAGTTCAGAGAAAGTTATGATTTCTTCTGTTTTATTTAGGACAACTCATCACATACATACTAGTAATAGGCGACAATTGATCACATACATACTAAGTAATATGCGACAACTGATCACATACATACTAGTAATAGGCGACAACTCATCAGTCTCATCACATACATTCTAGTAATAGGCGACAACTGATCACATACATACTAGTAATAGGCGACAACTCATCACATACATTCTAGTAATAGGCGACAACTCATCACATACATTCTAGTAATAGGCGACAACTGATCACATACATACTAGTAATAGGCGACAACTCATCACATACATTCTAGTAATAGGCGACAACTCATCACATACATTCTAGTAATAGGCGACAACTGATCACATACATACTAGTAATAGGCGACAACTCATCACATACATTCTGGTAATAGGCGACAACTGATCACATACATACTAGTAGTAGGCGACAACTCATCACATACATTCTGGTAATAGGCGACAACTCATCACATACATTCTGGTAATAGGCGACAACTCATCACATACATTCTAGTAATAGGCGACAACTGATCACATACATACTAGTAATAGGCGACAACTCATCACATACATTCTAGTAATAGGTGACAACTCATCACATACATACTAGTAATAGGCGGCAACTCATCACATACATTCTAGTAATAGGCGACAACTGATCACATACATACTAGTAATAGGCGGCAACTCATCACATACATTCTAGTAATAGGCGACAACTCATCACATACATACTAGTAATAGGCGACAACTCATCACATACATTCTAGTAATAGGCGACAACTGATCACATACATACTAGTAATAGGCGACAACTCATCACATACATTCTAGTAATAGGCGACAACTGATCACATACATACTAGTAATAGGCGGCAACTCATCACATACATTCTAGTAATAGGCGACAACTCATCACATACATACTAGTAATAGGCGACAACTCATCACATACATACTACTAATAGGCGACAACTCATCACATACATACCTACTACCTACATGATTGTAGATCATTTTTACATACAAATATTTATAGTGGTCTATTTGGCGACTCCATTCCAATTCGTGTACTTACTTACGAACTTACCTAACTTTTTTTTTTACTTTTACTTTTTTTGTTTGTTATTTAAAAAAACAAGGAAAGTAGTAAGTACTTTTAATTCTCTCATTATTTTACTTTTTTTTTGGAGGGATTGTTTTTTCTATTATTTTTTCCCATTGTTTATTTGATTTAGTAACTGCTATGTGCGTGCGCGGAACAAAATCACACATCCTTCCTCTTCGGCGCACAAAGCAGTACTGGTTGGTAAACTCAAGCGCATACTAATTTATTACTCGAGGGGCACTAGTAGTGCGTCATTATGGTTGAATATCGTGTGTGGCTTTTGAACGCATTTTGTCTCAGAATATATAACGTAAGTCTCAAAACTTATTTCTTCATTTAAAAAATAATTATAATATCTAGGAAAATTTCATCTAAGCAATGGATAATAAACTATATTTTCTTGCGGTGTGTTGTTATTTTAGACATAAAACACATGCCGTTTATAAGTAAAATTAAAAAAACTGTCAAAACAGCATCATTTTCAAAAATAAAATCTATCGAACGAAAATCTTCAAATTACGAAACTGTCTTGGTCATGGAGACATAAAGGTCTGATTAAGCATGTATTAAAATTTTACATCGATCAGATGTTTACTTGCCTCTCCATATTTAAACAAATCTCCTCAAAATTTGCAAAGCCTCGTCTTAAATTGTCTTATTATATATATTTTGTATATATTTTAATTTCTCCAAAAACTTAGATGACCTCAAGTAATAAATGTATTTGTAATTATAGTAATAACAGAAGTGTTAGTCTAAAACCCATTTTGTAACAGTAAGGACAAAATATTTCTTCTCTTGATTTAGCAACACGATAAAGTACCGAAATGGGACACATTTTGTTTAGTTAACGTCGCACTCTAACTCTGAGATATATTCACTGAAGTAAATGCATATTCTAATGTGTAAAGTATTAAGTTAGAATAAATTGTAGTGATTTTGTACTGAATATCTTTAAATTGCCAATATTTATTAGAGATTTATAACATTTTAGGGTTCCGTACTAAAATTACTTTATCTAAGTATTTATTTAGATTAATTATATATTATATAGTTTTTACGAAAGGGAGATTCATTGTTTGTATGCCCATAAGGTTATTTGTTTGTGTGATAGTTAGTATATATATAATATATACATCTATATATTAAATATTTTTATTGAAGAGATGTATATTATAAAATATGTATTTGTCGAATGAAAGTGTCAAAACCATGAAAACATAAAAAATACGGTCTGTTTACATTATTTAGTCCACCTATATCTATGCAATAGGCTATATTTTATTTTATTCGAGAATATCCACAGGCGAAACCGGGGGCGGAAAGCTAATATTAAATATTTTTATTGAGGAATTTTAGATCAAAAAAAGGAATATGATACGGCGAAAAAATAGTAGTACTTTCATGACGAACGCTGACAAAGTTTTTTATTTTTTATTGTACCCGTGCGAAGTAGAGGCAATTTGCGAATAAAAAATAAAGTTTTAGCACATTCATTTCCGGTATGTATTTCAGTAGAAAAAGTTTGTCTCTTTTCATTGCCGCTAGGTGTGGAATCGGAGTTCTTTTTGAAAAGCTTCTAACGAATGAACTAGGACGTACGGATGATAGATTGGGCATCAAGGTTTTTGCGAGATATAGAAATCTAGGTAAATCTTTTGATCCGTTTTAGGGAAATAGGGAGTCCTACAGGCCTTTGTAGTAAAATTATTACAGATCCATTTAGCCGTTATACCATAAATTGGCTAACAAACAATAAAACTCACGATTTTTTTATTTGTTTGTTTGTTTGTTTATAAGAAGTAGGTAAACTAGAAACTACTATACCGATTTGAAAACCTATTTGATGCTAATATGTAAACAAATCTTGGAAGTCGAATTTAACCAACTTCTAAATTGTCGTATCGATTTGGCGCTTAGCAAGTGTATGTAATTCGGATGACAATACAATAATTTAGTTCCATCGATCTGATCTGATAATGGAGCCAGGAGGTGTATAGCGGAATTCTAACGAAATGACGTGATCCTGCAGTTTGGGCTCGTTTTTTGTCTTCACAAGTACCTGGTCCTAAATAATGTACTTACAGTTTTTTTATAAACTATTAATTTTATATTATTAAATTTGTTTTTCTTCACGGGTTTGCCTTTCAGCTCCCGAAACGAACAAAAGGCATGAGCTATCAATACCGTGGATATATATTTGACCAATATAAAATATAGCCTTTAAAGAATTTTTAGAATCGGTTTAATAGTTTTTGAGTTTATTTATTACAAACAATGATACAAACAATAAAATTTTACCTCTTTATAATAATAAGTATAGATTTATAAAGATGAAGAGTTTGTATGTGCGTCGGTGGTCGAGTGGTTAAGACGTCTGTCTGGTATTAACTAGACCAAAATTCCGGCCATGAACCAATGGGTTTTTTTAAATTAAAAACGTACATAATCCGAAAAACCACACTTAGAGGCTTTTCCATCTAAATACACCTCCACAAAACTGGCCACCCGTTAGGTATAGCCTCACAAATACCATCGGCTAAACAAGGGAAACTTGGTATTCTGCTGGGTACCCTGGAACCGTAAAAAAAATAATGCGAAAGTTTGTGAGGATGTATGGATGTTTGTTACTCCTTCAGTACTGGACTGATTTTAATGAAACTTTACAATGTTATGGCTTATACATCAGAATAGCACATAGGCTAGGAATAGGCATAGACACTAAAAAGTTCGCAGTAGATACTATACTGTACCCGTGCGAAGCCGGAGGCGGGGTCATTAGAAGAATAGTTACGGGTAACCAAAAAAAAAATGGGAAATGGGGTTTCGTTGGGTACACTGGAGACCACAGCTATAAAGCATCCGTTGTAGTACATTTTTAGACCAAGGTGCGGCGGTAAAAATATAAAGTATTGTGCAAATATTTGTCCAACGAATTCATAGAAAGTTCGCAGACCGTTTATGAGCAAAGGTCAACGAAATGGGGTTGCCGGCATCCTTTATTAATGGCCTGACACGCAAATTACTTTAAGGCACGAAAGCTGTGGCTAGTGAATACTTTCATTTCGTTATTTTCTAATTTCCTGTTCTTTACTGCAACACTTGTAATCTATGTGCACTGCCGGAATTAATTATTGTATTCAATCATTCAAAATCTTCACTAATGTCTATATATATTATTTCTCAAATATGTTTTTGTGGCTATAAATAAACTCACCTTTCCAGGATTAAGTAATCCATCTAGTCAAATATGAAATCGGTAATAATTTAGCATTGCCTATATATTTATAATCTAGGTACCTAAAATTGGATTCATACATTGAAATGTTTATTACTGATTTTTTCTTCCGCATTAATTTATTTTGTAGTGAAAACGGATTTTCGGTAGAGACAATCTTATGGATTCGCATCAACAACAAGCCCAAGAATGCTGACTAGTATTTTGTTATTATTTTCTAGGATTCCTATAATAGATTTGACTTCACGGAAAAGCTATCTTACAAATTTAAACAATAATTTACGCGGTCCTTACTTAGTTCTAAGTTCGATAGGATTCACTGAATAGGGTTAAAAGGGATGTTGCCGCAAATTTATAACGTTCAGGCCCTACCTTCACAATTATTCATCTATTAACTAAATTTTCTCTGAAATCTAACAATTGATTGATTAATTTTGATTTTACACAACTTCATATAGTTAATTTAATACACTCGTAAGATTGAAAAATAGTAGATGTCATTTTTTATGCTATTAAAATATTATCAAATAATTAATGCTATTCATTGGTAAGAGCATTACTTGAGAACGGCTTGGCATTTTTGTAAATGTTTGTTATACTTAGTCTGAATAAGGTTTGTAGGGAAAGCAATATTGGAAAAGTTAACTAAAAAATTCGGGAAAAACTGAATGTGCTTTTACTATGGCATTTTTTATGAAATTAAAACCATAATAGGGGATGAAAGTTGATATGGGCTTGTTTTTGTATTTGTAAATTCGCTATTGAGATAATAGTATCTATTAGTTTTGTATATAATAAACTTACTTCAATAAAATTACCCGACACACAATATTTTAGTCACGAAAATTATTCAAAGTTCGTAATTGTAATCTTATTAGATAGGTCATCCAAACTCATTAAGTAGACTTAACTTAAGACAGCCTCCTCATTTTGTGCCAAGACTCACATGACCTCAGGGTTTTCAAAATTGGAAATTAAACATGGTTTCATAATTAAAGTTTTATTTAAATCATAATATCGATTAATACCTAGGCTGATTGATAAGTACCCGTTTTCTAAATATATTAATATCACTGGCCGAAAATAAGTATACCACCTTTTTAAGCCATTTTTCAGAGGCGGGAAAATTAAAAAAAAATGGCATCCTTTTGTTTTTTTTATTCGACAGCGATTTAGTGAAAGCGTGAACTTAAAATTGTTAAAATGGAGAAAGAACAGTATCGGTCTGTAATTAGATTCTTGTTTTTGGAAGGAAAAACATGTGATGAAATAAAAGTAAGAATTCAAGCGGTTTACCATGAATGTTTACCTTCTATGACAACCGTCAGATATTGGTATAACGAGTTTAAACGGGGGAGAACAACCGTCTTTGATGAGGGTCACCCAGGCCGGCCAATTGAGGTGACTACAGACGATATGGTTAAGAAAATTAAAAATATCGTTTTAGCCGACCGCCGAATTAAACTTCGAGAAATCGTTGATGCTGTAAACGTTTCAATCGAGAAGGTACAACACATATTAGAAGAAAAATTGGGTATGAGGAAAGTATCGGCGAGGTGGGTGCCGCGTTTACTCACGGAGGAGCAAAAACGGAACCGACTGACTACTTCGGAGCAGTGTTTAGCCGTGTTCAAACGTAACCCGAAGGAGTTTCTGCGTCGTTTCGTAACCGTGGACGAAACGTGGGTTCACCACTACACCCCGGAAATAAAAGAGCAGTCGAAGCAGTGGATTTTACCGGGTGAACCTGCTCCAAAGAAAGCAAAAACCGTCCCATCGGCTGGAAAGGTCATGGCGACTGTTTTTTGGGACTCGCAGGGTATTATACATATTGACTACCTAGAAAAGGGGAAAACGATAACAGGGCAGTACTATGCCTATTTATTGGATGAATTTGACGCCGTGTTGAAGGACAAACCAGCCCATTTAAAAAAGAAAAAAGTACTGTTTCATCACGACAACGCCCCGGCTCATTCGTCGAGAGTTGTGACGGCTAAATTAGCACAGTTACGCTACGAACTATTGCATCACCCCCCGTATTCTCCAGATTTGGCCCCATGCGATTTCTTTTTGTTTCCCAACCTAAAAAAATGGCTCGGTGGTAAGCGATTTGGATCAAATTACGAAGTCATTGCCGCCACAGAGGCCTATTTAAATGACATTCCAAAATCATACTTTTTGGATGGTTTATTGAAGCTTGAGCATAGGTGGAACAAATGTATAGAGTTAAAAGGTGACTACGTAGAAAAATAAATGCATATATACAAAAAAAAATGGTTTTTTTCCATAAACGGGTACTTATCAAACAGCCCTCGTATAATGTAGTTAATACATACCATAAAATCGTTAATATAAATAAAAATAACTCTCACTATCTACTACAAGTTTACAAATATTGTATATTCATAGTTTAAAAACTTACCCCTATTTATACGGGGGTTAAGGAAATTTAAATATATTGTGATATATTCTTACACATATCAATATAAACTTAAAAATAAACTTAAAAACAATATTAGTATAAATTGTTGAAAAAATTAAACTGAAAATAAAGTACCAATGTAAATGAAAGTATATACAACTAGCAGTTGCCCGTGACTTCGTGTGCGTTGCATTAGGAATAGTGACGTAATTTATGTAATTAGACAAAGAGTCTCCCTAATTAATTTTATTGTTTACCCTTGTAGTTGCCTTTGCCTTTTTGAACTGCTTAATCATATTAGATAATTTTTCACAGATTCGTGTACCTATATTCTATGAAATCTTCAGAAGTTTTAGACGAAATATTAATGTATTCCAGGCGATTAAATAAATATCTCAGATATGCTTTTATTTTTTTTCAATAATGTTTCGGATTTCGACAATTCATCCCTATTAATATAAATGCGAATGTAAGTTTGTTTGTTACGCTTTCACGCAAAAACTACTTAACCGATCATCATGAAATTTTGCACATATATTCTTGGAGGTATTAGAAGTAACATAGGATACTTTTTATTATCACGGCATGACGACGGGAACGGGGTGGGCAGTGTATGAAGTGTATATGTTTGCCAACATTTTGAAATTAGAAGTCGTGGGAAACAGCTATCAAATATAAAGTAAAGAATTTGTCAAATCAAAATCTTCTTAAAAAGGAACTCTTTATACAGCCAAAGAGATCGAATATTATTCATTTCGGTCAGCTACAATTAGATATTAATTATAGGGTATATTTTATTTTGTTCGTAAATGTACACGGGCGAAGCCGGGGGCGGAAGCTAGTATAATATAATTTTTGAATTGAGATATAATAAAATTTTACCAATTTCGATAAATTCAAAAGAGATAGTATAACGCGACGTATTTACCTCTACATCTACATATATTAATTCCTCTAATTGAGCACGTAATTTAGCTACTGTAACCGGAGTTCTAGCGACAGCATTCCTAATTGTAATTTCATATATCAATTCTTCTTCATTTAATAGCGATATATCCGACTCAAAATACATTTTTTTTATAAACAACAAAATAACTACACCTAAACATTTAAAGATCAGTCCAAATAAACTTTAACAAATTTTGTACCTATTAATGTGTTGTAGGCGCCACTGCAACAAGACACCCGTGACCTCAGGATTTCCAAAAATGAAAATCAATTGGATTTGTAAATTTAAGTTTTATCTTCATCAATATCGATTCATAATAATATTTGAATCATAAACCTGTAAATAAAATTAAAAATAACTGTCACATACAAATATTGTACATCAATTTGAAAGAAATTGTAACTTACTGGGGCTGCGATGCCCCATTGCTGCGATGTTATTATTGTTTATATGTTATTTATATATGTTTTTATTAACACATTTCAATATAATATTAATATATTGTTAGAAAATTAGAAAAACTAGGCTTTACTCTGTGGTATCTGTTACGACTCTAAACAATATCAACTGATCGTTGCCACGCTCGCTATCAAAGTGAGGTCATACAGTCACACTGTGAGCTCTGTTCTTCGGACCGACAATCTGACGCCATACAATTCATAACCGCACGCGTAATCTTAACAAGAGCCCAATTCCCTGATTTTGCGGTAGATGGGCTCAAAATTCTTTATTTAATTATTCGACCACATTAACGAATGTGGGTGCCCTAGTATTATATATCCTATATCCGAAACACAATTCGATTTGTAACGTCAGAATCAAATTAGTAGAGTAGATATGTGAAACATTTTGATCGAAAATATTTTATGATTTAACGAGACCACATGGAAAATGTTTGTTCTGGTGAATAAAACAAAAGTCTAAAATTTCTACTTCCGAAATTGACCGCAACCCCTTTTTTTCGATATTTTGGGGTATTTTGGACAGTTTTAGGGGAAGTTGTATTGGGAATTAAGAAACCAAACTGGAACCCTTTTATTGTCAATGTTTAAGGAACCTCCAGTTCAAATTTCAATGTTATCTGACCTCCCCCCTCCTCGTAATAGATTTATGTATACATATAAATGCATGGGAACTTGCGTGTCGGCTATCTCGGGGTGTTTTCAACCGATTTGGCTGAAATTTAGACTGAAGGTAGGTTTTATGCCCTTGAAATTTCAAATTAAAATATTAAATATTTTTCGAGAAATTCAAGTTTAAATATTTTTTTTAGCTAATTTTCAAATTGAGATATCTCATGTCATTTTTATCCGATTGACATCTGCTTGCCGTCAAAATGTCGGTTTATCACGATTTCCGGCAAAACTTAATACACGCTGCATTGCAAAATTTGTAGATGGGTACGGCCAGAAATAATTGTACATTTTTTATAATTTAGTGTGGCATTATTTTTAATCTCTTGTTGTTTTTTTTTCATGGCATTTGGATTGATAACCATCGTCAGTTTTTAAATAACAGATATTCTTGAATAAGTTGATAATAACCTAAGTACTGTAGGTTTGTTTTTTTAGTAGCCTATTTTTTTTTAAAACGAAATAAAGTGTTTTTTACCAACTTTGGCCGCCATTTTCTATAAGTTCCCCTAATGTCAGTTGTTTTAAAAATAGTGCATTGAATTTTACGGAATATTTCCGATTTTTTACTTGTCTTCGTTTGCTGTATCGTGATTTTGGTCCAAAAAATTTACACAGACTGGCCTACTATGTTATGGTTACTTCTTGCAATTATAATTTAATTTCTGATGATATTACAATTGTGTGATGACTTAATTAACACTGAAAAGATGTCTCATTTTTCATTCACGAATGATACTTCACGTATGTATTCGGGCCATAAGTTCTGTATTCCAGGCCGTAATTTTATTTTTAAATGGCATCATTCGACATCTAACCATAGACAAAAGGTGAAACAAAAATGTCAATTTGACACTTGGAGCGGAAGAAATTTGTGGTCGGGTGTACTTCTGTCTCTCCCGAATTACTGAAATTTATAACCGGATTCTAAGGTAAAATTCGTTTACATTTAGTTTTTCTTTAATGCATGTTATAGTGTGCTCATTACGGATCACAATTCAATATAATACTAAGGACTTAGAAATTTTTCGTGGGAGTAATTTCATTTTTAGTTTATGTCTTCAAGGATTTCGATTCACGAATGTTACCAATGTGTTACTATGTGTTACGTAACATTCGTGACGTATTGTAAAGCCAGGTGCATACTTGAGAAAACCAAGTTCTCATTCATAAACAAAACAATTTTTGAATGCAAAGGAAGTTGCCTTTAACTTTTTCACCGACTTCAAACAAAGGCGGAGGTTCTCAATCCGTCTGTATGTTTATTTACTTTTTTAATCAACAGAAATTTTTTTTAATTGGTTCCATTTTCGTTTTGGTGAAAATCGGTTCAGTAGTATTCAGAAATTTTGGTTTTGTATGTTTGTTACTTGATTACTCTACCAATTGTGAACCGATTTTGATGGTTTCTTTTTTAATCGACAGAGAATTCTTTCAGATTGGTCCCATTTTTGTTTTTATGAAAATCGGGTTAGTAGTATTCAGAAATTTTGATTTTGTATGTTTGTTACTCGATTACTCCGCCTTTTGGAAACCGATTTAGATGATTTATTTTTTAATCAACAGATAATTCTTTCGGATTGGTTCAATTTTTATTTTGGAGAAGATTAGTTTAGTAGTTTTTCAGAAATTTTGAAACACCGATTTTTCTGACAATTTTAGTCATAACTCGATGAAATGTATGCTGATTTCGATGATTTTTTTTTTGTAATGATGTTATTAACAGCGAAATCACTTAAAACGGAAAAATAAATTAACTTTTTTAAAAAGTATACCGACTTCAAAAGTTGATCACTTTTATACCTCTGATAACTCAAAACTTTAATAATGTAAACTCAGCTTTACATCGTTCACGTGTGTTACTAACTTCACGAATGTTACTTTGTGTTACCGTGTCCCGAATGTTATTGTACAATTTTCCGCGGCCATACCCAGATATTCAACTCAAATTGTGGACCAAACCAAAAGTCCTACTAGTACAAAAAAAATCCATTATACTTCAATATTTTCTAAACAGAATTTATTTGAAGTCAAAATAATTGTATGAAACCTTTTTTGAATAATAATTCTTAAGTAACAGCCTTCTTTAAGTTCATAAAATTGAAATTTTCTTAAATTCTGCATGTGCAGTTCTTTAAATTTTACACACAAAAATAGTCAATTTTATTAGCTTTAAACGTTATTTTTCATATATTACTATATCTCATTTTAATATAAAAATAATAATATTTTCCAAAAAAAAACCGGCCTCCCCACTCATATTATATATAAGCTAGGGCGCGCATTTCTATCACCGCGTCAGATATACTGTAGTCTTTGCAGGGTATATTATCTATGCAGTCCGCTTCAAGCCTTGGTAAGGAGAATACCTATCTTATAATTTGACTCTAGAGATATAATTAAAATAGTCAATGAGACGACACATCTGCGTCTTTAAGTTACTCTTTATTCGTCCGCGACTCGATTTCCAGAGTGTTTTAAAACTAGTGCAGATGCCAAATCGTCAAGGTCATCGACTATAGGTAATAAAAAGATCTAAGAAGGAATCTAAGAGTATTTCAAAACCCACTTGCAATAAATACGTAATTCACTCAGCGGTATTTCAAAAAAAAATTATTATTTTCTAATAACGTAACTTATTTTTGATCGATGGCAAAAAGTTATTAATTATATTATTATTATATTAATGGCATTATTAGCAACAGGTTTGCTCTTTTAGCCACTTCATAAAGTAAAAAGTCTACAATAATAAATCCCGACTTATTTTATGTTTACTGAAAACGGACATTAAAATATCTATTGAATATCTCTGAAATAGAAATCCAATTACAGTCAACAAAGGGTAAAAATCGCCTCTGCGTCGGTGTAATAAAATAAAATGGCTAGCTTGTCTACTCCGGTATTCAATAGTTGGGACTCGACGACATGGGAAGCCGTGGTCGTGACGCGAAATTCAATCTAACTACTGGTTTGACTGCATTTTTACAATATCTGGAATCTTTCTCCGTCTGAAAGGATAACGACAGTTTTCTTTAGAAAATATTTTTAATACTTATTTAAAGAGACGGATATCTTTAGAAATATATAAAATTTAAGTGTAGGTAAGTACTAAGCAGGTATTTTAACCGAACTTCAAAAAAGGAGGAGGTTTATAATTCGTCGGAATCTTTTATGATTTTTTTTGTATGTTCCCTACTTTTTACTTTGCTTTGTTACTTGAAGACGCCTGGACCGATTTGTAATTTTTTTTGTTTGAAAGGGTATACTTTCCAGGTGGTCCCATGGTCATCAAGTCAGGATCTGATTTTGGGATCCTGGAGAAATCAAGAACTCTTCAAATTTTATAGGCACAATTGAAGCGATTTGGGTATTTTTTATAGTGTTGTGCATTTGCTTTCGGAAAGCACACTTTTCAGTGTATAATTTTTGAAGTCGGTACACTTTAAAAAAAAAGGCAATTATATTCTATTTTGTATCGTACATGCCGATGTTTTTTCGATCGCTTCTGTAGGGGTCCCTTTTTCAGTAAAATTGCGACATGTTGATATTGTTGATATCTCCGGAAGGTGTAGTAATATACTTACAAAAATAAATCAAAATTCATAATATTAAAATAATACGTCCTAGTATGTAATGAAAAATTGTAAATATAGCCAAAATTTTACATATGAAAAACTGTGAGCATGAGCTTATGAAATAACGCTACAGTTCACATGACGACATTGACGTCTGAAAAATAATTGGTTAAATCAAATGAAGACACGATTTTAAATTTCAGTAACTATAGGTAAATAAATCAAAATTGAAAATGGCTGGACCAATTTGTAATTTTTTTTTAAAGTTCGTAATGGTCTAAGAAAAGTTGCACAGAAAATTGGAAAGTTCACCAATTTTCATTACGAATATGACATTAATCGACTCCTCGTGCTTCGGAGGTAAAGCCGGCCGGCGTACTCACTTCTTCTAAAAATATCAGATATTTACGACTTGCCTCCTGTTCTGTTCAATATGGACAACTGGCAAAAATAGGACACTGTTACTGATGTCTTTGGCCACACCGAAAGGTAATAAAGGCCGTTAAGGTGTGGGTGAGTCGAAATAAATTATTCAAGTTTTTCCTATAGAGCTGAAACGGTTTTTCCCAAATTATATTTACGTAAACAATATATTACGTAACATGTGTTCAGACAGCAAGCAAAGCTTATGACGAATGATCTGATAATTAAACGTCGACGAACAATTAATTACACTGTATAATGTATATATGCCAAAGCTCTATTACAATTTATTATATATATCTCAGATAACAGTTTTTTTCTCAAGTGGTCTCAACTACTTGTTGTAATGAAAAATAAAATAAAAGACAATTCTCTGTAAATTTTTAGTTTTCTTATATACTGGCCACACCGCAAGGTAAAAAGGCCGTGAAGATGTGTTTATTTGTTTGTTTCGGTAAATAGTTTCAGTAGAGGAATTTTAATTCTATATATCTATTAGGGGTAGGCAGAGACAATCGAATGCCATTTGTTACGATCTATTTCGCTTCATCATACCTTTCATATTATTTCCATCTATCAATACATTTTTTATGTGTTTAATAAAAGTACACCTAGCCCGTCCTCTGCCACCATTTGCTTTCACTTCAGTCATATAAACCTTTTTAGTCAATCTTTCATCCTTCATTCTTTCAACGTGTCCAAACCAGCGTAAACTAATTTTCTTCATTTTAGTCACAACATCATCTTTCACTCCGCATTCCTTTCTAATGATATCGTTCCGGATGCGGTTATTTTATATTATTTATAATAATTAATGTACGGCCTTAGTTGCTATACAGACAGAAAAATACTGCTTCAATCATATTTTTAACCACATAAGTACCTATTTCATATTCAAAACATGTTATTTAAAAGTTAAGTAGGTAATTTAATTTTAATTAAAAATTGGAGCAGTCTCTGAAATTAAATCCCGGATTAAATTGAGTCAGAGCCAGGGTCCTTACTTCTGTCAAAATTATGGCAAATCTTAATTAATCTTAGAAAAATTAGTTTGTTGGATTAAAGCTATATTTTCATTATTAAGACTTCCAAATAGCCACAGGTTTTAAAACGCAATAGCAATGTTTGTATTAATAAACCTTTTAAAAAAAGTGTACCGACTTCAAAAATTTGCACTGAAAAGTAAGAAATAATAAAAATTTCGTCGTAGAATTTGAAGACGGTTGGTGCCAAATTAGGATACAAAATTAAGTAAACATCTAGGGACAAAGATCTGTTCAATATTATCTGTGTTTGTACTGATGATCGTAGGTTCCTAATGAATTATCTAGATTAGTGAATTTGGGTACTAAATTATTTCTAATTTGGCACCAACCGTCTTCAAATTCTACGACGAAATTTTTATTATTTCTTACTTTTCAGTGCAAATTTTTGAAGTCGGTACACTTTTTTTAAACGGTTTATTTTTCCCTTTTAAGGGGCGGTGGTCAAGGTCATCTTGTATCTGTCAAAAATATGGTAAATCTAAGTTAATCCTGGAAACGTGAGTTTATTTATACAAAATCTCCTCACCCCAAGGCACTGCTCGTATCGAAAACAACGGCTCTTTAGAACCCATGAATAATAAAAATATGGCTGAATCCAATTTCAAATAATAACAATCCTTTTGGGGTGAGGAGATTTTGTATAAATAAACTCACGTTTCCAGGATTAACTTAGATTTACCATATTTTTGACAGATACAAGATGACTGAGAGCCAAGGGTCCTTAAGTGATTTTGTTGCCCTGAGAAATAAATAATAACGCAACTAAAAAAAATTATGGAAAATTAAAAAAAAACTGCGTTGGATGGGATTTGAACCTCGAGCAATGTGCACCCTGCGCTGCATCCCATACCTTTAGCCGCTAGACCACCGTCGATACGAAAATTGACAACTTCGTGTCAATAGCAACCGTTGCTAAGGCTTTTCTCTGATATAATTTTCAGCAGTAAACAGAGACAAATTACTGAATTTCTGAAAAATTACTGAACCGATTTTCGTCTTATGACTCTGAGATAATGTCAAGAAATTATTATATCCTTAAAAAATAAGTCGTCAAAATCGGTACATATTTCATCGAGATATCACGAAAAATTGACTTATAAGGTCAGTTTTTTCAAAATTTCTGAAAAACTAAAGAACCAATTTTTATGAGATAAAAATGGGACCAATCCGGAAGAATTATCTGTCGATTAAAAAAGAAACCATCAAAATCGGTTCACAACTGGCGGAGTAATCGATGTACATACATACAAAAAAAAATACGGTCCGAATTGAGAACCTTCTCCTTATTTTTTTTCGAAGTCGGTTAAAAACTACGCCTATTTAAAATCCTAAATAATAAAAGTATGGCTTAATCCCATTCAAAATAATAACTATCAGCAATTTGAGTTGAAAATGTTGTATAATCCACGTATAATCGGACGAAAGTTAGTTGACCAAATCTGTCAAAAGTAAGACAGAGACAATACAACATTTAATCTCAAAGGATCATGACATAATTGTGTCGTAACATCAAAAGGACACCATTTTCTTCTATTTTACAGCGAAGTTATGGCTCGGAGACAAATTAAGCTGCATTATAAACCGTCATTTAATACTTCTAACATTTCTTTTAGTTTATAGCCAGTGTCTCTAAGTTATTGTAATTTAATTAAAATAAAAAAAAATATTTCATACAATGGGTAATTTTGTATGGAGGCTGTCGCTCTTTGTCAATGTGAACAAAAAAAATGTGTGTCGGAATGTACGAAAGTATGAAGGTCGGAAATATATATTCGGAGAAACTCCGTCTGACCCTAGACCACTGCGTCTGTGTCCTTTTTACGCAAAACTAATCAACAGATTTTGTTGCGATTTTCTCTTATAGATAGGTTGATTCAGGAAGAAGATTTACGAGTATTAAACATGGGTCATGTTTAGGAGCTGAGAATTAACAGTATAAGTGAATGAAGTCGGAGAAAAAGTTATATCTAGCGCCCTTCCATCAAAGATACAACAAAATGATGTATGAAAAAATTGTGTAGATTAAAATAGATCATCAAAAAAGTCCGCTGTAAGCTATATCTATCTATTATAGATAAGAATTACAAGCGTATTTGTGTAGGTATTCAATATTGTGCCCGTGCAAAGCCGGTGGCGGAATCGATAGTAATAAAATAAGTTGGGAAAAACGACATAAATATCTTGAATATGTAATTTATGCTTTGCCTTTATTTATGTCTTATTTAAAAATATCAAAAAGGCATAGGCAGTCATGGGGACTGCCGACATAAGTGAAAATGTTAAAATATAAATAACAGTGATTTTAAATTTATAAGTAAGTATATACCGTATAATATCGCCATCTAGCGCGCGCCTAAAGATGTTATCACTTCAAGAAAATATCGGTCCGGACCGAGAATTGCCGTCCAGAAGTTCTGGGGCCGTGCAATCCTTGGTCGGCATTTGTGTCGAGAGCATGTTATGACGCGAAATCATAAGATTTCCCCTACTAAAAATCGGTCAAGGCGCCTTAAGAAGTTTTCACTTTAATAAATTAAAAAGGTGTTTACTTTGACCAGCAACCGGAGTAAGTGAAAGTTCTGTAATCTGTAAAAAAAATCGTCGTTAGGCCGAACAATAGTTTCCTGTTTCTGAAAGTGAAGAGAACTTTATCCATTAGGGATTTGTTAACTGCTGGAGATAATATTCTTTTTGTCGATAAACTCTGTGTTTTTACTTGAGGATTCTGATTTATAGTAAAACTGGCTTTCCGCCCGGCTTGTGACATAACAATGTATCCTGAAAAAGAATCCTATACCATTGACTAAACGACAGAGAATTGGTCTTCCGCTGGGTACCCTGGAACCGTAACACCGTTTCGGGAGCTGTAAGGCAATCCGTGAAAGAAAAAGTTGTAATGATGGAAATATTGACAGATACAGTTTATACCAAAAATACAATGAAATAACCAAATAAGTAGATACTTACCTATAAATAATTACAAATCACTCACTATTCTATTCATTTTAACACGCCATTTCTAAGTATATATAATTATTTCTCAAATGTGTTTTTTGTCGATATCAAAATTAATGTTTGATACGCCATTTCGAAGATTATTTTTCCCTCCCATATCGAAAAATAAACAAACAAATCAATATTTTATGTTTCATTTAAAATTAGACTAATTTATATATTTTGTAAAAGATGCCATCTATTGAAGATCAGTTGAACTATGACCACTTACGGGTCATAATGTAACATTTATACAAATAACACGGACGTCCATCCCAAAATGGTGATAATTGTTGAAATCTGTTGAAAACTCGGTTTCTTGTCTTTTTTATACTTATTCAATTTTAAAAGCGGGAAGTGAACAAACTTAGGTTTGATGCAAAGTTTTGACCTGTCAATAAAAGATGTAAAATTTTAAAGTTTAATGCTAAGAAAAACTTAAGTACAAGCTTATAAAGTGGCTTCTAGTCTAAGTTTAGTTAAAGTGTCGCACAAAAGGAGAGGAGAAGAACGAGGTTTGGCATCAAATTAACTAAAGTTTTCAACTTTCAGACTGGACGTGAAGAGAAAAACTTAAAACTACATACTATTTAAGTTAGACAGAACAAATATTTACTTCAAACATAACTAATACTCTTATATAAAGAGAGCTTAGTAATTTTGCACGGGTAGGAAAAATTTTGTACGAAATTTTTAATAAGTAGCGTATTTTCAACTACCTCAAACAAACATATTTTCGTATATTTTCGGCGCTTGCAGTGGAAACAATGGATCCATGGTCTGCCGAAAAGAAAATATTCATGAAAAATTTAGGTACGAGACTAGTCCACGCCTCGGGTGACCTACCCTTACCTCTACCTCTTACCTATCTCTTACCTCGCTCAAAGGATCAGTTTAACCATTCAGCGAGGTAACGCAGCCATTGCAGTGTTTTGGAAACCATGCTACAGGAAGAAGTATTCTTTTTATAATTTGGATACTTATATAGTCTTTAAATATATTATTTATTTATTATTATACAATTTAGTTAAGGTATTTAAATTATTAATATAAGGAATTATTAATAAAAATTAAAGCCAGTATTCTTGCCACTATTCCACGCGGACCTGGTTTATTTAGTTATTTTTAATGTTTAGATTTGATTTAAGAAAAAAAAAATTAAAGGAATAAAAACTTTCGTATTTATAATATTACTTAGTAGTATTCGTATCTAGATAAATAAAAATTTAATGTTGTTCGTTGGTTATCGTATTACTTTAGAACGGCTGGCCCGATTTGGCACTTTTTTTATTCGTAATAGTCTAGTTTTTAAAGAAATAAAAATTGGAATACTTATTTGCCCGGAAAACTGGAAAATTCGAGATAAACTGAAAAACCTTTTTCTATGAACTCAACATCATAATAGGGAATGGAAAGTTAAAATGGGCTTTACGGGCGAAGCCGAAACGGAAAACTAGTAGAGGAATAAATATTATCCACATTTTAGGTACTAGAGACGGTTTGTTACTTGTTCTGGTTAAAGTTAACCCAAATATACAAAATATAATAAAGTTGAAATCTCTGAAAAGTTGATCTACATTCTACGCTAATAAAAGCAGGTAAATGGGATCTGTCAGTCACTTTCAAACTTCAGGCAAATGCAAGGAAAAGTGAATGAATGATGAAACACTGAATGAGGCGTTCAATAAGGAACCGATAATAAATCATCGTGACAGGTATTACGTGGCTTAAGGGACTCTAATTATGTAGAGTTTGCTTGCCTGTCGTGAATGAAAGATAATTTTAGAAACAAATTTTATTAATTTAAAGTAACAAATAATATGGAAAACAAAAAATCTGTTGAGATTTGTATAGCAAAACGCTCATGTGCGACATTTTGGTGGAAGAATAACCATTTTACATTATATTTACAGAAAACGGGGAGGTTATTAAAAAAAATATATAAATCGATATAAAAATGAAACCAGAAATAAATCATATTTTTCTTTCAGCGATTAATTTATTACTTTATTTCTTACTACTTACTAATATATAAAATTGTTAAAAATAATTTATCTTTTCGTCCACCAAAATAACGCACTCGAATCACTTCGTCTCAATGAAGTTGATTGAAGAAAATTTAGAAATCTATATATTGTTTTATGAATAGTCCTCCAAAAAAGGCATGACAGCCAATCAACTATTTACAAATGATTTCCAAGAATAAAATAAACAGAAAAATACACTTATTCCTAATTATTTAACGACTTCCCAGAAATAGAAGGAAATGTTTGACTGATTGGAACTTTTCTACTGAAAAACAATATTATATAGGTATTTTTCTAAAAATATTTTTGCGATTAATTCGATAGGAAAAACCCGGATTCAATTCCTACATGAGCCAAAAATCTAAACATCTCGCGGTTTGTTTGTCGTCTTTTCACTTCAAAACGGAGGAATTAAATATTAACATAGATTTAATTATTTAACTATTAACAAATATAGTTCAGATATTAATAGTGCGTCGGTGGCCGAGTGGTTAAGACGTCTGGTAATAACTAGGCATACCACGGATTAGATCCAGGATCCCGGACATGTACGAGTGGGTTTTTTAACTAAAAACGTGCTAAAAACTTATGTACATAATCCGACAAAGCACACTTAGAGGCTTTTCCATCTGTTCCAACAGAACTGGCCACTCGTTAGGTATAGCCTCACAAATACGATCGGCTAAACGAGGGAGACTTGGTCTTCCGCTGGGTACCCTAGAACCGTAACAAAAATAATTTACTATTCTAACTTTTCGTACGAAAAGGAGTAACTGTTGCCACTTGTTTTGTTTCTAAAAGTGGACATTGTTACACACTCTATATATAAAGGCCATCATGGTGTGCACGTCATTAATATATTTATGTATGCATCATAAGATTATAATTAATGTCATTACGATTTGAAAGAATGAAGGATGATAGATTGGATAAAAAGATTTATATGGCAGAAGTTAAAGGAAAAAATGCTGGTAGAGGACGACCTAGGTGTACTTTTATTGAACACATAAAAAAATATTGATTGACGTTAAAAGTACACGCAATCGCCGAGCATATATGAAAGGTATGATGAATATAAACGAAGCGAAAGAGTTATGTCAGGATCGTATAGCAAATGCCATTCGATTGTCTCTGCCTACCCCTCTTGGGATAAAAAGAGTGATGATAGATAGGAGATTATAATTTTATGTTATGGTATTTCTATACAAAGTTATGGGCAAGTTTGTTAGTTACTTGAAAGGTAATTGCACTCATGGATGCTCATATCTTGGTCATATGTACTACGTATAAGGAGAAAAGCACACAGCGTTCAAAGCTATTCAACCAAACTCCGAAATTAGTTTGCCTTTCGCCCAATATAGTCTGCGCGGTTCGGAATTGCTTCAGACGCTGTATGAAAAATAATTTTGATTAAACTTCGATTTTTAGAGCTACGAGTTTAATTACAAGTGTCTGAGATACATGTACTGTTTATTGATGAAAGGATTCAACGGATTTGGATACTTTTTTTAAGAAACTAATTTGAATATAGATGCAATAGTTTTCTTATAAATTAAAATGAAATGCTGTTAAGCGCATCACTCGATAACAGCTGGACCGAACAGTCCGAATCAGGTTTTTTGGGAAGGAACAATTGGAAAGTGCTTTTTTCGATGGGATTTTTGAATGAACTACTCATTCGTTCAATCGCCGGCGCGCCGCCATACGGTCCACCGAAATCGACCACAGACTCATCCAATTCTTGTACGCGCGGCCCACCATCCGTTTTCAAATCGTATTTGTGGTTGATTTCGATCTGTCACACACACACATATCCACACGCCTTTGTTTAATCGAATCTTGCGTGTCTGTGTGGGTTAATTGCTAATGTGTGGCCTGTGTTCAATCTCGATCAGACGGCGGCCAGACTTAAAATTTTCTGTGAGATACCGGACCAGTTAATATAATATTATTATATTATAATAAATTTTCAAAGATTTGCCCACAGACAAAGTGACGTCATAATTTTGGTAAAGTAGCGTTTCTCTCTCTCTCTCTCTCTCTACTACTCGTTTGTGCCCCGTGGTAGGTACCTACTACTAGTTAGAAAAATAATTTGAGAAATTGGACAGAATGGCTATTTTACCTTAATGAATACTTTGTCGCCTATCGGTAAAACTTTGGGGAATTATTATAAAATCTGTGAAAAGGTAATAATTTATCCAACAGGAAGTACAGAACCACTTGCAAAAACAAAGCAAACAATTTATCTAAGCCCAAAGATATTGTTGCTCGTTACTCATCTAAGCAATAAGTGTCAAAAAGATTTATCTCTTTCTATAAACTACAAATACTTTTCTCTACTAACAAAACTAAGTTTTCGACTTACTTATGGGTGTTTTTTTTCTTTTACAGTTCTATCGGAAGAAGGAGAAGTTAAACCACATCTAAAAATTATGGTCAAGTCGTCGGTGTACAATGTTGGCGATAAAAAAGCTATCTACTGTAAAGGAGAAAACCTAGAAAACGTATGTATAATTGTTTTGGGTACCTCAACCGGGTACAGTATTTGTTTATGAAAATTTAATTAGGTATAAAAAAACAAATACGTTTATTACTACTTATCTAGTAGAGATAAATATAATTACAGCAAACTTTTTTTTGTAGATCATTTTATTCTTCACAATTCTTTTATACATCATTTCAATTCTGACGCATTAGACAGTATATATGCCTGTGTCATTCACTCCGAAACTTCTAAACAGATTATGTTTCGGTTTTCACTGTTAAGGTGCCGACCCATTGGTCCAATCACCGGCGCGCCTACGTACGGTCCACCGAAATTGACCACAGATTCGTCCAATTCCTATAACAAATGGCCCGCCTAGATCTTATGGCGGCCGGAATGGGAAATTTTCGGTGCGATGCCGGACCAATGTGTGGCCTACTTTAGAGAGAGGTTTCATCCGATTAACATTCCATCATTCCACTGGGGGCAACACGCTTAACAAACAGTTAAATCGAGTTTAGCTATATTTTAAATAAATGGTCCAAGACGCCCTAAGACTACAATACTACAAATAGGATCTAGGCGGTTTATGTGCATCATTAGTCGCAGCGGCAACGTGTTACTGTAGGTATATGTAGGAACCTACTAGCTTTTTGCCCGCTTTGCTAGTGTCAATTTTTGAAATGTGAAAAAAATATCGCGAAGATCTTTAGTTCCCACTTTCAAACACGCATTTATAATATTAGCTCAGCATACAGAATAAACCAGAATTCCCATAAATTATTCAAAGTGAGGCTAAAAATAGTAAACTAAAATAGGGTTGTTGTATTTCTTGATAAAAAGACAATATAAGAAAAAAAAATATGAACATAGAATTATAGGTGTTATTTTTTAATAATATTATTATCCTATCTCTTGATAATAAGAAGCATGCTGCTGGAGGCTGCGGAAAATCGCGTTTTTTTGGATACTTGACGCTTTTATACGCGTATTCTGGTTTGTTTTGTATTCTGGGAATATTAATCAGGATTGGGGTTGGTTACTGATATAACATATTTAAACATTTCAGGACATTGAATGGTACAACCCTCGTAACATTGTAGTGGAGAATAGATCGCCGAAAAACACTAGAATTTTTGTGGAGAGACTCGATTCAAGCCAATATAAAAAGTTAGTTCCTCTGATGTTTCAAAGTACAAAAACTGAAGATAGTGGCAACTGGACTTGCAGATCTGGAGACTTAGAAGAATCTATTGATATCCTTGTAGGAGGTAACTATTTTAAACTTTTAAGGGACTTTTAATGGGTTTTTTATAATTAAAATTAATGTAAGTACATGCATAATCCGGCAAACCACACTTGGCCCCTCGTTGGGTAGGTATAGCCTCACAAATACCATCGGCTAAAAGAGGAAGACTATGTTTTCCGCTGGGTACCCTGGGACAGATGACACTCGTGAAGAAAAAAGCTTTCCACCTGTTCTGTTTAATATGGACAACTGGCAAAACGTGGACATTGTTGTCTCTGGTCACACCGCAAGTTATAAAAGCCGTTAAGGTTTGTAAATAAACTAATAATACAAACCTGTTTTGTAAAAACATGGCAAAGTCGGCCGTAATGTCACCAATTATATTATATTTTTGGAGGTCGTATGAACTTTCTATGCTTTAGGTCCATGATTTTTACTTTTCCTTATAACATTTTCAGAGAAAGCGAGTACAGTATCCTTCAAAACTCATGTTGAAGTAAACGAAGGTCAAAACGCAGTACTAAATTGCATTGCTAAGGGCTATCCACCACCTGCTATTCAATGGTACCAAAGTGGGACCACAATTAAAGGTATGTTATTAATTAGTTTTATTTCTAGATAGCACGACTTACCATCCACTTGGTCCAAAAACAGCCAATTCTGAATTTGGACATAACTTTGAAACCCAGTCTAAAATTTTATATGGAGCATGCTCTTGGTCATATCTATTGTAAAAATGCAGACGGTTACCGTACCATTTGGAAACCGACAATACTTAGTGCAGAACACCTTAAATTCCCTCTCGACAATTTACAAATGTGATGAGTCGGTGCGGTAGACGTTTAGTACTAGCCCCTGTATCACTGTATTTTTCTGTCATTTTATTGTCGCAACGGCTTTTACGTGGTGATTATGCTAAAATACAAACATAATAATTTGACGGCCTTTCCCATTTAAAACATCACAAATAACTATTTTTCAAGAGCTCTGGCTCGTGACACCAACGAAACCAACGAAACCTAAGGTAACTGTAACACTTGAGGTTGCGTGCTGTACGTGGAACACTTCCTAACCCTCAGTGTCGTGGCAGGTCTCTAATTGGGTCACTCTCCAATAAAAGATAATACTGTTTCACTCTACTATATTGCCATAGACCTGCTTGCTTGAATGACCTAGTGAATTACGACGCTATGCATGCGACCTACTGTCGAGAGCGTTTACATGTAACTGGCGTGCGCCGGAGCTTCATACCTGTACGGTCTAACCGCTACACTACTTCCCCCCTACGATTGAGAGAAAGTGTTTACAATATTTCCTAAAAGAGACACAAAATTTTCATAAGCAATCATCTAGCAAGCAGGTTACACATAAAAAATAATCACATTAAATCAAAAATACATAAGCAATTCTTAAGTGCTAACATTTTCATAACAAAGTTAATAATAGGTACACAGTAATTTACAACATCTTAAAAAGTATAAAAAAAAATTACTGAAATGCGAGATGTTTCTGACTGTACAAATATTAATTAGTAACATATTTTCTGACCGTACTTATGCGACGAAGTAGGTATGCATAAAAATGTTCAACCTTGCATTTTCTATAGATGCGTTGACGATGCTCGTACATGACTCATTTATTTTAGCATTCTTACTTGGCTAAAAAAAATATATTATATTACACAAAAATTGCTGAGTTCCCTAAAATGAATATTCAACAACAAATTACGTAATTACATGCATAGGTAAAAATATAAAACACAAATTCATTTACAATTAACAAATAGCAAAACCGTAACCTAATTTGATATCTTATCTCTAGAATAGGTATAGGGTATTAATGCTTTCTTGGTGTGCGATTATGTACTTTGATAATGCACAAATCTTTTAGGTGGGCGAAATGCGCGTCCCCGCTCCTCGCAAATATTTGTGTAGTCGGTTCGTTAGCGACTTTTTCTGTTTGAGAGGTAGGCAGGGCTGCCACCTTTACTGTTCGTGAAGTCGGTACCACCGCGACTTTATCTGTTTGAGAGGTAGGCAGATGCCACCTTTACTGTTTCGCTTTCGGACAAAATATGAGCGGGTTTCAATCTGTCCACAGAGATATTAACCTTGACTCGATTTGCATTTTCGCATAGCTGCAAATTTTCTGTATGACGTCATGGTCGGAAGAAATCACTTCACTGTCGGAACTATAAAAGTCCCCGGGCAGGCGAAGCGTTTTCCCGGACGTCGACTCGGCGGCACTTACATAGGTGTCGTTTCTGCTGGCGGTTCCTCGACCGCGATCTGTCTCCATTGCGCTGTCTGTTCCCGGTCTCCATCCTGCTCATCCGCGCCGAAATAGCTGTAGTCCACGATCGCAGCCATCTCTCTGCTTTCCTTGTCGGCTGGAGTAGGTCAACAAAGTCCGGATGCAGCTTCAGTCATTGTATAACACGAAAACTCGCGCCGTGTGCGGTCTCGGCGCACAATTATAGCAGCGGTTTTCGCGCCGTCGTTGGGTCACCAATGTAACACTTGAGTTGCGTGCTGTACGTGGAACACTTCCTAACCCTCAGTGTCGTGGCAGGTCTCTAATTGGGTCACTCTCCAATAAAAGATAATACTGTTTCACTCTACTATATTGCCATAGACCTGCTTGCTAGGCAGTATTATGAATGACCTAGTGAATTACGACGCTATGCATGCGACCTACTGTCGAGAGCGTTTACATGTAACTGGCGTGCGCCGGAGCTTCATACCTGTACGGTCTAACCGCTACATAACTTATTACTGCGCAGCTGGTCAGTTTAATTGGTCAAAGAGCAAACAATTAGCGAAAGGGGGAGCCCGTCTATGGCCTCTCCTTAGACTTAATACTTTATGGTAGGAATAGATAAATATAAAAGAACTTCTTCGTATCATCATTTGATAAGCGTAATCCGAAATGCATTAAATAATTGTATCCTTTCTGTTTCTAAAACACTTTTAAAAGATTTTTCAGAGGACAGCAGATATGTGCTGCAGCCAGAAGAAAATAATTTACGCCTTATCATAAAGAATACATCACACAGAGACTCCGGCGAATATACATGTAGAGTCACACAGAAAGCCCTCTCGTACTACAACGACAGCAAACTATTCCTTAGTGTTAGACGTAAGTATAAACCGAAATATTAATACAAAAGTACCCTGGGACCTATCACACGGTTTCGGGAGCTGTAAGGCAACCCGTGGTCTGGCTATTCATTTGGAAGCCTCAATAGCTTGTTCAGAGAAATTCGGAATATTATGACATTCGCTAGGTACTACAATAGATTTTGGGTGTCGGTCGTACGTACGTACATATTATAAAACAAAGTCCCCCGCCACGTCTGTTTGCCTGTGCCCGATTCACTCCGAAACTACTGGAGGTAGGTTGATTTACGAGGAATGTTTACCATGTTTAGGAGCTGAGCATTAACAGCATTTTAATTTTCAGATAAACCTGTCATGGAATTTGATTCAACTCAAGAGGTTTACGCCATTATAAATGAAACGTAAGTTATTAGATTTTACCAGTAATTCAAAGCCAGAGAAAGAGAAAGAAGATAATATTCCATTAGAGTCAAGATCGTCGCCAGCATTTGAGCCAGGGGGTGGCAGAAGATCTCTACACCCCCTATGGAATATACCTTTCAATTATCATACTTACATCTTTAATGTGTTGATTAAATTGTCAGTCAGTCAGCTACATGACAGGTCGCTTTACATGAAAGGTCTTGAGTGTGTTCATTAGAGTCCTTGCCCCGCTATTTCAATTGTATGCTCCAGACTAAGCACACACTCAATATATGCCAGGGAAACTTGTTAGTAGATTAGATACAGGGTTTTTTAACGGAATTACCCTCAACTCGACGTTTATGTTCCAGCTTCCAGCCCTCAGTATGAAGACGCAATGTTTAGGTGTCTTCTTATAGCTTCACTAGTTAGATTTAACAATGCACTAGTTTTATATAATGTAAAACTAGACCACAATAATTTTATTTTAAACTAGCCGTGTGCTGGGCTCAATGGTCGACATCGAGAACTCATCATCGTATAATATTTAAAAAATGTTTTTCCATACAAACTTTCAAATAATACCTCTTTAGGGCATTCAATAAATATTTCCTCTAAATTTCAAATCTCAATCAGTGTAAGTTTTTTTATTTCAAAATTCCTGATTGATGTTTTTATTTAATATTTTGAATTCCAGGAAAAATATCACTTGCGGCGCTATTGCCAATCCGCCACCCACCTACAAGTGGTTCAGGCGAAATAACGGTTATCAAGATGCCAAATTATCGCCAATCATAGCCGAAGATAGTATCTTCGTAGCGGAAGATAAATCTTATTCAGCGCTTGAAGTACATGTGTACAATGACTCAAATTTGGGAGAATATATGTGTCAAGCTACCAATTCTAGGGGAAAAGAGTCTATTATTTTCCATCTAAACCAGGGAAATAAACCAAGTCCTCCTGATTCGGTAAGCATTTTTAGCTCAAGATTATTTATACCATAATGACTAATGCCTTACATAATGCAGGATTCGTGTTGCCAGTTCCAGGGTTTCCATAAGATAAGCCTTCCTAATTCAGCTGATGATATTCCTGTTAAACCTGGCATTCATTGACTTAACATAGGCGGTAAAGACACAGTCATGGTTAAAAATTTTAAAGAGTCAACAAAAAGTTAGTTCTATAGTTTCCTCAGTTCCACGACACAAAGAATTTATATTTTCCAATAAGTTAAATTCTTCGTTATCAAAATTCCAGATCTCCTGCATTGGTGAATCTGTGAACGAGCTAACATTCAACGTGACTTGTTCTAATTGTACCATGGAAACAGATGTTAATATGGCTCCACGACCTGACAACCTACAGGTGCTCGGTAAGAAAACACTTACATAAATAACATACCATTATACCTATTTAGACTTATAATAGAATACTTGTAAGTACTTATGGCTGTGGCTAAGACCTCTAATCCACGTCTCTCTCTCTCTCCACTGTGTGCATCAGACGAGTTCTGCAATATTTCAGACATATGGGCAACAACTTGGAAAAGCTTGTGGTGATAGGCAGGGTGGAGGAAAAGAGACCTCGAGGACGAAGCACCAAATAATGGTCCGATCAAGTGTCCGAAAACTTGGACACTTCTATTACCGTAGCCCTTCGTCAGGCAAAGGACCGCAGCTGATGGAGGAAAATAATTGAGGAGAAGCTGATGAGATAGAGTCACGATCCTCAGTAATAAAGGACAGACTGTGGTCGAGGACTTATAAAGCTTTTTAGATGTGATGATACCGGAAACCGCTAAGTCTAGCTTCCTTCATCCAAGCACGTGAAGTTTAGCTTTCCAAGTTGACCATGCTTGAATCATGTTTATATTATTATTATGGATTGAGGGGTTTACAAATATGTTTTAATTTTTAATTTTCTCACAGATCAGTGAAGTGTGGGAAGGTCGAGGGAGTTTGACTTGAACCTTATAATTGAAAATTGTAGCTGAAGACATTAAAATTAATTTTACAAGTTTTGTTACATTTTCTGAACAATTTGGTTAGGTTAGGTGGATAGCCACCATATCCATAAAGTTTCAACATTGGTTTTTAATTATGGGTTTCTCTAACTTGTCTTCTTCACTAAAGTGTTTAGGGGAAATTATAGGAGAATAAATCATTAAAATCATGGATTAAAATACATAATTGTCTTTCAGCCTGGAAGAAAAGGGTGAGGCACACTGTGGCTCATTTATTTATATTACTTAATATGGTTACGATAGACCCGCCATTCATCTTGATGTTTACGATTACGATTGGTGTTTTTCAGGTTACTCATTCGAGCTTGTACCGGTAGTTGAGGGTATTACAATTCCTGATTGGGAAAAGGCTGATGAGTATCTGGTTGACATAGAGGACCCAGCAAGTAAGTCCCCAAGAGTTTAACTCTATTCTTATGCAATATCGCAAAGCTTATGAGTTAGAATCTTAGAGTATATCCTAAACTGTATCCTAATCCTAATAATATTATAAATGTGAAATTGTGTTTGTTTGTCCTTCTTTCAAGCCAGAACAGAGCAACGGATTGACGTAATTGTTGTACAGAGATAATTGAAGGGCTCCTTCCTCTCAGAGTGACATAGGTTTAGAGAAGACATACTGTTTATCCCGGAAACCCTTGGGGATACATTTTATGTCACGAAACTAAAGAAATCCAAAAGTTGTCGGCATAATGATTAAAATCACTGCAGATTTGGCGATTTTTGCACATCTTTCTATCTAAGTATTCAAATAGAACATTATAGAAACAATTTTTAATTTTAATGTAAAGTAATGCTATTTGCCTTTATAGAAATCTCAGGCGTTATTTTTTTTAGAAAAATGTTGTATATATATATTGTTTTATAGCTTTGAATACTAAATATCAATATTTTCAAAATTTATCTAGTTTTCAATATAGTTTTTTTTTTCTATTTATATTGCTCAAGACTATATAGAGCGCTTGTATTGGCGCGTCCCGAAGTGTAAAAAGTTGGCAGGTGTTTCATATAAACATATTTGCTTTATTCATCAAATGATCATGAATATTATGGAAATATGAGGAAACGTGGAGATATGATGTCAATCGGTTTTACATAAACTATTGCAAACAGATATCGGCAACAAGACTGATCAGTTTACGTCAAAAACTTTTGAATTCATATGCGTGCTTACTGTTCATATACCGATAGACGCACTCTACAATTCTACATAGTCTATTCTCAAGACCAATATGGTTAGCCTACTTGACTTAACTCGAAGGCAAAAAACTAGAATGCCGAGCAAGTTGCTGGGTCGAGTAAATACAGTACACAGATTTGCCTAAACATTCTACGGTTGGACCTTCCTTCGGTGGCCATTGGTGCGGTCTGTCGCTTTTGGCCTTCGAGTCGAAACGAAAGCTAATCCCTGAGCTAGTGTTTTGGTGGTTTCCAATGGGAGAATTATTTTATAAAAACACTAATTGTGTCCTGCGGTTGCACCCGCGTTTATGGTTACTGCTCCGCTCCTTTTGGATCGTAGCGTGATGTTATATAGCCTAACCTTCCTTAAGCTATCAAATTTAACTAGTAGTTCCAGAGATTAGCGTGTACAAACAAACAAACTCTTCAGCTTTATTATTAGCATAGATAGATAGAATTTTTTGGAAATATTGATACTAAACTTAAACTAAGCATCTTTTTAATTTCATTATTACAGATACAACATTTGCTGTGGGTCCCCTATCAAATTCTACATCATTCTACGTGCGTGTCCGCTCACGTAATGCAGCTGGATTTTCTGAGTGGTTAGTGCTAGAAGCAGAAAAAATGCCAACTACTACAGCATTTGCAGTTACTTTGGTCTCATCAGTGATTTTACTCATTATGTCATTTTTCTTAATTAATATGATGCATTAGAGGAATAATATCGACAAGGAATATTATAATGATATTTTAGGAAAACACATTTTTTTCTCACTTCCCAGTATATCCTATATTTTGATAATCTGTTCTGTGGTCTTCAAAGCTTCACTCATTTGAGCGAGGAAGGAGCCAGCCCTCTGTCATAAATATTTGAACCACACGGACCTAGAGTTTCTGCATCAAACGGTAAAAATTTGTAGTTTTCAATAATTAAACTATATTTGCGCCGTTTGTTAGCTTCACTTATTGTATTCCTGTCGATATTTGTGATTGTAGTTAGATAATAATTTAATTAATTTATTTCATTTTTGTTACAATAATATAGGTACTAGTTATTCATAAAATAAGTCAAAATATGTATACCTACCTACATTCCATGTTGTCATAATAAGTGCTTTATGAAATTATTTTACATAAACCTAGATCAATTATGTAACTTATCAAAGTATTTTAAAATTAAAATTAAAAATGTGTCGCTGTCAATGTGTTATTGAAGCTTTTAGAGATAGATTCACCTGTTAAATGTCCAAATTATAGAATTATATAAAATTGTTGTTAGTCCTTTCACTCAATGTTTGGCTTTAAACATAGGTACCTAAAAGTGCAATTTTATTATCCTCAATGCTATTATACTTTATTAGGCTAATAATGTTACATTATAGTAAAAACTAAAATATAATGTATATTAAATTAATGAAACTCCATCAATCGTATGTAGTTTTAATTATCAACACACCAAGTGCGGTATTAGAATAATACAATTTTTCTACCGCTAAGTTACCGCGCTCTATAGCGTCGGTGTCTAACAATGTAATACACTCATTTCTCGCTATTATTTAGAATATCACATTCAAATTATACTTAAAATTGTATAATATTTATAAACGTCCCCAACCACATAGATGAAACCTCCGAGCAATATAAAAGATGTAGATTGAGGCCCATAGTCCCATAGGCCCATAGGCATAATGCCGCTATTCGTCAGGCTTTTTTGTTCCTCTTTTGTCCCTTTCGCATGGTGTCACGCGTGTCAAGCTCTATCTATTTATTTTATATTGATCGAAGGATTAAACCGAATTAAAAATAATTTTGTATGTAAGTAACTTTTCTCTAACAAAATTACATGAAACTATTTCTTAAATCTTATGTTTTAGATATTTAAATTTAACTGTAATATTATATTTCCAATGTATACTCGTATGTACCTACCCCGCAGCATTCACCGATTTCGAATAATGTTGCCCAAAATTGGTTCCTTCTCAGTTCATTCAATAATTGACCAAAAGTAAACTTTAAATTATTATAATGAATGGTACTTTTACTATTAAAATGTTGCTTTATTATTCTTTACTAAACATATGACAATAATTTGGCTTTATTTGATATGTATGTATATAGATACATTTATATGTATATATTATAAAAAAACAGATAGGTATCACATTTTAAATATGTAATACCTACCTATCTCTAATACTCCATGTCAGTCTATTATAAAAGTATTTGATCAATATTATTATTATTGGAATATTAAAACTCTCTTATGAATTGTAATGAAACCATGTTTTCAATTAAACATTAATGTGGTGACTGACAATTATTTTACAAAATTTGACTGAATTAGTATAGATAACTTTATAATAATTACATTTATTGCATTGTCATATTTTCGTATATTAATTTCACAAACTTGTTGCACTTCATGAACGTTTTGTATATATTATTTCTCAAATGCCATTTTGAATTATGATTATTTTTCCCTTACATGACGAATAATAAACAAACAAATCTAAATAAAATGTTTCTTTTAAAATTAGACTAATTTATTTATTTATTTATTTTGTAAAAGACGCCATCTGATGGAGATCAGTTGAACTAACGGTGCAAATTATTCGCACGGGTCATCTAGTATATATTTACCTAATATAATATAATAATGTATATTGTATAAGTATAATTATGTTTTTTTAGTTATTTCTGTGAAATAAAATTTATTGATGTTAAAGTAGTCCGACCACCTAAAATATATCTAATCGAATTGAAAAAAATATTTAGAGAGATCAAACTCTATAATGAATATTAAAAATGTGTTTAAATTATATTATAAAAACCTAGAACATAGCTTGTTTAACACAAAGTGTTCATTGTTGTTTGATCATGTACTCTATGTCATAGTTGGTGTAAGTTTAGATTATTGTGTTACCCCACGTGTTTGCTGCATCTAATTACAAATAATGTATAAGAAAATGTCTTTTATTTATATGCATAAGTGCATAACTATCAGGAATAATGTCATTACATAATAATGCGGAGTGAAAGATGATGTTATGAGTAATATAGAAAATTAGTTTACGCTGGTTTGGACACAGAAAGAATGCAGGATGAAAGATTGACAAAAAAGGTTTATATGGCTAAAGTGAAAGGAAATGCTGGAAACGACCTAGGTGTACTTTTATTGAACAAATAAAAAAAATAATGATCGAAGGCATTATTAAAAGTATACACAATCGCCGAGCATGTATGAAAGGTGTGATGAATATAAAAGAAGCGAAAGAGGTATGTCAGAATCGTAGCAAATGGCATTCGATTGTCTCTGCCTACCTCTCTTGTGATAAAAGGCGTGATGATAGATAGATGCATAAATGCGTAGTGGAACAAGTCTAAGGTGCTAGCTGTATTCTACATCGTCGAGACAATTTCAATGGTAATTTGACAGCAGTTAGCACCGAAATTTTTTGGGGTACTCATCAAAGAAATGAGACTGATAACAGGGTCCAAGAAGTGCCCAGAGAAGCCATAGGCCGAAGTATTTTTTTGGATCGGTAGAGGATTGAAAATAAACAAGTCCAGAATTATGGCAAACAATGAAACAATTTAATTTAACAGATTTACTTATTTACATTAGCTTTATAATAATGCTACATACAAATATTATTCCTCCCATACCACCAAGGAAAATTATTGCATAAAACATGTTATCTGAAAAATATTCAGAATTATTATCTGTTCTAACGTCTACTTTGTGAAATTCTTTGGGATCCTCTTCTTCATTTGATTCTGCTGTCGTTGCCCCTATCGGTTTTGTCCATCTAGAAAGTCCGTAGTCATTTCTGACACTGAACCTCAGCCAGTACTCTGTTTTTGGTTTCAATTGATCTACTGTCACGAAATGTTCTAAAGAGAAATAAAATACTTAATTATTTAATTTAAAAAAATAAGTAGGTAAGTATAATTTTTTTTTGTTTTTTTTTTTTACTTTGCATATCTTGTTTTGAATGTACTTATGTAAGATTATACAATATTTTTGGATAACGTCACTGACCATATGACTGTTATTTTTTAAATATGTATCTATGTTGTAGTAATGTTTGTTGTATGGTTGTTTGTTGTCCAGAATAAAAAAAAATTATACTTACCACATTTTTAAAACGGATTCAAAAGTATATTAAAATTTTTACAAAAAGTATTATCGACTTCCAAAATTGTGCACTGTAAGAAATAATTATATTTCGTCGTAGAATTTGAAGACGGTTGGTGCCAAATTAGCACAATAGAAGTCGGTTAATTAAGTAAACATCTAAGAAGATCTGTTCAATATTATCTGATCATCGTAAATCGAAGTAATTGTATCTATAGATTATTGAAATTCCACCGTCTTCAAATTCTACGACAAAATATAATTATTTTTACTTTTCAGTGCACAATTTATGACATCAGCATACTTTTTGTAAAGAGTTTTGTTTTTTTATCACAAATATAATATCACAAAATAAAAATGATTTGAACCATGAGCATCCTGCGAGATGCTTCATGTAAAGGATATTGGCTCGACTTGGCGAGATCATCAGTCATTATGCCAATGGGTTTTATTTGAAAAATACCTTCGTCATTAGGTTGCTCTTCCCATTTAATATATTGTTTATTAGATCCTTTCCAATCTGATTCCTTTCGTATTATTCCTTCAGGTAATTCCGATGTCTCAATGTACATAGCCACAACCTCTGAAAATATTTTATAAAAATTGATTCCTGATTTTATCTTACTTTTGATGAACCTACTCAGATCAAAATCGGCGCATTAATTTACTTCCCAATGACGGTCGCTATCATATTTTCAATATATATCGCCAGATAATAATCCATACAATTATCGGATAAAGATTATGATAATTATAAAGGATTTGGCCTAATACCTCAAAGGAGTTAACCCAAAAACAAAGAAGATTAATTAAAATTTAATTAAAAGAGAAGCCAAATATAATGTGCTTTAATCGACTTCTCGTGCTTCTGAGGGCACTACTTCAAAAAATAATAAATCTAGGTCAATTAAGTGCAGCCCGAGTCTTGCTACCTTTTTTTTCTTCACGGGTAGCATTATAACTCCCGAATCCGTGTTGTCGGTTCCAGGGTACGCAGTGAAAGACCAGTCTCCCTCTTTTAGCCGATGGTATTTGTGAGGCTATACCTAACGAGTGGCCAGATCTGTTGAGGTATATTTAGTTGGAAAAAAAAATGTGTGGTTTGTCGGATTAAGTATGTAGTTATATTAATTATAAAAAACCCATTAGAACTTATTATATTTAAAATGGGCACCTGGGATACTGTTACTAGTGTATCTGGCCATACCACAAGGATAAAGTCCGTAAAATTATTGTGACGAGAAATTGCAATATTTGCCACTCACCAGTAATAATAGTTTCTAAAGGATGGCCCCATGCTAAAGAAAATGATATCGACGTGTCATTTGATTCTGCTGTGTATACCTAAAAGTGTCAGAAAAGATATCAAATCAATTTTTGGTACTAATTAATTCGAATTTAATTTATTTTATATTCTATGGTTTAATTAAATGGTCCATAAAACTCAAAAATACGTAGAGACAAATTACATAAACGCCTGAATGATTAGTAGGTATGTATACATTACACGTAGTAATACTAGTAATGTAACAGGCGGTATATTAATTTCAATATCTTCCATATCTTCTATCTATTCTATGCTAATAATAAAGCTGCATAGTTTGTTTGTTTGTTTGAACGCGCTACTCTCTGGAACTACCAGTCAGATTTGAAAAAATATTTTTGCATCAAGCTACGACCCAAAGGAGCGGAACAGCAACCATTAACGCGGGTGCAACCGCAAGGCACAACTAGTTAGTGATATAATTTAAAAAAACGAATGATCTTTGGTTACATTTTTATGCAAAACTAGCTTCGCCGGTGGAGCCCAAAGTCAATACTTTCATACCCTATTATGATCTTGAGTTCGTACAAAAATCCTATAGAAAAAAGTAAGTACCCTGAATTTTCTAATTTTCTGGGCAACTTTTCCAATTTTTCTTTATCTAAAAACGTTAGTCAGACGAACATTTAAAAAAATCTAAATCGGTCCAGCCGTTCTTTAGTGATGCGCTTACCAATGAATAGCATTTATTTTTTATTTATATATAGTTGTGACAAAATCTATTACGAAAAATGCAATTCGAAACTCAGATTACAGTCCTATTAAATAATGCCAGAAATGTCCGTTATTAAACGCTTACAGCTAGACACCTCTTAAATTATTCAATGCTACAACCAGGAAACGCTTAAGTATCCCTTATTAATATAAATGCGAATGTAAGTTAGTTTGTTACGCTTTCACACAAAAACTACTTAACCGATCATCATGAAATTTTGCACATATATTCTTGGAGGTATTAGAAGTAACATAGGATACTTTTTATTAAAAAAAAATATTTTTTACGAAAGTAAAAAAAATTGTTTGTCAAAAAATCTCGAAATCTAGCTACTTTAAGGGTATATTATTAAGCCGGGGGCGATATGCTAGTATTAAATATTTTACCTGAATTGGAACCTCCGGTACCATTTTAGGGAGCAATTTAAAAGTTTTTGAGGCTTTCCCATAAGGATTAGTTGCGATACAAGCAATTTCTTTTTTAAACATCGCATCATCAGCTTTTATGTGTAAATAAGACACGCCATCCTTCATTGAGACCAAACTTGAATTAATAGCTATATCGGAATAGAAAGCTTGTTTTTGTATCCATTTGTATTCAGGTTCTGGATAACCATCGGCTATACATTTTAGATGAACTCTGAAATCAAATTATAGAAATTGCCACTACTTACTTATATAATTTGATGAAGTTTCATGATTATTTTTATGTAGAATTCAGAATACCATGAACTTCAAGCAACGTCCAAAATCTAATCATTACTAGATAATATAATAAAGAGAGTGACTGTAAACTGTACTGTTATCAATCTACATTATTCTAGAAAGGCACAGGGCTAGGTTTTATTTTTAAGAAAACCCCGGCAGATTTGAAACATCGAAATTGATACTCACACAAGGGAGGAGAGAGTTGTGGTAGAGAGCGGCGGGAAGAGGGGGTATGACGCCGTTTTCCGTAATGGCATGCGAGTCTGTTTTACCCCCAAGGCGCACCATTAGACGCTTCACATCAAAAACGTTCCGTAAGAAAAAAAACTTCACAGGTTGCCTTACAGCTTCCGGGAACCGTTGCCGACCCCAGGGTATATAGCGGAACACAAAGTCCGTAAGGTATAGCAATATTGTACCAATATTATAAATAACTCGTAGTCATATCAACACCTGGATGAGACTAAAAATGCGATATGATTTAGAGATGCACTTACAGTTCTCCATGGTCAGTATATATTGTATTTATTGGAAATTCAGTGGGAGACTCAATCTGCATCGTTGGTTCATCTGAAAAATAGTTTAAATCTATTCTGTAGAATGAAATACGTTATATTATATGGCAATGACACCCGTTATTGGTTCTCTGAAAAAGAGGTAAAACAGAAAATTAAAATGTTTAATTTAATGACCGATTTTCAATCTTTTCGTTCATAAACGATCACAATGATGACGCAAAGTGACTGAATTACATTTCTATAGAAATAAAGATTTCTATGGAGTGATATGTGTTTCACGGCGGCAAAGGCGTACGTTACGGAATCCTAGTTTCGAACGAATTAGTTTTGTATATTATAGTATCAGCGAGACCACACGATGCGTTGCTGGTTCCATGCGGCGCCGCAAGGCAACGTTGCTAAGCTTTGGTCTCTTGATCGGAACGCACAACGCTGCGGTAAGCGTAATGCGGTGTTTGTTAATCCGTAATTACCATTGAAACCCGAAAATAACCCATGAAATTTTCTTCACAATCTAATAAATGCATTTTTATTAAATTTTCATAACAACCTTTAGTTTTTCGTTGTAAAAGCATGTTTCTGGGAATGCTTCTAGGTCTTTTCTGAAGCACGATCAATTCCTCTTCTTCTTCCTCCTCAAGCAAATAACAAATTTAAAAAATATTGTTCATGTTGACACGTCTAATTTGGTAGCTGCGGCAAAACCAACTGACCGCTTCTCTGCACAGACAGCAACGCAGCGTCCTGACGCTGAGTTGGAACCGCTTACCGCAGCGTTATGCGATCCTATCAAGAGTCCCCGACTTTATTTACGGCGCCGCTATTATCCACTTTCGATATCAAAACACACTGCCCTGCGCTGCCGCTTCGTCTCTCTGGTCAAGTCCGGTGCTGCGCGGTGCCTTCAACCACAGCTTCGACGTCGCAACGCACCGTGTGGTATGTAACTGTGATTTAGGTATATGTAGTATGACGCAGCGGCACCGCTCAGGCACCGCAACGCACCGGCAACGCGTCGTGTGCGGCCTCGCTCCTGGTCGTGTGATACGTATACGTGTCGTGTTTTTATATTATTATACATACACATAACAATATAAATACTTTAAATCTAATCTAGACATTAAAAATAACTAAATAAACCAGGTCCGCGTGGAATAGTGGTAAGAATACTGGCTGCATTTCCCCGCTGAATCGCGATGCTGATTTGTTGAGCGAGGAAGGAGCCAGCCCTCTTGTCACCAGAAGAGATGATCAGTCGAGGGGATATATCTTTAATAAACTTTTTGGCATTTGAAACCCACGGACCTAGAGTTTCTACACCAAACGGCACAAATTTGTAGTTTTCCATAATTGAACCGCAGCTCCCGATTTGATTACTGTTTCACTGACCTCCCTCCCAGGGTATCAGAGTCATTCCATCGGGTCTCTTGCCGTTTTCCCAGATTATTCTCGTTGGCTCTACGAGAGCAGGGATTTCTATTGACGCAAGAGCCCTTTTGATGGTATAATTGAGGGAGCTGTGGCGAGAAAGCCTGCCTGCACTTTTTAGGCGTAAATGTTTTTAGATTTTTTATCTGTTGATGTTTGTTTGCTTTTGTTTCATCTCAGCAGTATCAATGAAAATAATTCGAGCAAAGCGTTTGTTAGCAAGTATGTAATGTGTTATAGAAAATAGTTAAGCAAAAATACTTACAATTGACATATAAATTAATATTAAAAGATTCGTTGTGATAGCATAAGTGATTGTTTTCTTGAATTTGGACAGCTTCGCATGTGTAAAGGGCTGCGTCATCAATATCTGTATTTAATATTGTTAGTAAGCCCTCTCGTCCGTCTGTATTATATTTAGTTGTTATTCTATATTTAGAAACAGTTTCGTCATCTGAAAATAGAAAATTTGGAAATAGCCTATGAATGCCAATGTTTGAAAGTGTATATTACCCAACTAGCAAAAACAATCATTATAACTATCTCAAGACTATCTTTTTCTGCACTTTTAGTACGCTTGTAATTGACTAAAAGCCTGGATTTGGGCGCACATTATAAGATCGTTTGCTCTTGTATCAATCTTGTAGTTGTCTGAAGAAATGCTACTTTAGTCTTATAACCCTCTTGTTGCAGCATTATAAAATTAATATTGCTCTTGTAACTATCTGACACCAGCCATTTATAGCTCGCTTTTACTTATAACTCGCTTGTAACGCACTTCGTGCACTATAATGTTTACAGTTTGTCAACAGCAGTTTAATTTTATTTTTATGTTCGCGCTAACTGTGATATATTAAAACATAAGTACAAATTTATAATAGCATTTCTAGATAAAACTATAACTATTTTGCGCTTAGTTTTTATGTTTTTTACTGAAGATATATCTTGGGAAGTCAGTTTTATTGTAATATTGTACCATGATTTAAGTTAATTTTTAACGCCCTTCCGTAAAATTAGCGTTACGGGTTATTATTAAAAATTATTATTTTGACCTATATGCGAGATCTCCGCCATTTTTTACAGCAATTCTTATAAAGATCTTGGTGATGTTGTTATAAGTACAATATTGCATATAACAGAAAGTATGAAAACGAATTTAACGACATGTTTAATAAAATTAGGGTTCTTCATTGAAAATTTAAACTCATGGTACTTACTAGAATTTACTCTTGTTTTAGGTGTCTGCTTACGAAATTAGAAATGGTTGTATTTCTCGATATCTAAGACACATTTTTAACCAAAAATTACTTGCATTTACTAAAGAATTGTAAATGGCTATGGGAAATAACACATTTTATATTGAGTGAATGTTGCCACGGGTGTTGTTTTCAAGGTTTCCAGTAATAATAAAAATAAGCCTGTGTACTTGATATGCTCTGAGGACTATTTATAATATATATATTATATCAAAACTTTTTCTGGTGCCAAAACTGCTCCATATACACAATTAATAACCATTATTTAGAGGGTGAATGCGAAATTTGTCTTTAACTGTTACAATAAAACCCATGGAATAATATTTGGTAAGTATATAATATGTTGATCAGTCGGTAAATATGGAGATAATATCGGGTGTGGAAAATTGAAGCCTAAGCCTTAACACAACAAAGACCAAATTTCATTAATTTTAAACTTTAGCGATACTGAATCCTATTATAATTCCCCTGCATAAACTCCTAAAAATAATACAAATGTTATAATACAGTCAGTAATACCGATAAATCAATGCTAGTCACTAACTACACATGTATATTCTGTGTATTTACCAATAATAAATGGAGGTACATAGGGTATTTCAAAAATATTGCACAGTATAGGCCAGAGCTGATGTCTCGAACTGTTAAATATTGGTAAACCGTCAATGTTTATATTCAACGAAATTGTATTTAGTATACATTCAATACGGTCAAAATTGTTTTTTAAGGATTTAGTCAATCCGTTATGCCAATATTCTCCTGGAGACGAAACAGTAATATTCAATGCCTCTTTATTAGTTTTTATCAGGGTACGTGCATCTTTGGGTAGAACGTGTTTTATTACTTTATTGAAAATAGTAGACAATTCATTTAATGCTGCATGTGATATATTGAATTTAATAGACCAACTTTTAATATCATTACGTTATTCAAAATTTTTATCGTAATCTGTGCTTTCATCGTCATTGTCAGTTTCATATTAAATGAAATTGTTTATATAACCACAATATGCTTCTGCATGATCACTGTCACTGTCCATTGGTGTTAAATTGTTATCCAGCACGGAACCCTTATTTTCTTTTTTTGTACACTTGAACTTTTTCCTAACAATATGGAACCGGACTGTTTGAATTCTTGATATCTGTTATCTTTCTTCTGTAGCCACCACTTCTTTTAAACTGTTTCCATTTATTTATATCCATTTTATACTGTATATTAATAATATTTCCGATCGTAAATGGAAATCACGGTACGTACACCGAAAATGACAATATATTTATCGATACTTATAGCAACATTGTTCTAGACAGTTAAAAGTAATTTCCATCTTGTAACGATCTTGTCTAGTGCTGCTAGTCATGTAAGAGTCTTGAATAAGACTATACATACTGGAGTTTTATAATATTCTAGTGCATGCTTCTATAAGACTTTCAGTTTTCTAATAGCAATAGATAAGTGTGTTACAAATTCAAATACTCTTGTGAAATGCTAATATAGGATCAGTGGTTTTCCTCAGACTATTTAGTCTTGTAACTTGCACTTATAGAACACATGACTTATAACTGTCATATAAATTAGTCTTACAACAATTTACAAGACTAAATTACAATACTAAACGTTTTTGTAGTCTAATTGGGCCTGTAACTTACTATTATAAGTATAACGGCATTTTCAATTCTTCTATAGGAGTTTCATAAGTCTTTAATACTTATAAATTTTTCGTTATAGGATTACTTTGCTGGTTGGGTAATCACATGCTATTTTGATGGCTAGATTATTTTTTAAATATTTGGTTGAGAATAGGGAGATAAAACGTCCTTCAAATGTAAAATGTATCTGATGATATTCAAATGTAAAGAAGACCATATCTGATCGAAATGTGGCGTAATTATATATATATACAATTATAACAAATAAAAAATCTTAAAAAATCGTCTCTATGTACTACGGAGGGCAAGAAAAGCCGCACTTCTAAAATAATTTAGAAACTAGTGAAACTTCTAGGTCGTGAAGTTACTGGTATCTCTGGCCACACCACAAGGTATAAAGGCCATGAGTATGTATTTTGTTTCATAAAAAATTGGACGTGCAGCACTATACACGTGATAGAAGTGAAACTCCTTAAAAAAATACGTTTTTATTTTCTAGCCCGTGTACACACTGGAAATGGCCTTGTCTGGGCCATAATGGTCCACAGTGTACAACAGACTTTAGATATACAATGTATAGCTTTCTATCTCCTTCTCTCTACGTTATATCTTTCTTCTCTCTCATGTAACGAAATGGGCCTAAATGTGACGTGTCCTTGAAATTTTACTCTCAATCCTCGTCCAAAAATTATCGATACGCCGCCTAAGAAGTTTCACTTCAAAAATAAGACTATAATCACGTGTCGGTCAGAGTTATTTTACAATACTGTATGAAATGAACAACAAGTGCTGATCTTCTTGATCGTCTATCTATAAGGTATTAAAATATAACTTACCAGTAATAGGTACATTGTCTTTGTACCAATTTATATAAGGCTCTGGATTACCGAACACACTGCACGTAAGTGTTATAGCTCTGCCTCTATCCACTGTTTCTGGTGGAGAATCGACGAATCTAGCTTCATCTAAATGAAATAAATAAAAAAACAGTACATACATTTGTAATTTAGTATTTAAGATAATTTTAATATCTATTACTATTAAGATAACTGCAGTACATATAAATTTAATCTAAAACTTTACCTTAAAACTAAAAAGAAAAAGGGTGGAGGAATCATAGGTAGAAACTAGAATACCTCGCCGCGTTACCCTTTTTCAATGGTTTTATTACTACTAGATTTCCACCCCCGGCTTCTCCCGTGAATATTTTCGAACAAAATATAACATGGCCTATATTTATATTACTCAGGGATATCGATAGCGTGACATTTTTAGAATCGGCTCAGTAGTTTGAGAGATTACTCCCTACATCCAAACATACAAACTTTACCTCTTTATAATATTAGTTTAGATATACGAGTAGTTATAGATGTTTGAAAATTCCGATCGAGCGTAAATTTTGCATACAGCTTTAATTCCGAGGAAACTATAACATATCCCTTCTTTACAACTGAAAAAAATTATAAGTTACATACGAACATTATTTTTAGTCTTATGATTAAAATAAATTATTAGATAAATTCATAATCGAAAAATATTTTTGGCCCTAACCCTACAATAACAAATTGCACTGTTTTTTGATTGATAAATAATTCAAGTTTTTTTACATTTTTGACTATTTTTAATATTAAAATTTAATAACGCGAAGTCATCGCATGATATTTTGATCAATATTCTACCGCTACATGTAAAGCCTAATATTATATTCGTAAAAGAAAGAAAAGTTTATATAAATATAGTGAAAGACTGACCAAACAAAAGGTACGAATTAAAAAGTACTAAATAATGATTTTGTTCCAAAATATAAATTAAAGTAAATGGCGCATCGTTTCAATAAGTTCCGCGTTCTGTCAAGTTGTTAAATTTTAATAACACTTCGGCAATAAGTCTGCAATTATTCATAAAATCTACAAGTATAATTCGAATTTTATCATAAGAGGGAAAAAGCCGATGACCATAATAATTCTACAGGAAGCAAAAGATATAATTTATCACTTGTTTATCCGAAATGTTTTTTTCTTTCATCATGGGTGAGCCCTTACAGATCCCAATACCGTGTTATCGATCTCAAGTTACCCAGCGGAAGACCAAGTCTCACTCTTTTAGCCCATGGTAATTGTGAGGCTATGGTTATGGTTTGTCGGAATATGTAGTTTTTTTTTCAATTATAAAAACCTATTGATACATGGCTGGGATTGAACCGTGGTCCGCCTCGTTAATACTAGTATATATCTATCTATCTATCGTCAAGCCCTGAGGTCACGCCTTTCATCCCAAGAGGGGTAGGCAGAGACAATCTAATACCATTTGTTGCGATCCTGACATACCTCTTGCGCTTCTTTCTTTTATATTCATCATACCTTTCATACATGCTCGGTGATTGTGTGTACTTACTTTTAATATTTCCGTCGATCAATATATTTTTTATATGTTCAATAAAAGTACATCTTGGTCGTCCTTTGCCAGCATTTCCTTTCACTTTAGCCATGTAAACCTTTTTAGTCAATCTTTCATCCTTCATTCTGTCCACATGTCTATCTATCATCACACTATGTATAGAAGGGGTAGGCAGAGACACATCCTGACATATCATCATACCGGTTGTAAGTGCTTTGATTCTCAATCATCCACATTATGTAATTTGAAATTTAAATATTGACAAAAAAGCAAATTTGGAACTTCTTTGCATTATTGTTTTTGTTTGCATTAAACTAAATAAATACATACGCATGTAATTACCACTTAATTTACACAAATACCATATAAACACTGCGTTGTCTAATAAATTGCAACGCTTTCCCTTTGCTAAGGTTGCTTTGCTTGTCGCTTGCATAATATAAACAGGATTAGGTTCAACATTAGGTAATATGGGCTTTAATCTTATTTCACTTACGGTGACGTAATTGCAATATAAATGTCATCAATTAAAATGGTATCAATATTTTTTCTTGAATTTAGCAGCTGGTTTTTGAGTAAAATTTTTTTTATTAATATTATATCCTTCTTGATGACCCGTGCGATTTCGTGAAAATTTCGGACCATTAGTGGTGTTGTTGTCATAGTTCAACTGATCTCCAATAGATGGCGTCTTTTACAAAATAAAATAAATAAATAGATTAGTCTAATTTTATAAGAAATATTTTATTTGTTTGTTTTTTCGTCATTAGAGAGAAAAATAATATTCAAAATGGCGTATTAAATATTAACTTTGATATTGATATAGTGCGTCGGTGGCCAAGTGGTTAAGACGTCTGGTATTAACTAGGCAGACCCCGGGTTCAATCCCGGATCCCGGCCATGTACCAATGAGTTTTTTAATCAAAAACTTATGTACCTACATAATCCGACAAACCACAACACAGAGGCTTTTTTCCATCTAAATATATCTCAACAGAACTAGCCACTCGTTAGATATAGCCTCACAAATACCATCGGCTAAACGAGGGAGACTTGGTCTTCCGCTGGGTACCCTGGAATCGTTAACACGGTTTCGGGAGCTGTAAGGCTTTAATTGTTTTTTTCTTCACTGGTTGTTACGGTTCCAGGGTATCCAGCGGAAGTCCAAGTCTCCCTCGTTTAGCCGATGGAATTTGTGAGGCTTGTCAGATTATGTACATAAGTTTTTAATTAAAAAACCCATTGGTACATGGCCGAGATCCGGGATCGAACCCGTGGTCTGCCTAGTACCTATAAAAAACACCTATATGAGAAATAATATATATAATAATTTAATGTATGGTATTTGGATGACGGTAACTTTAGGAGGCAACGCGACAGAATTGCTAAATGACAAAGAAATTATAAGTAAAAAATTTAAAGAAATTGGTTTGGAACTAAATTATTCTAAATGTGAACTTGAAAACCCTGATCATTTAGATACAAACGACAAAAATAATATACGCCAAACTTACAAAAAAAATTCGCCTCATATTAAATTTATAGACAATCAGTCTCTTCGCCTCCTTGGTGCCCCCATACACGAAGATGCGATACCGGACTTTTTAACAGAACAAATTTCTAAGTTCTCATCCCATAAAGAACGTTTGATCCACATTAATCCACACATTGCATATTTTATCATACGATTTTGTTTATTCCTTCCTAAATTTACGTACATATTACGATGCACCCCTATTTGGAAATTTAAAACATTGTTGCTACCTTTAGATGAATTAATTCGGAAAACTCTAACAGAAATTTTAAATTGTCCATTAAAAGACCGCAGTTGGTCCCAAGCCATTCTTCCTATTCGGTACGGTGGATTGGGTATACTCAAAATTTTAAATGTGGCACTTCCAGCATTTTTGGCTTCAGTTCATAATACACATGTATTATTTAAAAATATAATATCAAACTCTCTGGGAAATATATATCCGAAGCCATAGATGCAAAATTTTCCATCAAAATTAAACATACAAAAAGCATGGGACGAGCCAATCTGTAATGCTATACATAACTCCTTAATTAATACAGCTGTAAGCTCTACAGATCGTACTCGCCTTATTGCAGTCAGTCAACCGGAGTCAGGATATTGGCTACATGCTCTACCGTCCACAAGTTATGCTACTTTATTAGATAGAGCAACATTCACTCTATCTGTATGCCTGAGACTTGGTGCCCGCATAAATGAAGAGCATCGCTGCCAATGTGGAGAACGAGTGGACCAACTGGGTCACCATGGGCTCTCATGCCAACGTAGTGCAGGACGACTCTCTCGCCATGCCACAGTAAACGACATCATTCGTCGTGCTCTTGTCAGAATCAACGTGCCGGCAATTTTGGAGCCGAAAGGTATAGCACGTGATGATGGCAAGAGACCTGATGGAATGACACTTGTGCCATGGGAGAAGGGTCGTTCCTTGGTTTGGGATGCCACATGTGTCGACACAGTTGCTCCATCTCACTGCTGTGCGACATCCATTAAGGCAGGCGCGGCCGCGGATTTAGCTGAAAGCAACAAACGACGTAAATATGTAGGAATAGGTGATGAATATATGTTTACGCCGTTTGCTGTAGAGACACTGGGGCCATGGGGAACCAACGCACATAAATTGTTTAAAAATATTTCCTCCAAATTAAATGATGTTGTTGGTGACCCGAAAGCTGGTCAATATCTAGGCCAGCAAATAAGCTTGGCTATACAGCATTCTGGGAACATTTGGCAGCGATGGCCTGGAAAACTATATTTTGAATATTTAGTTATAGTTTTGTTTTAAAATTGTTGTTTTTTTTACCCGTTTGGGTAAATAAATTAAAAAAAAAATATAGAGATTATAATTATAACTAATATTAAAAATGCGAATTGTTATTTGAAGGAATCGACGTGTTTTTTGTGCATGGTTAGATGGAGCGCTTAGTTACTTTTTATTCAGGAAAACCATCGGAGTAGTCAAACATTTTGACGAGAGAAGCCGGAACGGAAAGCTAGTAATAATACTATGATAATGAATTTAGCCTGGTTCATGTGTTTACTTCTGCGAGTGGAAAACGATTATTATAATGACGTGGAAGTGACTAATTGTATAAAACACGATGAGTTTATCAATAAAATGACGAAAACAATGTTACTTAAGGCGAGGAGAGTCGTGTATTGTGATTTAAATAGAGAAAAACTCACTTTATATTAATGTAGCTGAAAAGTATTTTATTCAATAATAGACGAATATATTTTTCGAAAAAAAATTTTTTTTCGTTCTTCTCTTTCCTGCAATTTGTGGGAGTGATTTCGTGTAAAGGCACGGAAGTGTGTAACAGGAAGACGGGGAAGCGCGCGACGTTTGATTTGATCAATGAGCGCGCGCGGATTTTTCGAGAGGTTGGTACTGTCAGCCAACAGCGTGTGACGAGAAAGAGAAATAGAGAAGGAGAACGCATCAGCTATTCGCTTAACCTACAGTGTTGTGTATAAAGTGTTAATGTTTTCAGGATATAATGTTAATGTTGCTTATTATCAAGGTGAGATGTCAGAGATGTTACACATCATATTCGACTACAGTAAGGCTAACCCGTTTTTTTTTAAATTTTATAGTAAGTATGAAATTGTTTAATGAAGGTGTTCTTTATAATTTTTTCAAGTTCAACATAATGTGAACAGGCGCCATTTTTTACGTCAAAGTAGTAATCTAAAACACTTGTCAAGTATTTGTTAAATTGTACTGTCTCTTAACACATAGTACTACGTAATAATTAAGTTAATATATTATTTTATAGATGCAATGTTGTTAGAATCATAATTGAAATTTAAGTTGATTCTAGTTGTTTGACGTACTTCGTCCCAGTGTGACGTGGTATCCAATATTTGTATTCCATTTATTAACGGAATTATCAGAATTAATTTTATCATAGCGTCATTCTAATAATAAAAGATCTATACCTACTAATATTTTAAAGAGAAAGTGTGTGTTTATTTGTTTGTAAGAAATAAATTCAGAAAATACTGAATCTGTTTGAAATAATTGGTGCAGTTACGAGTAAGACTCGCGCGCTGAGGGTTCTTTACGACTTTAAGACTTTTTAAGTTCTTTAAGGTTAACTTTCGTTTAGGTTTTCCTGTAAACTATATTATATGCCCCATTTTTTTCAAAATTTTAAACTAAGTTGTTTCAAAGGTACTCCCGAAAATTAAACCCCAAAATCAAAATTCCATTATTTACGCTACACGTCCGTGATTGGGTCATGAAACTCTATATATGTATCAACTTTCAACAATATTCGTCTAGTAGTTTGGAAGACAGACGGACAGACAGTCACATATGCTATCAGTAAGGGTTTCCGTTTTTTCATCGGAGATGTTCGTAACCCTAAAAATACCTCACTGTTATCTAGCTACATTATTCCAGCTGTAAATGTTGTATTAAGAAAAAATTAAAACCTAGTACCTAGGTACTTTTATTTTTGCACATATCAGCTTTCACACATTGTCATTCTAAATTTTGTCACATGATTATAGCTGTATTTTTAAAATACAATTCAAAATACAATGCAGAAATAAGGGAGTGGTAGTATGTGCAAATACTTACCGCAAAAATGTTAACACTTCATCAAATTACTTGCTGCGTATAACCTCGACGGTTTCTACATACCCGTACATTGTACAATTGCCTACTCAAAATTCAACTTATAATATAAATGCGTAAGTGTGTTTGTTTTATTTTTAGTCCTTTTTTCACGTGAAAACGGAACAACGGACCAACGTGATTTTTGCACAGAGGTAGCTAGAGGGCAAGAGAGTAAGATAGATTAGTGTTACGGTCCCAGGGTACCCAGCGGAAGACTAAGTCTCCCGCTTTTATCCGATGCTATTTGTGAGGTTATAGGTACCTAACGAGTAGCCAGTTCTGTTGAAGTACCTATATTTTAGATGAAAAAGCCTCAAGTGTAGTTTGTCGATTATGTACACAAGTTTCTAATTTTAAAACCAATTGGTACATGACCGGGATCCGGGATCGAACCAGTCATCTTCCAGTTAATAAACTTAACCACGCATCAACTTTTTATTCCCGGAAAATATCTTATTTCCCCTGAAAAATATTTTTTTCTAATATAATTTATAACTAAGGGATAATAAAAGCATTCTTAGATAGTTTGGTCATATAAAAAGAATTAATGACAAGAAACTGACGAAAGGTATTATATAGAACCGATGTGACTAGAAGAGTTAATCGAAGGCGCCCCAGAAGGAAATGCACTGATCAAATGAGTGAAAATTTTAAATCAAAGAACATGAATTAAAAGATGTATGGATTTATATGAGGCGAGAGATCGTGGCGAGTAGTTTGGTCTCTACCTACCCTAAGGTAAATAAGGCGTGCGCATATGAATGTATTATTTTTAATACAGGATAGGATATATTATAAGAACTGACTCACCTATAACACAAATAACCACAGTTTCCACTATATCTCCACTTAAACATTGCCAAACTCCACTGTCTTCAATTAACACGTGTTTTATGACTACTGCTAATGTAGGAAGAGATCCCTTCCTTGTACGATCTTGGATGTAAACTCGTTGTGTATCTTGCGCATCTCTATATTCTATTGTCGATAATGATGGACTTTCCCATGTAAGCTGTGGTAAAGAAGAAGGAAAACTAATTTAGTGTCTATTTCACAATACTTACGTAGTAATTATTATTTAATCTATGACAATACTGAAACTAAATTGTCAAATAAACTATGCGAGTTCAAATACACATCTTCACGGACCTTACACCTTGCGGTGTAACCACATACACCAGTAACACAAGCCTGAGTCTGTGGCTACGATAGGTCTGTGGTCGGTTTCGGTGGACCGTACGCGGCAACGCGCCGGGGGATTGGACGAATGACGCCACCTTTAGAATTGTAACTTTTTCTAAGTATTTTATATTCACTTTGTTTAAATTATTTTAAGTGTTGGATAACAATTTGGCATGTAAAGTAAAAGTTAATGCATGTTATTTAAAGAAACTAATTACATTATTATATAATATGTGCCTTGCAGTTGCACCCGCGTTATAATTATAATGGTTATCGCATTTCCTTTGGGTCGTAGCGTGATGGTATATAGCCTTCCTCAAGAATTGAGCTATCAAACGTCTCAGTATAGATAATAAATATTAAAAACTCATGTACATAATCCGACAAATTAGAGGCTTTTCCTGACTTTTCCATCTAAATACGCCTCAACAAAACTGGCCACTCGTTAGAGCCTCACAAATACCACCAGCTAAACGAGGGAGACTTGGTCTTCCGCTGGGTACATTATTTGGAACCATAACACGGTTTCGGGAGCTGTAAGGCTACCCGCGAACAAAGAAAGAAAGAACTAATTTTAACATTTTTGTTAGCTATGCAGTAGTTTTATTATAATAAATTTTCAAAGTTTTGCCGACAGATGACAAAATGACATCATCATTTAGGTAAAGTAGCGTTTCTCTCTCTCTTCTACTCGTTTGTGATTAAAGTAGTACCATGGCCCGTAACGTGCCCCGTGGTACTACCAGTTAGAGAAATCAGTTGAGAAATGTGGCAAATTATTATAAAATATCTACTGGATAAAATTCAAAAATATTTAAATTAGTTTCTCAATATATACCAATCTTTGGAATAAAAATATAACAAACATGCCTAAATTTCACATTCCGGCGGACCGTTAGTTACAAGAATTGGACGAGTCTGTGTTTGGTTTCGGTGGACCGTACGACGACGCGCCGGGGATTGGACGAATGTGTGGCCTTTAGTTTTTGCTTTACAATAGGTAACGAATTACAATGTCTAGGATCTACCTGCAATCTCAACGTTTTGAGGATTTTTAGGTCTCAGTAGGTACCTCAAAAGGAAAATAAGATCATTGTCCGTCCGTCTGTCTGTCAGATAGTTTTCTGGAAAATATGTGGTAAAGGAATGTGAAATGAGGCGTAATAAATTAAGCTTCATTGGCGTAATGTACCTACTATGTATTGGTGACGCGCACATAATATTTCAACAGTCAAAGATTATATCACTTTAAAAACCTAACTAAATGAATCTCATGAATAGAATTTTACAGATTTTTTTCATATATCGTTTGAAAAAAGTTTTGCTTGAAAGATCCAAGGTCATGTAGTTTTATATTTTTAACAAAAGACAATAAAAGCACAAAAAATAGAAACTTCAATTTATGCTAATAATATTCCTCGTGTTACTTTTTATGAACTAGGATTCGCGTGTGACTCTGCCTGCTTAAAAATAGTATCTTCATAAAAGATAAGCCTTTCCATGCCTGTAGGTAATTTATCCTGAAAAACCGAGTGGGAAGGGGCGTTTCCTACTCGGTTTTTCAGGATAAAAAGCCCCTTATAGAATATTAGCTGTTCACCTCGGCGTCTCCCGTTAGACCCCATCCCCTATTACGCTTAGGGGGTGGATTTAAAAAAAAACAATCCTTATCAAATTTCATCAAAATCGGTTCAGTGGTTTAGCCGTGAAAGCGGAACAGACAGAGAGACAGAGTTACTTTCACATTTATAATATTAGTATGAATAGTATGGACTAGTATGTACATTTTCTTCACTGTAGCAAATTATCAAAAATCTCTGGGATAAAGTTGGCCAACCGCAATAAAATTAAGTCCTCCATTCCTTGCGGTGTGGCCAGAGATAACATTGTCCACATTTAGCAAGTTGCAGATAAAGGTGCCAAGACTGTCGTTTGATTTATATTAATAAGTAAAAGTGAGCAGTCGCGATTTACATGCCCTCCGATCCAAAGCATGACGGAATAACTGGGTACCTTGAGGCTGTGAAGGTATAAAAAATGTACCTGCTGGTTTCTATTTGAGGCTCTACATATTATCTCATGACGCGTTCCCTGAGCCCAACTTCGAGTATTACTATCTTTTTCAATTGACAATCCATCTTGCACTTCACAATAGACTGAAACAATATATTGTTTAAACAAAATAATTAAATTATTCTCAATTGAATATATAAATTTAACAAAAATTAAAATAAAATTTAAGCTAAAACTAAAAACTCTAAACTAGGTAAAAAAAAGCCCATTAGTGGGACACCACTTGCAATAAGGTACTAATACACTTGCAGCATTGCCTCGTTGAACGGCAATGCTGATTTTTTGTTTTAAATAAATTATCTTAATAATAAATTATTAACTATTATCTGGAGTCACCACATTCTAGGAACACTCGTCTTCCAAGCTCTTAATTAATATCTATTATCTCATTATATAATATATATTTCAATATTTAGTATAGTTTATTTAGTGGGTAATTTTTTTTAAATTTCATAATAAATATTTAAAAACAATTTAGGTACCGGTTTTATAAAACACGTATAACAAAACGACTAAATAAAATAGCCGTTTCATTGTTTCCTGTCGAAAAATACTTTTCCACAAAAATTTACTGCACGGTCCACACTCCGCGAATGGCAAAAGTATTTAAACAAAAATTACCAAAGCTAATTAGGACAGTTCCCTTAATAAATGACAAGCTTCCTGGTGATGACATTAAATTGAACATTATTTTAAGGTTATTTAATTTACACAATGTTTTCATGGTCATATTTATTAATTAACATCTCTGTATAGTTTTTTTGGCATACGCACCTATTCGTTAGATTATATGCCATAATATCCTTATGTACATGTACATAAGAGCAGAATGTCATTATATCCAATGTTTCAATATAATAATGTATATCTATATACTTAGTAGTAATTTCGGGGAATAATCATTATCCCATCAAAAACATGAACATTTCATGGCACATTTCGTTACATGAGAGAGAAGAAATATTTAACGTAGACAGAAGGAGAAAGAGAGCTAGCTATACATTGTATATTTAAAGCCTCTTGTACACAGTGGACTATTATGGCCCAGACAAGGCCATTTTCAGTATGTACACGGGCTATAAAATTTTATCAATAACTAGCGACCCCTTGTCCTGCCCAAACGTTGGCTGCACTACCCCTACCCCTACCACTACCACTAACTTTGGATATTGTTCATAATACTAAAATCGCGATATAAAAATGAGGGGTGGGGCTAGGAAGGTAAAAAATTGTTTACGACCTATTCTCAGACCTACCGAATATATACAAAAAAAAAAATCATACAAATCGGTCAAGCCGTTTCGGAGGAGTTTGGTTACAAACACTGTGACACGAGAATTTTATATATATATAGATAGATGACATTTACTTGGTATTTTTTAAACAGTTATTTAAAAAAAATACATTAAAAATACATGCAAAGTTGTTTACTAAAAATAAGACAAGACGATTATTGTATGAATTTATTTAATAGGTCATGCGACACTTTCGGCAAAATTAATTTGATAACAAATTCATTATTGAAATTAATTAGCTCGGCATTTAGTAGGTACTACAGTAATATTATTATCCTATACCTACAAATCGCGCCTTGAGTGTTTCGTGCCCTTTTTCTGATCGTTTGGGGGGGGGGGGGGGGGTTCATGTGATATTTCAAATGAAAGGGTTCGTTATAAGAAATACCAAAAAATGACCAAAAAATTTTATTTTATAATGTAGTCTTATTGTAGTTAAAATTATATCTATATATATAATCTATAAAAAATAACGCAGTTTACAGGAAAACCTAAAACGAAAATCCTGTCTTAAAGTTCTGACCGACAAAATGACAGCGCGCAACTTGGCCATTATTAATATAAAAACTTGTTTTTAATTTATTTTACGTTAATTTATTTTTTAGTTAGTACCTATTGTATGATGGCAAAAACCAGAGCTTTTAACCCCAGGATGGGGTTACGTCGTTTCGTTGCCGAGTTCCTGTGGCTACCTTCCGGCTCCATCATCAGGACCCTGGACCTCATCTACGACTACGACCAAAGCACTTGTGAAGACATATCAAACGAGCCTAAACTCGATGGGGGTGCGTTGTTTCGTTTCAGAGTTCCTGTGGCTACCTTCCGGCTCCATCATCAGATCCCCGGACATCATCTAGAACCAGAGTACTTGTGAATACAAATCAAACGAGCCCAAGCTCAATGGGGTTACGTCGTTTCGGTACAGAGTTTGCTGTGGCCTTCCGGCTCCATCATCAAACCAGTCATGTGACATCATTATATTGCATTGCCATCCGATTTACATATGTATCCAAAATTACAAACTAACAAATATTGCAAGTTAAATAAAAGCTTATAATAAAAAAATATTAAGAATTGGAAGACCTGATGATTAACAAGTCGTTCTATCTAAACTAAGAGTGGAGGGAAACAGAGCTTAAGGACGAAGCCCCAAACGATCAGTTGTCTGAAAACCTGGACACCTCTATTACCACAACTCCTCATCAGGCAGAGGACCGCACCGCAGCCTATGGAGGAAGATAATTGAGGAGAAGCTGATGAGTCGGAGTCACTATCCTCAGTAATGATGGACCGACTGTGGAGAAGAAGGTACCTAGGTAAATGGGCGTATGAAAATTAAAATAAAGGGAAAAAAGAAATATTTTAAATCGAAAAAATTACAACGTGTTTGGGAATTAACGAGGTAAGTTACCACCAAATTTTTTTTTGTGGGAGATAAAAAAATAAAAAACCAAAAAGTCTGTTATTTTGATTTTTCGCATATATTTTGAGGTTATGTGTAGATACAAAAGTTGTAGATCTTTTTATTACCAACAACTTTACAATTTAACTTTTTTCGAGTTTTGCCGGAAATCGTGATAAACCGTTTTCCACCCTTAAAAGGTGGCCCCTTCCACTTCCCGACCTCAAATCGCCCGTACTTTATTTTTCCCCTTATTTTTGTTTTATTTTCTTCCTTTTCCAATGGGTGTCGTCCTGTTCTAATTTTCTTTTACTTTTTACCATTTTCAAAGGCCTATAATACAACATATTATTAATTAAAAAAATTAAATCACCCCCCCCCCCCCCTCGTGCCTAGGTATCAGTATTAAAGGTCAGTAAAACCTGAACTGTAACTTATTCACCCAGACAATAAAAAAAATAGATAAGTACCTACTTTTATTATCTACAAGAATGAAATCCAGTTTTAAGATCAACAATTATTTTTATTTATTTTTTAAACTGGTCACCCTTTGTTTATTGCGTTGTCTTTGGCACGACAACTTCTATACAAAATTCTTTACAATTATTGTGGTTTGTCCTCAATTATGGAAGTAGCAACTTCGAATTTCGATGAATTTAACAATAATTTTTTAAATTATTATTTTTTTTATTTCAGATATAAGTACACGTAACATTAGAAAAACCTTAAACTATATTAATAATAATAAATATAATAAATAATAAAATAAAAATTACCGCCCGGGCTACACTCCGGTTTGGCCAAAGAGGTCTTGCCCGATTGGCATGGTACCTAAGACGCCGGCTGCGTTCCCTCGCTGTATGGTGATGCTGATTTTTTGAGCTAGGAACGAGCCAGCCCTTATATCATTTTATATACAATAATTGCTGAAAAAACACAACTAAACTCACAACGCGCGCTCCTATTGGAGAACTAAGGAATTCGTAAATGACAAATAAAACCATTATTGTTTTTCTTCTTCTTCTTTTATTATAGCGTGATTTACCATTGTCAAGTATTTACAGCTAGTGTATAGGAGTCAGAGGGCACATGTCCAGGGACAGCAATGCAGCTGGTTAAATGTCAACACTGTTACCACTATCTCTGGTCACACTGCAAGTAATAAGGCCATGAATATGTGTTAATGTTTTATTTTCTGTCACTGACTCTACTATGTTACAGTATTTTATCTATCTATCTATCATCACGCCTTTTATCCCAAGAGGGGTAGGCAGAGACAATCGAATGCCATTTGTTACGATCATGACATATCTCTTTCGCTTCTTTTATATTCATCATAATTACCTTTCATACATGCTCGGCGATTGTGTGTACTTTTAATATTTCCATCGATCAATACATTTTTTTATATGTTCAATAAAAGTACACCTAGGTCGTCCTCTGCCAGAATTTCCTTACACTTCAGCCATATAAACCATTTTAGTCAATCTTTCATCCTTCATTCTTTCAACGTGTCCAAACCAGCGTAAACTACTTTTATTCATTTTAGTCACAACTTCATCTTTCACTCCGCATTCTTCTCTAATGACATCGTTCTGGATTTATTTTATTTTATTAGTTTTTATTATATTATATATCTACCCAAAGAATTCTGAGTATTGAGTAATTTGTATTGCCAACGGTTCATAACGACTTTTTTTTAACTATGTCATCATAATTAACTATGAGACATAGTTAATTAAATATAAATACAATATAACTCATATAACCTATGTCAATCAAGAAACTATTAATTAACTCATTTTAAAATTTCCAAATCAAACTAGTCGCATTTTAGTAAATAGGCGTTGTTCCTGAATTAACTAACGGTTTTATTATTTGCATAGTTAATTATTATAATTAACAAAATAATTAGCGAATCTCTCATTGTATTTGAACTAGAGCAGATTTCTGTTATTTTATGACTCATGAACAGTCACACTTCCCTATAGCAATGCCAAAATAAGTATACCAATTAAACACTGAAATATCCCAGTGAATTAGCGAGTTTTAGTTTTGTCGGGGTTTTGTACTGAAATATTCATAACAAGCCGGCGAAACTATGCGCAATACGATCGACGCGATCACTGCAAACAAAACATCGAAATTCAGTCTTTATGTATCTGCTGAGCGGAGTGCACATATATTTTGTAACCGGTTTTTAATATCGATATTTATATCGAAAGTAATGAAGTTAAAGTGCTGTGTTGTGATTTAATATTTTTTTTGTAAGTATTTTTTTTATGTATGGGTATTTTGAACTTTTTTTAACATACCTTTTCCAATTTAATTAAAAGTTAGTTTTTTTAAATAAATTTCGTCTTAATTAGTAATTGTGTAATTTTATAATGCATATTATTTAACAGAAAGTCACCGTACTTTCACGCCCGTCTGTGCCCGTCTATAGCCAAGTAATTGCATTGTAGGTAGGTACTGCAACTTTCTCCATAAAAGAAATCCAACTTCATTATGCTTGCGTGTGTTACCTCGTCATTTTTTAAGTGTAGGTATAATTTTAAAAATAAAAAAAATATATTTAGTTATTATAATATCATAATAATATTAATCGGAGTTATACAGTTATTTTACCGCAAATAACCCCCCACCTATACTTGCATTTTTGACTACGGACATAATTTTCTTTTAGTCTAAACCTTTCATTTTTTTATCTAAATAACGAAAAAAATTTAACTATCCGTAAGTAATAAAAATACAAAATTTAATACGGTAAAAGTAATAATACGTACCTAAATAATAAATGACATTGGAGATATATGGGTCACAATATTCCTCGTAATTGACGTAGGGTAAGTTAATATATAAAGAACGTTTTTTCATTGGTTACATTACAAATTACAATTATTATTTAATAAATAGATAGTTGCAATAATTATCTAAAAATACGTTAAGTTATGAGTATAAAAAGAAATAACAATAATATGTTTTTTTAAAGTAGGTTCAATAGAGTTGCTATTTTTCTTATCAGCGTTTTGAATCAATATTTCAAATACTTACGTTAACGATAACCATATAAATATTTTTACGTAGATAACAGTAATGATATCCCGATTCTTGAGGAAGGAACCTATTAAATACATAAAAACAGTAGTTGCATTATACCTAGTACTAGGTACCTATTGTGATAGTTTCATACTTATACATGAGCAAACCACTTTCACGTGTTCTAGAATCTTGGCAATCCTTTGGAATCTAACTCAAATTAAAGGCTTAATTATAGGCCATACATGATAAAATGCATGTGTAAAAAAGGATTTTTCATTATATTTTTGTACTTTTCTTACCTGCAAAATTGAACAAAAATAATAATATCCGAGCAGCTGAATAAAAATTGAAACATGTATGTCCATATTTAAAATTTACTCTTTGCTTCATTGTGATATATGTCAAAAGAATTTTGAAAAAAAAATTAACCTATTAATCAGGGTACATCTCTAGTTATTTATTTATTTAAATACAAAATTATAAAAATCATATATAATATAAGTACATTATTTATTATGTGTGAAAAAAGTTGGAGATATGATAATGTATTGTCTTCCAATAATATCGGCTCACGCAACGACGTATCCATTTTTATAATTTTTTAATCAAATAGGCCGACTTCAGCGTCTTTTAACCGTGTAAATGAAGTGGCAAACATTTTGCTCGCCCTCGCTCTCATTTAAAGAATTATCGACAAGTTAACATTAAGGTTCAAGGACTTTGATACTCTTGCTTCTAAGTAGGTATATTTCCGCAAATAATTTCATGCATGCATTTCTATTAAGGCTCCTATATCCATAATTTTTCTGGGATAAACTTTCCTAATTTGTCTGTAAATAATCCACTGGTGTCACTGTAATTTAACATAGTTACTTATTCAATATATCTAAGTGAAATAGCTGTTATTTTTTCAATTGGTTTTATTGAATAGGAAATATGGGTGGTTAAACTTTGCCCCCGTTTTCTCTTTTATAAACTGTCGCAAACCTCTTAAATTTTTTTATTAAACGTCTTGCGTTTTTTGTAGCATATTGAAAATTCAAAATTATAATTATTGTATTATTTTTGACCAATTAAAAAATAATCCTTTATTTTACCACCCATATTTCCTATTCAATAAAACCAATTGAAAAAATAACAGCTATTTCACTTAGATATATTGAATAAGTAGGTAACTATATGCTAAATTACGGTGACACAGGTGGATTATTTACAGAGAAATTGGGAATAGTAATATCCCCATACAAATTATGGATATTAGGACCCTTAAAATGAAAAACTCGAGTTAAAAGTTTTAATCCTCAAAAATTTATTAACATAATAAATAATAAGAAAAACAGTGCATAAAAAACTCTCCAACTAAATATTATCTAAAAAGTGAATTTCCAGAGCCTCGCTGTCAAATGTACCTAAAATACTGGCGACATTACCGCATTGTATGGCCAGGCTTATTTGCAGCTTTATTTAATTTCGAAGAAATATTTTTAAATAGTTTATGTGTGTCGGTTCCCCAAGGCCCAGAGCCTCTACACCAAGAGGCATATATTAGCCAGTTCTATTGAGGTATATTTAGATGAAAAATCCTCTAAGTGTTGTTTGTCGGATTATGTAAATGTAACAAGTACCATTTTGTTGCAGTTTTCTAATAAAACTGATAAAAACAACAGATTTTTCTTCTCATTTTCTTTTTTTTTAAATTAAGAAGTGGAGTATACTTATACTTACAATAGTTACAACCAAGAAAATAAAACCTAGTTATTTTTTTCCTCCTAGGTAAAATAACAGATATAGGTATCCTGGTATTCCCAAAGAAATACCGATGGTATAATTTACTTTATCTTAGAGCTATTAGTCAAGTCTAGATAATTATCTAGATTCTAGATACACATGAAGTTAACACGTAAAAGTAAAAATAATATATTTAAAACCCTTATAAAATCTGACATCTTTTACAATCGATTTTCTCAGAAATTTTTAAAGTAGGTAATCATACATAGTTATTTCATAATTTTAAATACCATGATGTTAAAAAAAAATTATGGAAACGAGACTTTGGTATGGAATAAGAAGCATGAAAGTAAGAGAAGAGTAGAAATGCGGTCTTTACGTACAATGTGTGATATAAAGCGTATTGACCGCATCCGGAACGATGTCATTAGAAAAGAATGCGGAGTGAAAGATGATGTTGTGACTAAAATGAAGAAAAGTATTTTAAGCTGGTTTGGACACGTTCAAAGAATGAAGGATGGAAAGGTTGACCAAAAAGGTTTATGTGGCTGAAGTGAAAGGAAATGCTGGCATATAAAAAAATATTGATCGATGGAAATATTAAAAGTACATACAATCGCCGATCATGTATGTAAGGTATGATGGATTTAAAGAAGCGAAAGAGGTAGCATCGTCAGGATCGTAGGAAATGGCATTCGATTGTCTGAGGCCTACCCCTCTTAGAATAAAAGGCGTGATTATAGATATATAAAATGTCTATAACTATTTAAGTAATCTGTGACCATATATGCTAATCATTTATTCTATACAAATCACTTTATTTTTTGTAGAGATATTTTAATCCTTTTGTTAATTTTAGTGATTTTACATAAATTTACATAAATATTAAACACTTTTACATCGAGTTTAGGGTTACGTAGTTTATTACAGTTGTCCTTAGTATTAAATGCGACATTTTGTTTGTTTTGTTTGTTTGTTTGTCTTACGTCAAAACAGAACCATGGATCGACGTGATAGTTAGGGGGCTGGAGAGTGACATAGGCTAGTTATTATTCCGAGCCTAGTAATTAATAGTGTATCATTATCATTACATATTATAAACAAAAACTACTGAAGCTGTTTTCAAGATTAGCTAGGTTAATTTACGAGGAAGGTATGAAAGTATTAAACATGGACCTATCATGATATTATTATAGTATTAACAGTATAAGTGAATCAAGTCGGGAAAATGTTAGTCAGAGATTTAATAAAATTATGTAGGTTAGAAATTAACACGTGAAAACGCTGAAAAATCATTTTTCCCCGAGACAAAACCTTCCGTTCGTTAGATATCTTTTTCGAAATTATAGTTATATAAAGGGTGTCGGTGGTCGAGTGGGAAAGACGTCGGTTCACAACTGACGCGCGGGTTCGATCCCCACATCCGACCATGTACCAATGGGTTTTTATACCTATATGTACATTATCCGACAAACCGTACAAAGAGGCTTTTCCATCTACATACCTCAACAGAGCTGGCCACTCGTTAGGTATAACCTCAAAAAATCGGCTAAATGAGGAAGACTTTGTCTTCCACTGGGTACCCTGGGGCCGGCAACGGTCCCCTGGATCTGTAAGGTAACCCGTGAAGAATAAAAAAAAAGTTATATAAAGGCGGTCACTCACCGGGAGCATTTGCGTAATGTAACAGAGCAAAGATTCTATTTTGAGCTTTAATTTTTTTATTAGTAAATATTGCATTGTTGCATTACACGTTGAATGTTCCTAGTCAGTGACCGCCGTAGATATATTGAATAAGTAACTATATGCTACAGATAAATTGGGAATAGTAATATCCCCATACAAATTATGGGGATAGGGCCCTTAAGAATGGGTAATATTTAACTGCAAATCCAAAAAAAATGCTCTTTCCCATCATAAATACTGATTGCACAGCAAAATACTTACATATATCATAACATTATTATCGTATTGATTTACCACTATGTACGGTTATAAAAACCCCTAACCAACAGGGTAACAATGATTAATTTGATGTAAATAAAATGACGTGCAATTAAATACTTTGACAATATGAAAGCTTTTAAATTAATCAAAAATATTTTTGAATGTGACCTCAGATCTGATCTGAGAATGTGACATTGATTCCATTAACTACAAACTATATAGAAATAATATTACATCAATAAGTAACTTTCTAGCTACGGATCTTTCAATCTGCGTGGTTTGACGCATGCTTAACAAGTTTTTTTTTATTTCCGACATGACAAGAACATTCAATAATTTATTCTTTTTATAATTTATTTTATGATATTTTAAAGAATTATAATATGTACGAATTTACAACAACCTTGCCTTTTACGTCATGACAAGTCATACACCTCTAGACACGTGCAAAAATCATAAAGAAAAATCCTGCGATGACATCTTTCGTCACTTTAAATCCACTGCTTTGGAGGGCACGTAGGCAACCTTACTTTTTATAAAAATATATTGTAACTGGCCACCTGTCGTGTTTAATACGGACTTGGACAACTCTCTAAATGTGGGCATTGTTATCAATGTTTCTAGACGTACCGAAAGGTGATGATGTGTGATGAATTAATGAAGGTTAGAGGCGATGGCGACTTTAGAATAATAACTTTAAGTATGATATGCATATCACAGTTTGGGGCATAATTATGTTTCCACATTTTTTTTGTTAAGTCAAGTGGTTTTGGAGTCAACAGTCTTCATTGCATATTAAATTTAAAATGCTATTAAAAAACCAGCCAAGTTCTGTTATGATCAATTATTGAGGAGGGTTCTGTGAAAATTTCACTTAATTATGGTATTGGTGATCCTAATCGGAAAAAGTAACTGACCTTGATTCCCTCGTTGAGCTAAGCGGGCTGTAATGCCTGGAGAAACTGGCTGGCCTGCTCTCAATTACTCTGGCTGGTTTGCATGGAGCGTGTGTATGATCTGTTCTTATTTAGCGATGGTGCGATGGTTAGTAATTATTAGCGCGCTCTCAGGACATACACTCGTACGTGTATGGAAATATTTATTGGTTTAGCGTTGTTGCAGAAGTGAGTGCACGCGCAGTGCAGTGCGCTTATTCTATATTGGAAACCATATTTTTAATACCACCGGAACACAATCATTGAAAATATGCCATTTATGACTTATTTTTTCTTATAATAAGTATTCTATAACAATATAAAATCTGTACATTCAACTGGCTGTCTAGGGCTGTCCATAAGGAGTAAGGACCAACGCAGCTGACCGATTTTAAATAAGTCTGTTTTCAAATTTAAATTCAAATTAGTTATTTATTTGTTCAAGGAACATATACCCGTGTGGGTTGTACAAATATTTTAAAAAGATTCATCAAAAACAGTAATAATAATAAAAAAATACACAGGCGCTCAATAATTACTTACAATGTCAAGATAAAAATTATAAAACACAAATTAAAATAACAATGTCAAAAAAAGTAAACATACCCACACAATTTAAATGTCAAAAACAAGAAATAGTATAAAGTCTTGGTCAAAAAAGGTCAAATGTACCACCTACTTATATTTCGACACCTATTAACCTATACGACACGATTTGCTATGGATCCCTAAAAAACTCGAACTACAGGTTCCTATCGTGATTCAACCGGTCCTCTTGAAATTCGATTCCCAATCCCAAAAATTAAATCAAAAGATGAAAATGCTACATTCAAAATGTGGTTTATTACAGCTAAAATATCTTTATGTATATGTACTTGAAATAAAAAACTGTTTATAGCACGTAGTTTGCAAAATTTGACGGAAAAATTTACGTTCCATTTCATTATCAAACAAATTAAATGAGTAAAACGCGCTTTGATAATGAATTTGCAGAATACACATCTTTGGTTTAATTAGTGTATGTGTGTTATCTATATTGGTTGACAGAGAACACTTCTCAGTGTCAACTAGGGTTGCCGGGCCTATAATGTATGTCGATGGCCGATCGTTACATTGACCATTTCATGATATGGCTAGCTAAAATCCGCCATGTCGTTGAATTCATACAAAATTTAAAGCAAGAATTAACATGAAAAAGTAGATAGGTAATTTATTTTACATTCTTATAAAAAATCTTTTGCAAACATTTAAGATGTGGCCAAGAGGGTCTGATAAATTGTTAATTTTATTTAACGACTAAGCTGTGCCTTGCGGTTGCACTCGCATTAATGGTTACTGCTCTGCTCCTATGAGTCGTAGCGTGATGTTATAAAAAGAAAAATTAAATTTTTAAATCCGACTCGTAGTTCCAGAGATTAGCGCGTTTAAACAAACAAACTCTTCAATTTTATTATTAGTATAGATATGACAGACCATGAAATGGCTGAATTCTCAATCGGCCCACGTCATATACAAATAAATAAAAATAAAGTGCCTGTGATTTCTAAATTATTAACAATATTTAGGTAAGTAAAGGACTATATATTTTTTGCTTGTAGTCTAGATCGTAGTTTAGGATCGTAATCAGTTAAATTTTTTTTTTGAAAATTATTTTTTTGATACATTAGTCTATTATTGCTTGGTTTCGAAGACAAAAACATGTTTTATATAGGTATATTTTAATGAACCGGTAATATTGCTAGTTTTGTAACTGTGAAAATTACTTTGACTTTTTATACCCATTAGTAGACAAAATAGTTTAATTTTAGTAGTAATTTAGTATTTAGGTAATTTTATTTACATTTTAAATTCTTTAAAAACTACTAAACAAAATTTTATTAAAAATTAGCTGATTGCCCGCTACTTCGTACAATTCACCCCCTTGGGTAGGTAGCGTGATGTTAAATGCCGTATAACCACCGACCTATACTTTCCCCGCGAATTGGGCTGTCAAATGCAAAAAGATTTTTTCAAATCGGTCCAGTAGCTTTTGAGTCTATAGAATACGAACAAACAAATATTGTTTTTTATAATAATTATATTATATACAAACTTCACACTAATGTTTTTAATTTATTTGCGAGAGTTTTTTTGTATGGGTTTATTCAATGTCATTGGGTTTATTGGTATTTTTTTAAGTTTTAGTTTTCTTGTTACTTTTTTCTAAAATCATCTTCGCATTATTTGCTTTTCAAATGAAACCGGTTTGGGGCACATCGGTTGGATGTTTCAAAGTTTATAACGGGACATTTTTTTGTGTTTTATATATATGTATAGATTAGAAAAAATTGAGCATAAAAGTGGTTAAAAGTCATAATCAGTTTAAAACAGGCGTCAATATCTCGGAACATAATTTTCATATACTTATTTTTGTTTGAATTATAAACAAATACCAGACAAGTATTTTTTCATTTCTATTATATTCTACTGAATTTTAATTAAATTTTATATCATTTGATAAAGATAGGCATAATAACTGTGTTGCCTTGGCCAAACCTCGTCAGTATGATAATAAACAAGACAATCTGCCAAAGGAATGTATGTAGTAGGTAGTAGATACCTAGTAGTTGGAAGCTTCCGGTCCGAATATTTATACTAAGGAAGGCTCGGATCATGTTAAAATACTCATTAAAATACATGTTATTACTTTTTAAATATGGCTTAGCAAAGCTAAACCGCATTTAGTTAATCATATTTTAGTCAATTTCCGAATTTTCAAATAATATAAGCTTTGTAGCAGATAATCTCCAAATGGTTTTCGTATGTTGGTACCGTACCAAATATGAAATATTGTCCTTTAAGGGTCCTTGGCAGTCGGCAAAAATATAGAAAAATGAGTATATCTATACAATATTTTCAACTCAAGTTGCTGATATTATTATTTTGAATGGTAATAAGCCATATTTTTATTATTTAGGGTTATAAATAGGCGTAGTTTTATTGCTATTGCGTTTTAAAAACTATGGCTATTTAGAAGTCTTAATAATAACTATCAACAATTTGAGTTGAAAATGTTGTAAGTTGCATCAAATTATTGAAATTATCAATAAACTTATTTTTCTAGGATTAAGTAATTAAGATTTGCCATATTTTTAACAGATCTGATATAAGATGGCCGACAGCCACGGACCCTTAAGAAACTGCTCCTTTTTTAAGTCGTTTAAAAATAAACACTTGTAATGTATTTACCTATCTACTTTGGACCATCGCAACGGGACTCACTAGCCAGACCTTGAAGAAAGTAAGTAACAGAAACCAGTTTAAGTGAAGGGATACAATTTAATATTTTCAACAAAAAAATGTCGTGTTTTTTGTTCATAACCTCCCATTTCCAATAGACGAGGTACCCATTATTATACATATCATATATAAGTAATATACGTTTTGAAAACCAGTTTTTGCTTTGTTATTTATGCCAGGTCAAAATTAGGTATGCTAACTTAAATTGGTTTATTTAGGTTACTGGATGGCTTAATTATTATTAGTACTCTGTGTGTATTATCAAATAGTACAGAGAGCGGAGTATGCGTGCAAACTCTAGTTCAAGATTAAATGAATGGACAGGTAGGAAGGTATAAATTAACTTTATTGCCATTAGCAATAAATAAAAGTAAATGTTATGACAACATTAAAATCATTTTCAGGTGATAAAAGTGGCATAAAAGTTAACAGCTAATTTATGACTATATGCAGTCTATCTATCTATGAATGCAGTAAAACGTAATGAGTTCACTATCATTTGCGACAAAGAAGAATATATCACTACGTCAGAATGTATGAGAAGTAGTGTGTTGTTTATGAAGGCAAAACAGGTAGGTCAAATCGTAGTAATTGGCATTCGATTGTCTCTGCTAACCCTTCCTATTAAGTCAACGGTGCGATAGTTATGGGTATAAACTGGATTGAAATCACATTTTTTTGAAAATTTTATCACAACCACCCCAAGAGCAGAGAAGAACACAAAATACATAATTTATAATATGCAAGGATTTTGGTATAGCCTGTCCATTTATATTTGAATACTTTGACATACAAATGTTTATTTATATTTATATTATCTTCTTGAACTTTAGTAGTTCGGAAGTCATTACACTTAATGCCCAGTTCCCCAATTTTCTAAACAAAAAACAAATAGCAATACGGATATTGATAAAGAATTTATTGTTTTGTTGTTATAACATAGATCGTCTTAACTAATAGGTAGAATATTATAACAACACAATGTCAGTTATCGAAGAACAATGTTATTGTTAAGTAATTTTCCTTTTGTCAATTTGAACAAGTTGATTGTGATATCTTTTTAAAATAAAGTATTTAATAACATTGAAATGAAGTCCATATTGGTCATATACCAGTCACTAATTTTAACAGGACTATAGAAAATTAAAATAGAAGTAAGTTTTCCATGGTACCATTGCACAGTGGAACTATAGTTAATTCCATTTTCCGAAGTCACATCAATGGGTCGTAGACTGCATCGACAATGTTCAGTTTTATAATCATACTAATAGTTTTACTTAGTGTTTAATTTCAAACTTAATTCCAAAATCTAAGTGAGAGCACCATCTGTCTGGTGGAAGATTATTTTAGTATAAGTAAAACTGTACCAAATTCTATTTTTCTGATATTTAACAAGAACAGGCTCCGAAACAACTCAATTCGGTAGGTAAAGTAAAAGTTAAGGTATGCTGAATCCAAAACCGTTTCGAGATATTGGTTTAATAATCCGTATTTTTCAATTTATAACTCTTAAAATCGTGAGATTGTCTTTATTTTTTCAAAAACAAATAAATTACTTAACCTACATTTCACCTATGAATGACGTCATTATATCGGCTAAATAAAAGCAAAATATTTACTTGTCAACTTGTCTACCAATGTGTAAAGTATGACCACTCATTCATACTTTTTGTAGAAAATACTGGCTGTATGTTTTAATACTGGCAACTAATCTTTTGGACAGAGTTTCAAATATTATAAACTATATTTGAAGCTCTGTAGAATTCGAGACTGAAAGGAGGTCCGGCATCAGCAACGCTGGAATGATGTAAACTTTGACTAAATAAATATATATTTTAATATAAAAACCTACTCTTATCATTGAAATTGCCTTAAAACCCGTTATATGGCGGAGGCGCCGGGTATATATTCGATTGATAATATTGTATTGATCGGGTATATATATTTAAAATACGGTATTTACGTGATATAAAAAATAATTTAATAATATATCATAGTATAGTGTATATTCGGGATTAGTGTAAAATCGCGAGTGTACCAAGAGAAGAAGAAGAAGGTATACCCAGATTGCAGTTTTGTGGAGACAAGAAGCTGTTACGGAGTTGTTGGAACTTGAAGTATAATTCGACAGAAAAAATAATAAGAAACAAGAGGATAATATATAAAGCTAAGTGGTTTGAAATTAATAAAATGTCCTCAACATCGAGATACGACGGAATCTCGACTTCCTTTGAAAATTTTTAAGTATGAGCACTCATTCATACTTTTTGTAGAAAATACTGGCTGTATGTTTTAATACTGGCAACTAATCTTTTGGACAGAGTTTCAAATAATTATAAACTATATTTGAAGCTCTGTAGAATTCGAGACTGAAAGGAGGTCCGGCATCAGCAACGCTGGAATGGTGTAAACTTTGACTAAATAAATATATATTTTAATATAAAAACCTACTCTTATCATTGAAATTGCCTTAAAACCCGTTATACAATGTTACCCTGTTACTAGATATACTACTAGTAACAGTTTTTATAACTAATCTAGTTTATTATTTAGCAAGATAGTTTAAGCATTTTTTATGGTAGGATATTCTTTGACCTTTGTATATATTTTGTATCACAACAACTATGCAGACTACGGTATAAAAGCCGTAAAAATGTGTTTCTTTGTTGATGTTTTAATATGTTTTATGTAGAAGTGGTAGGTTTTGGTAGATTTTGTAGGATTTAGAGACGGCAACACTATTGTTTGTTAAATGTCAAAGTCAAAAACACAGATGTTCTTTTTTCTGTACCAACATATCAAAGGTATTGAAGTATTCAGCCGACAAAATGACGTCATCAGTGCTAAAACTTTGATAATTTATTATAAAAAAACTATTATATAGTAATCAAAAATATTCAAATTAGTTTCTTAAAATAGCTTAATCTTTAAAATAAAAATATAAAAATCGTACCTTAGCTTTTACTTTACATACCGAATTATTTTTGAAGTGAAAACTTCTTTGGGAGCGTTGAGCGATTTTTGGTTGGAGAAAATCTTATGGGTTGCCTTATGTAGGATTGCCCGCCCCGATAATGCTCGACCCGAGAAAGTCCGGGCAGGAATTCGTGGCTTCCAATTGCTGAGTCGGGCAATTTTAGCTTCGCATTTCTGGCCGGCGATTATTATCGGTCTGTACAGAGATCTTTTTTAAGTGAAAGCTGCTTTAGGCGCGCGCTAGACGGCGCTATTATACGTTATATACTTATAAATTAAAAACCACTGTTATTCATAGTTTTAATGTCGTTTTAAGGGGCGTCGATGGTCGAGTGGGTAAGACGTCGGTTCGCAACTGAAAAGTCGCAGGTTCGATTCCTACATCCGACTATGTACCTGTAAAAAATCTATGTAGTTACATTATTCGACAAACCGTACAATGAGGCTTTTCCATCTATATATCTGAACAGAGCTGATCACTCGTTAGGTATAGCCTCAAAAAAGCATTAGGAAGACTTTGTCTTCCACTGGGTACTTACCCTGGGACCGACAACGGTTCCCGGGAGCTGCTGTATAGCAATCTATGAAGAAGAAAAAAAAGCAGTCCTCATGCCTCTATGCCAATCAGGGTTTTTATTTTAATAACATAATTTTGTTCTTAGTGTCATCAAAGATTAAAAATTAAATTAGATATTTTATTTTTCATAGTAAGTAATTCATTTGACCGATGACTTACTTAAATCAACTGTCGCATTGATCTGATATTTAATATTTATTTATCATGCATTAGAGATAATTAAGTTTTAGGTTATCATTTGAACTTTGATTGCATCAACGCAGTTTCCTGGATTTAGCGTAATGGTGCATCAAAATTGTTAAAATATTTGGCGCAACAAAACAAATGGTCAATATTAAACTTTTAAAAAGGCACTTTTCGAAAACGGTTTGAAGATTATCTGATATCTATTTAGTAATGTTTGAAACAATCTGTCCTTTTTATCATGCTGACCAGGGTTGGCCAAGGCAATCATTTTCTTTACAATAATAAAAATAATGGGAGAAAAACGAACGGCATATCTTATTGCGAAATACATTCATTATAGGTACCTAATATTTATCTCGTGAATAAGGTGAATGAAAACATAATATATAATATTTATCATTTCCAAAATAATATTAAGTAAGAAGGTATTTACATAATTTTTAATTTAGTTAAGTAAACATGCACATTTTTATTGTGATATTACTATCTTACTTTTTATCTATGTAAATTAATTCACGTGGTTGCTTGTGGCAAATTAATTAGGTCCATTTTTTATCTCAAAGCAAAACAAATAGGTAAAATGAGATGTTTAAAAGAACAATTAAACCTATTGATCTCCATATAATTAATAATTTTCGGATTTTTCTTTTACTTGTTTCAAGATTCTATTATTAAGGGTCGATACTACGTCACATTGCTTCGCATAAACATTTGCTGTATCGACAATACTGTACTATTATTTTGGTAATTAATACACAATATAGTAAAAGATATAGGATCAAAAAGGCGATTCCTTGATATTTTCTCGATAAAAAAAAATAATATTAATTAAACTTAAGTCAATTAGTTATTATATGGTTTGAATTTCTAATACAATAAAAATAGGACTTGCACCGACCGGCTGAGGCGAAGGAACTGAAATTAACTTTTCAACACACTTGCTCGTAACGTGAGTCTTATTACTTCAATTTTAGACTCACAATCCCATATATTAAACACGCGTGTTTTTTCTTTATATTACAGCACAAGAGTTATAATATAACCCAATGAAGTTAAATTCGTACGAGATTGCAAATTGTATGTGTGTCACAGACTACTATTCCACAAAGCATTCTTAATTTAACCGCATAATACAGTTTTTATTTTTAATCACGACTTTGTTGGCTGTTTGGCGAAGTTATCCGTGCCTTATCTGTCACGCGGGAAAAAACAAAACATTTCCATAAATATTTGTTAACATTTTCGCCGTGTTGTGGTTAATTATTAAAAATGTCGACTTCAAGTGGCGAAGAATACGTAAATTTGACTCCATGAAGTTTACTTTTTCCTCGCAAGTGTGTTGAAAAACGTCGTATGAAACGCGTGTGCATTGGTCATTACATACTCAGCTTTCTTATAGCGCTCGCCTAGTGGCTCGCGCTGAAAATACCGTCTCGTACGTAATGACCAACATAGCACCCTTGTATCACTAAGGTCGTACTTATTTTTTTTGCACACAATTAAAAAAAATATTTTTACTTCTAGCGTTAAACTGATATATGGCAGGCTTAAACTTAGGTTGCTGAAATAGGATAGGTATCATAGAAATAAAAAAAAAATCAAGATACTTACCTAATCATTTTACTAAAGTTTTTTTTTTGTTTCAGATTGATCGAGATCCGGCAAAAAAATTACAAATTCACACATTTCTTTCATCTATCAGAATTGAAACCATTTGATAGTAATGACATTGTATTAAAAAGTTTTAGAAAAAATGGCTAGAGGAGCATTAGAGGCAAGTTGCTTAGGATTAGTTGGGAACAACAATGTAGTGTCAATATCCTCGAGAAGAACTGTCGAACTGGAATTCAAAAACATACAATGTTCTATAAGAACATTCTCCGTGAACAAGCTAAGTATTGGTAAGTGTAAAGTATATATTTTAATAATTGTTTACAAAATGTAAATTGCTCAATGTACAACAATTCATTTTTGGTATGGTACCAAAATTCGAAAACAGTTTGAAGATTAATTATCTGCTATAAAGGGTTTTATGTATTTTCTTTGCCATTAATTACATTTTCGAGTAATTTGAAAAATACATCGTGTATATTGACTAACGATTTACAACAATTTGAATACCTATCGTAAATACCCTTATAACTACTCACCTATCTATTAGAGATAGATATATATATGCTACCGCGGACTTTCTAGTACATTATTTTGTTAAATCTCTTACGCCTCACGGATTAGACAGCATATGCCTAAGATTTTATAAGACGATGCTCGGCCCGCCTCTACACCAAATCTACCATAGTTAATACTCGCAAACCTTCCCGGTGAAATAATAATAATTAATTCCAGACAGACAGACAGACAGACAGACAGACAGACAGACTAACGGAGGACTTTGTTTTATAATATGTTGTGATACAAAAACACAAAGGCCATAATTTCAACAATATTCATTCCAGGAGCATTGGCTGGGTATTTATTTCTAGAGAATAGGAATGTCCATGGTTTGTAGTATTTTTTGTAGTTTACAAAAACTCGTACCTTTTCAGGTAGAGATACCATAGCTCTTCTAATATTTAAAATGCAAAAGTGTGTTTGTTTCTCCTCCTTTCACGTCAACACAGAAGGCCGGGCCTGGAAGTGACATAGGCAACTTTTTATCCCGGAAATACCTCGGGGTAAAACCTTGTGTCTTACTTTGGTACTTGGTACTTGGTGATCAGCTCGTTCTCCGCAACTCGACGTCTAAAAGCGCCTATTTTGCGTGAGGTGGGGAAACTACATCACTCTTCCCATCCCAGCTCCTCCAAAAAGCCCAGCAGACCTCCGATGTTGTTGCAGGCTCCCTGCAGCGTGCTAGTGGAACCTAGGTGTTTCACTATATATACGGCCACTTCCTCACACTCTAAGAGTATGTGAGCAGCCGTTTCTTCAGTCAGCATGCAAGCCCTGCATAACGGACTATCTGTAATACCTTATGTCACATTCCAAAGATTTCCACGAGCGAACCCGAGGCGGAAAGCTAGTATTTTATATGGGCTCGGCGTTGAAATTAAAACCAGATGACCCAGGATCAATTCTCAATCGTGACAAAAACGCTAAGCACCAATTTAAATAAATAAGTAATATGTCTTCTTAGTTTCAAAATTTAATTTTTTTTTTGCGTCTTGTGTTCTCTTAATATATTTACTAATGTACCATTTTCTCGTATGAATCCTATAGATAATTTCACATACTTCATAAAAGCATTAACTACAAATTGCTATTTCTAATAGTTTTTGTATAATCCTGGAAGAGCATATCCGTTCCGTGTCCGTTATGTATATATTTGCAAGATCGATTTATGTGAAATCGTTCTTTCTCATGTTTCTGGTACATGAATCTTGGCCTATCTTATCTTATCCTTGGTTATTTTATCGATTATTTTTGCAGTGTATCTCTCTAACAACTTAAATAGAGATACACTGCAAAAACAGTTGTTTAATATAAGCAACTCAAAAAAATCTAAATGTGGACATTGTTACAAGTCTGCCTGGGTCTGGTCACATCGTAAATCGTAATGTATAATGTGAATTATATAATTTACTAGCTTTCCGCCCCCGGCTCCGTCCGTGGATATTCTCTAATAAAAAAAAATCTAGCACCCGATTGCAGCGCCAACTCGGTAGTATAATACCCGGTGGTCCAATTGTGAATCTAAACCATCCATGGACCCACCTTTATAATACTTATATAAAGATAGGTTTTACGTTAGATTTCTAAAGGTTATGATTAAATTAAAATAAGTATTTTATTTAAATCAGACTTATGCAATTGGACAGAACAATATCGCATTGTCTTCAATTTACATCGGGTGCTAACAAAGTGTCACAAATCAGGGCCAGTTAAATAACCATGAAGGTTATTGAAAACTGCAGCATTTTATTATATGATAAAAAATCACTTGTAGTTATTATTACTTTGAAATAGCGTAACGGTTAGAGCGTTAAACCCACCACATACTGTGTGTGTATGGACAGCAGTCCGGGATCTGACCGGCATCGAAATCGACCACAGACACGATGAATTGAAAACGGACAGGGGACCGTTCGTACAAGTCTGTGGTCGATTTCGGTGGACCGACCGGCGATCGTTTAAATGTGTGGGCCTTTAGTCTTGAAATCTGAGGTCTAGAGTTCAATCCTCCAATAACAAATGCTTATGCTTCTGAGGGCTCGTAGAGGTGTCCGCATATCTTCTGAAAATAATATCTGAAGTCTCATTAAGTGTTCTGTTTAATATAGACATCAGGCTATAGTCTTTCTGGCCTCGTGTATTTTCTTATCAATCAGTATAGAATTTAAAATATTGCAAAAATAGTCAATCGAGTCGAATGTTCACGAATTCAGGTCATACAAAAATAGCGATCATTTTATATGTTACGAACATTGCAGTCTTTACTATAAATAAAGTACCTATTAGAAAATTCTAGATACATTGGTTATTTGACCATACACCGCATCCGCAAGATAGTGTGTGGGAAGAAGGGTGTGATAGTGGTAATCTCTCTTTAGTGGAAATTCTACATATTTATGCTATTTAAAAAAACAAATTGCAAGTACGACTCGCGCGCTGTGTTCCGTGCCATTTTTTCGGTCAGAACTTTAAGACAGGATTTTCGTTTAAATTTTCCTGTAAATTATACGAAAGGCCCTATATTCCCTATTTTTTTTTAGTCTCAGTAGTTTAGAAGATAAGGGCTGGGAATGGTCAATTTTTCCTCAAAATTAAACTCCAAAAACGATATTCGATTATTTATTTACGCTATACGTCCGTGATTGGGGTCATCAAACTTTTTTCATGCACTAGATTCGGAGAAAATAACCTGTGACAGACGGACTGACAGATGTACGAAACCCTAAAAATCAGCTGATCGACCAAAACTTTCGCCAAACCTTTTCAGCGTTACGGGCAGACTAGAGAGCGCGCTCGACTACAATTATTTTGGGGGAGACACTAACTTTGCGTTCACGAAAAACGCTAACTGTAGTCAACGTGACATAATTACGCTTCGCTTTCTCCAATGAGAAAGATCATCACGTCTTTTATCCTTAGAGGGGTAGGCAGGGACAATCGAATGCTATTTGTTACGATACTACATTCTATTCAATTCGCTAAGTTGTAAATTGTCTAAGCCCGCTGGTCTCTCAAAAGTCTCTAAAATATCATAGCCAAACGAGGATGACTTTTATACCCTGAACATTCTCTAGAGCCCTTTTTTTTATTACGTGGGGAAATGCATCATGCATACCCGCGCCCTCGGGAGTATGAGAGAGCGGGTTATGTCGGACTCCAACCGACTAAAACCCCACGGTGCCTTCGCGCCGGATGGCCGTTTGGCCCCTCCTCTTATGATCTTAGGAGTAACCAGCTCTTTATTTAAAGGCGCCGTGGCGGACACCACCGCGACACGCCTTTCTCGGGAGCCCTTTTTTTTTTTTTTTTTTTTTTTACGTGGGGAAATGCATCATGCATACCCGCGCCCTCGGGGGTGAGGGAACGGGTTATGTGGGACTTTAACCCACTAAAACCCCACGGTACTCCATCACGCCGGTTAGTCGGCGGGCCACGGGGACGCGTTAGCATTCTTCCGCGACCCGCCGCCGGGTGGCCGTAAGGCCCCATCTCGCTCTGGTTTTACCCAGAGCTGGCGCAGCAGCGAGTACAAACTGCTGCGCCTTCCACCTTGGTCCCCGGTTGAGCAGCGGCTGATTTCCCCCTCAACCGCCACCGGAGACCGCGGCGACCCGACTGCGATGGAAAGTGCAGTCGGGTCATGCTTCGACCGGCAGCGCAAGCGTCACCGGCGTCCGCCTCCAGCCGCATGCGCGAAGAGCCCTGCCAAATCCACAGAACCCCTGCGCAGCGGCTCCACCTCGGGTGCCGCTTAGCTTCACCGTGGATAGTGTGACGAGCACTACCACGGTTACTAAGCCCCCCCGCCACGACAAGGCGGGCACCCCCGGGGGGGGTTCTCGGGAGCCCTGAGGCAACCATTTTTTTTAATAACTGCGTAACTTGTGTCGTAAATGCGTTGCGTCTATTAAGTACTACGTTTACCATTCCGTTTATTTTTGTTTAGATTGGACGATAAAAGGCGTTCAAACGACATTTTTTGTCGCATTTATGTTTGGTTTTTGACAACATGATAATGATTACTCGTTCATTATACAGTGTTATTAACTCCAACTTAAATTGGTGACTCATTGATACTCTCAATATTTTAGTTCATGCCTTATTGATAAGCTAAAGTTCCTGTGACGCACTGCTGTATGGCCCCAAATTAGATACACAAGCGTCGCGACGCATGAAGGCGGAATTTCAAGTGACAGATGCCCCTCCGAACACCACAGAGGGCGTCACAGTTGCTAATAAAAAAAATCGTATTATTAGGTATATTTAACATTTTGAAAAGACAATTTGAAAACAACTGGATTATACCCCTAAAAGCTAATAATCATTAGTCGATACCTTTTAATTTAACATTCTAGATTCAATACCTTGTTTTAACTTATAAGTTATTTGTGCAGTCGAGTTTTTTGTTTTACTTAATTTTTTTTATTCATATTAATTATGCGAACTCACCTCCATCTAGTTGGCATTAAATTTAGTTGCCAAGTCAATGGTTTCATAATGAGTTAGGTGCAATTTCACTAACTTTCAGCTCTTATCAAATACCCCCTCCAAACCGTGCACTGTCTCTCTAGCTATATCTGTTGATGACATTGAAACTCGATCAACAATATAAACCTTGAGTTTACCTACTTTTTGATACTTAGTTTGGTAATTTCGCTTCCAAAATGTCCTTGACTTTGTAAACAAACAAACATACTCACGGCGTTTATAATCTGCGGTGTGACCAGAGACACCAGTAACGGTGTTCACTTTTTGCCAGTGGTGAACAGAACAGGTGGCAAGCCTGTTGCTGCACTTAATGGATCTAGATGTGTCACTACTTTAACAGATTAATTATATTATTTTATAGGCCTGCTTAGCATTTGTGGCACCAGGGGAATTTAACAACGAACCTCCCAGTTTCAAGCCATATCTCTACCAATTAGGCTATCTGTCTGTTTATCATCACTCCTTTTATCCTAAGAGGGGTAGGCAGAAATCGAATGCCATTTGCTACGATGCTGACATTTCTTTCGCTTCTTTTATATTCATCATACCTTTCATACATGCTCGGCGATTGTGTGTAACTTATTTTTTATCATTATCTATCGACTCCTATTAGATACACTCTAGTTTATCTAAACCTACCAAAAAAACTGTCATAATACAGAATAATTAATTAAATTAATCCAGCCGCTATGAACAAAAGTAGTAGTTGCTCACTCAGTTGAAACGGCCAGGGTTGAAGAAATCAATAGTTATTGATCAATTCATTACGCATTAAGTTAACAACATTTTTCATTTACTACGGCATTCAATCAATTTTAATTAACAGAATATTATACGTAGATATGCCCACGGTTTCGCCCATGTCATTTTTATATATTTTCATACATTATTTTATTATGAGGTTCGTGTAGGTACTGGCTTCTACGTATGCCTATGTCGGGCATTTTAGGCTGCGCATTTCTGGCCGGCAATTTTTTTTATTGAAAACTTTAAGCGCGCGCTATATGGCGATTTTGAATTGATTTGTTTGATTTTTCACTTCTGTCGGCAATCCCCATGACTGCCTATACGATCTAGGATACAATTTCGAAATAACCATGATGAATGATGAAAAATTACTTAGTGCGTTTGTTTGTCCTGCTATGTCAAAACGGAGCAACATGAATCGACATGAATTTTTTTTTCTTTGTTCACGGGTTGCCTTACAGCTCCCGAAACCGTGTTACGGTTCCAGGGTACCCAGAGGAAGACTAAGTCTCCCTCGTTTAGCTGATGGTATTTGTGAGGCTATACCTAACGAGTGGCTAGTTCTGTTGAGGTATATTTAGATGGAAAAGCCTATCAGTGTGGTTTGCCGGATTTAGTCTAAATCTAGTATTTTTAAGTAATTGACAGAATTGACAGATGTCATATTGAATTGCGTAATCGATATCAAATTCGAATTTAGAATCCTAAAATTAGTCGAAATCTAGTATAATGTTGAATTTTAAGAAAGTGACAGATCTCGCTTGCCACGTTTCAAATATTTCCACGGGCAAAGCCGGGGCGAAAACTAGTATCTCATCATTTTATTATCAAGCTTGTAAATAGGTAGGTATTCGTACTTCCTTAATTCCTTACTAATATTACAAACGCGAAAGAGTTTTTATTTGTTGGTTTGTCCTTTTTAACGTCAATACGGAGCAATAGATTGAGGTTATTTTTTGCACAGCTATAGTTGGATGGCCAGATAATGACATGGGCTACTTTATATCCCAGAAATCTTGTTTGCCCTTTTTTTTAATCAATACGGTGCAACGGATTGCCATGATATTTGCACAGAGATAGTTGGATGGCCATATAATGACATGGGCTAAATTATATTTCGGAAAGCCGGGGTGAAAATCTAGTATATCCTAATTTTATTTGACTTGCAATAACTTCGGCAATTATGTTTCCCGTACGTATTTTATATGTATACCAACTTTGCTGTTTATTTCCCATACTCCAGTATGTTATAATACAAAACATTGTTCACATAAAGCAACGCTGACTCCTAGACTAAATTATACAAATAGCAACGTCCTTATGAAAATATTGCCTAATCGCTACTGTAATGCCATATATTCATAAAGTTTATTAATAATTTAGTATTAATTTGAGCCAAAAAATACACAAATAATACGATAACTTGTGAGCGATCGAGTGGCCGCGACCGTCTAGCATCACGATTCAGCCGTCACTGTCGACTTAGCGAGTGTGAATAAAGAAGAGATAAAGCGTTTCCGTTCAGAGTAGAAGTCGTAAGCGCCATTTCACGTTATTATTATTTTTTAAATAACTATACATTTATTTGAGTATACAAACAACCGTTGGATAGGTAATTGAACATTACAAAAATAAATTAAATGTCATAGTACTAAAATCACTAGTACTGCCGTTTTCTTTCTTTGAAAACTTTTAGAGACCACACTTTGGAATTATTTTCTATCGAGCGAAAATTGTGTAATCGCGTTTTCAGAACCTCGATTATATCAATTATATCCTGTAGAATAATTTGCTAAAAGATTCTTTAAATAATCGTATATAGGTGTTATCTGCGCCTTAAAACAATACAAAGAAAACATTAATTAATGCATCATGCATATTGACATTCCAAAACGATGTTACATACGAGTACAGTATTTTGGTGATTGCCCTTGCTTCAGTGGGACAATGAACTTTTTAGTTAGTACGTGATTTATTTGTTAATAGTAAAATAAACATAATATTGACCCAAAAAGATTAAACAGTATCAAATTTGTCATTCGGGCCTGCAATGTCATATCCGCTAACGATGAAATCATTCTGATTCATACCGAAATAAATAAAATAAAATAAATGTGAAATAATATGTTAAGAAGACGCCTTATAACTTTTGTCCCATACAAATTACATGCTTCTTAAATTATGCGATAACTATAATATGGCTTAGTTTCGAAATTTAAATAGCTTTCGAAATTTTTGCAAGACCAATTTTATGTGAAATCGTTCTTTCTCATGTTTATGGTCACGAATCTTGGCCTATCTTATCTTATCCTTGGTTATTATATCCAATAATATATCCATTTTAACATCTGTAATTAATAAAACAGGTATGATTATATATATATATATATATATATATAATATTATAAAGAGGTAAAGTCTGTATGTTTGTTTGTGTGTGTATATGTAGCAGGTAATCTTCGAAACTACTCATCCGATTAAAAAAAATCTTACCTATAGAAAGCTATAAAGATATCCCTAAAGATGACATAGAGGCTATATTTTATTTTGTTCTAATATATATCCATGGGTGGAGTCAGGGACAGAAAGCTCGTTTTTAATAAAATTGCTCCTACATTAGCTGGATTTGAAAGGTTTTATTATAATAGGTACTCACTTTCTATAAAATTAGAGTCAATGACACCAGGAACTGTTAAATTAATGAATGGACAGATAGCGTCCACAATATTATCTGACCCGGAAGGACCACCTTGTGGAGGACCTCCACCGGTACGAGTCATGCTGTGGGATTCCTGGGAGAGTTCCTTTTTTTCTCTGTGTTTTTATATTCTCCCAACATCTTTTCAACTGCTGGCTATTCCTTTTTGTGACATACGGCTGAGTATTAAAGGTCACAGTTAATTCCTCCCATGCCTGCTTCTTTAATATTATATTTTGAGTGTGTGTTCTTTTATCTTCAATTATTGGCCGCTCCCTCACCAAAGCGACGATTAGTTCTCTTTCTGATGAACTAAACGGTGCCTTTTTTGAGCTGAAAATGTATAGTTGTTTATTTAAATCGTATAATATTATAATGTATATATAATAATGTATATATATTCCTGCATATATGTATAAACAATATAAATACAAAAAATACATACTCACTAACTGGCGGCCGAAGTCGATGGAATTGATTGTTGATCCATTACAACGGTTACGTTTTCTAGTTTTTGTATTGTAGGTTATATTTCAAAAAAATTACCAATATGAATGACAACTTTGACAAGACGTCAAACACTAGAGTGAACAGAGCAACGAAACTGACCAATCATAGAGCTCTATTCAATGCTGTGCGTTCACTTAGCAAAGAGTAGCTTGAGTATTGTTTATGAATTGAATGGCTTGACCAAAACAACGCACTGAGAAATACATATTTCGCACAGTGTTCGTTGTTCCTTAGTGTAAGTATTGTTTGTGAATACGGGCCTTAGAACGGACCGTCGCGGCCGCACCAGCTTAGGAAGCCCGGCCCGAGAATGTCGAACACTAGAATGCCAAGCAAATTGCTGGGTCGGGCAAAGATAATACACGGATTTGGCCGGACATTCTATGGTTCGACATTCTCGGGCTGTCCATTGGTGCCGACCCGTCGTTTTTGGCATTCGTGTCAAAACAAAAGATGTCGCGGTCTTAAGTATGCCAATCCTATATTATTATTGTTATCTGCCATCCTTTCCCTTATTATAAACCCAGAAAAAGCTGATTTTAAGTGTATTCCCACTATGATCACATTGATGTCCTATCAAATGAAACGACAATGTCATCTGTTCCGTTTACGCATCGGTATACTTAGTACCGTTTTGACTCGAAGGCCAAAGACGACGGGTCGGCACCAATGGGCAGCCCGAGAATGTCCAACACTAGAATACCGAGCAAATTGCTGGGTCGGGAAAAGAGTCGGGGGCCTTCAAATTGAAACGAAAAACTCGCGGTCATAACCCCACGGAGCTCAAGAACCGTACCGATGCATACAATATAGGTATGTTGTGCAAATCCTGTGGTTATACAATGCAAATACAAATCTTGCAACACATCTCTAGAATACTATCCCTACACGGTCATCTGACTATTGAGGACGTATTAAGGTGCTAATTGAATGTTGCAATAGCCGGGTATTGAAACCGGTAATAACCCCCCTAGACACTGCGCAGTCTTCAATTATAAATTACAAATTAATGCAACAGAGGGCTTATTATGTGTCTTCACGGTTTAGCATTTAGCCGCGATTCGCACAGTCGTGTTAATTGTTCATTTGTTGATGATATTATTTTCTATTTAATGAAAAATTATGGTCCTTCCCCGATGTCATAAATATAAGTACCTACAAAAAAAATACACAATAATATTTCTTATTATAGTATAATCACTAAAAATAATGTTTTTTTAATGTCTAAATGAAAAATCTTTATATCATATACTTCCGGTCACTGGACCGCAAACAGGAAGTGACGTCACTTCCATCTAAATGTCAAATAAATAACCACAGACTACTATATGACTATTACTATTATTTCTCTTTCTTCGCACAGCTCCCGAAACCGTGTTACGGTCCCAGGGTACCCAGCGCATGACCAAGTCTCCCTGTTTTAGTCGAAGATATTTGTGAGACTATACCTAACTTGTGGCCAGTTCTGTTGAGGTATATTTAGATGGAAAAGCCTCTAAGTGTGGTTTGTCGGATTATGTACATAGGTTTTTATTTATAAAAAACCCATTGGTACATGGCCGGGATCCGGGATCGAATCTGTGGTCCGTCTATTTATTATTATCTGATCCATTATTTATAATTTCCCATCGAAGCGACAATGTAAGCTTTAATTGTTATATCTGGCTCAACATAAACACGTTTCCGTTAAAATTATTGTGCAACTATAAAAATTACTCATTAACATTTTTATCTGTTATCATCCTGTTTCTGATGTATTTGTTAGCTTTATATGGTTTTTTAACATTATTTAATTTATTTTGGTTTTAAAAATGCGTTTTCCTATAAGGAAAAACACATTATTACTAGCTTTTAGCCTTTTACCTCCGTCACTATAATATGTGGAAATAATAAATGGCTATTAAGTTTGTCAACCCCATCGCCGCTTATTTTTTTTTATTAAAGGTAATCGTCTTTAACCCGTATCCATCGTAGGTACCTACTACGACCTTACTTTCAATTGTAATTGTGTAATGTATACAATAAAAGGTTAAAATAAAGCAAGTAGGTATTACAATTTGTTGCCAAAATTGGATCATTCAAATTTATTTACTTCCGGTTACGCATTTCTGTCTTATTTCACACAAAAAAGCAAGCGTTAAGATGTTACACATAAAAATACTACATACTATCTCTATATATATTATTTCTAAAAGGTTTTTGTTGGTATCAAATATCTCCCTTAATACTGTATCAAAGTTAATGTTTATCAATATCACGCCATTTTGAAGATTATTTACAAAATAAATAAACAAAAAAAATCAAAATTTAATTTTTCTTTTAAAATTAGACTAATTTATTTATTTTGTAAAAGAGGCCATCTATTGGAGATCAGTTGAATTATAACAACAATATTGACACCACTAACAGTGCGAAGTTATTTTATATTATATTTTATAAATGTAGCAAATTTCAACATTTTTTGTTAAGTAGATTCGGAGATGGATTTTTTCATCGGAGATGTACTGACGGAACCCTAAAAACAATCTTATGGTGGTATTTAAAATATATGCTTACGCCTATGTGGAGTTTTATGCCACTTCTTCTCTACGGTCAATGTTTCCGAAGAAAACTATTAATTCTGAATAAAAATATCTAGTTAATTATTACGATCTTATTAATTAGAATTATTTTGTCTATTAAAAATATCTAGAAGTAGGTTTGTTATTTAATTTCTTTGCCTCTTTCCCCTATAAAAACTATAAAACTCATAAATAACCGCATTGAAGAACAACAGAACTGAAACCGCGAAATCAGTGATTATTGCTAAAATGACTGTAATTACTGACATCGCCATGATTGCACATTTTCGCTGATTATTATTTTTTTCATGTTGTAAAGGTTGTAATGTCGATAACCTTAATTCGTTACAATTTAGTGTTTCATAATTTCATTAATGATTCTAAGAAAAGAATTTTACAGGTTCAAATAGTACAAATTCCGTAAAAAATCTGGCATCTGAACCCCACGAACCTAGAGTTTATACACCAAACCGCACAAAATTGAAGTTTTCTATTATTGAACTGTATTTGCGCCGTTTAATAAGGTGCCAACTGCTCACCCATTCGACCAATCACCGGCGCGCCGCCGTACGGTCTACCGAACCTGACCATAGATTTGTCCAATTCCTATACCAAATGGCCCGCCTAGATCGTATGGCGGCCGGAATGGCAATTTTCGGTGCGATGCCGGACCAAATGGCCTACTTTAGACTCTGCGATTTCCGCCACAGCTCCCGCTTTGATTACTGTTTCCCTGAGATGAGACGGGCCTAATGTATGTATAAAAATCTTTATTGATATCACAGTTTATCCAATATTCTTTATTTATTACAATTTAAAACATATTAATTTATGTTAGACTTGCAGTTGCCTGCGACATCGTACGCCTTGGAATACAAAGTTTACACCCCATTTCACTCTCTTAGGGGTTATTTTCGAAAAATACATTATTTCTGCACCTCTACACCCTAAGAAATATACCTTCCAATTTTCATATTTATATCGTCTGTTGATTGTCAGTAAGTTAGTGACACGACAGTTTTACATATTTAGATTAACCTATGCACTGAAACTTTCATCAACATTCATTTAACCATTTATTCTAGACAATGTACTCAACATTAATACATATATTCTTTTTGTTGTTTTGGCAGGCTGATTAATTGATTTACTGTTTTGACCTTTGTAAGAACTCAAGTTATTTTGGAAAATGAAATCATTCATCATTGCCTGAAAAAAATATTATTTTAATGATAAACAACTAAGTAATACTAACGATCTGAAGTCAGAGATCAATTTTTATTAAAAAATGTCACAGAATTCTAGTGCTGAATAGAAATCTGAACTTTACACAAATTAATGATTCAAACAAAAACACGTGTAACTTTGTGTACATACATTATTGTATGGTAATTAACTGCCTTCATTTGCCCATCGTTATGACCTTGCATACATTTAGTTCCTACTTAATTCTTAATGACAAAGCCTTCATTATTTCCCATGTATATATTTTTCTTCACGGGTTGCTGAACCGTTGCTGGCCCCAGGGTACCCAGCGGAAGACAGTCTTCCTCATTTAGCCGAAGATTTTTTGAGGCTATACCTAACGAGTGCCCAGCTCTGTTGAAGTATGTAGATGGAAAAGCCTCTTTGTAAGGTTTGTCGGATAATGTACATAGATTTAGATAGATTATTTTTTATTTAAATGCTAGTACTTATTCGAAATGAAACCCTAAAAATTCAGACAATAATTGTATTATCATAATTATTATGATCAACTCCATTTTTAGGGTAAAAATGGAAACCCTATTACTAAGACTCCGCTGTCCGTCCGTCTGTCTGTCTGTCTGTCCGTTTGTCACCAGGCTGAATCTCGTGAACCGGGATAGTTAGACAGTTGAAATTTTCACACATGATGTATTTCTATTGCCGCTATAACAACAAATACTAAAAAAACAGAATAAAATAAATATTTAAGGGGGCTCCCATACAACAAACGTGATTTTTTTTGCCGTTTTTATATATAATGATACGGAACCCTTCGTGCGCGAGTCCGACTCGCACTTGGCCGGTTTTTTTTTATAAAAACTCCTGCTTTGCGATTAGCTGTAATGTAAGTCAAGTCAAGAGTCAATCCACAAATACATTATTTTGACAGATCTCTAATTAACTTTAAAAAATTGCGGGTAAACTTCTGTTAAAATTTATTAAATAAATCTATCTGTTTATCTATCATCACGCCTTTCATCTCACGAGGGGTAGGCAGAGACAACCTAATGCCATTTGTTACGATAAAAAAAAGCACGCCTAGGTTCTCTGCCAGCATTTCCTTTCACTTCAGCCATATAAACCTTTTTAGTCATCCTTCCATCCTTCATTCTTTTAACGTGTCCAAACCAGCGTAAACTACTTTTCTTAATTTTAGTCACAACATCATCTTTCACTTTGCATTCTTCTCTAAGGTAATCGTTCCGGATGCGGCGAATACGCTTTATTTCACACATTCCTACATAAAGACCGCATTTCCACTGCATTTATCTTACTTTCATGCTTCTTATTCCATACCAATGTCTCGCTTCCTTTATAATAATGGTGATAGCTAATTATTTTATCTATTATATATATTAAAAATTAAAGTTCCTGGGACATTATGGTTAATCCTAGACAAGATCAGTCTATCATTTTTCCATTTAAAAGCCAAAGCGTCTAATTTCTGAAATATTTTTAACCATACAACTGTTACAATATATAATTAAAAATCGTTAACAGCCATAATATCGATCGTGGTTGATTGATGGATGTCGTGTACATGATTATCATAAATTATACAAAGTGATAATTGAACGCTGCGGAACAGTACAGTATTATAAATGTCAGATCGTAAGAGTGATGTTTATACTGTACTAGCGGCTTGCCCCGACTTCGCCCGGGGTAACAATTATATACAAATTTCACTTCACACTAATGTTTTTAATTTATTTGCGAGTTGCCACCCTTTGATGAGGTTGAAAATTTTTGTATGGAATTTCTTTTTTTTTATTTTAGTTTTCTTTTTTTTTCTAGAACCATCTTCGCATTATTGCCTTTCCAAGGGGTACATCGGTTGTATTTTTGTGTTTTATATTGTATAGATTGCGACTCTTATTGGGATTTATTATCATTGTTTGCTATTTTTTTAATTAATAATTTAGTTACTATTTATTTATGGTGAAATAAATTAGTAATTATCATAATAAACCACTTCATGCAGCTACCTATATCTTCTATACTAATAATTGTAGAGTTTTTTTATTTCGAACGCGCCAATATCTGGAACTACCAGTTCGATTTGAAAAAATATTGTTGCATTTGATAGCCTAATTATTGAGGACAAGCTCTGTCCGCAGTTTGCCCCTCCCCCGCCCGCTTTCGCGGTATAAAAAGTAGTACTTACATATATTTATGTCATTCTCTGACCCCTTAACTACTACTATGCAAAAAATCATATCGATCCCGTGAAAAACAAATCTATCCCACGGGAACCATTCATTTTTCCGGAATAAAAAGTAGACTTCGTGCTATTCCAGACTAATAGTCTATCTCTGTGCCAAATTTAACCCAGATCCGTTCAGCCACTCTGACATGATTGAGTAACAAACATACCTACATACATCTATACAAACTTTCGCGTTTATAATATTAGTGGGATGATTCGTCCAATTTTTATTTACAAACACCTTCGCGGCCAGAGACACAAGTAACAGAACAGGTTGTTGCTGCACTTAATGAACCTAGATGTGTCACTTCTTTAACAGACATAAATATAATTATTTGTAGAAGAGGGCGGACGCTTAACTGCTCTCCGAAGCATGAGACTCGATGAGAGCACATATTATTTAAAAAACATGGGTCCTTAGTATTTTTTACACGAGTCTCCAACGCCTTATTAATTAGGCTATCGACTTTTTTATTTATCTAAATTGCATTTACATGCCAATGCTTTTTCAATTGCGAAATAAATAAAATGCACAAGTATATTTCAACATAACAGCTGATTAAATAAAAAATATATTACCTGCAATATTTTCACAATTCAAAAACAAGATAAGTTATGGTAATGCATTTACATAAACTAATAATAAATAAGTAGGTATTACGATTTCAGCATAGAAATTAATAAACAATTTGGTACCAACCGTTTTCAAATTCAACGACTTATTAATTTCTTTCTTTTTTTTTAATAAATAAAATTAAATAATCATTGAACTAAAACAAACAGTTTAATTTTATACGTTAACCAGTATATGCTATAAAATTGAGAACACAGAGTTTTTTTTTTATTTGGTACGAACAAAGATGATATTAACTTTCATTTCAATCTTATTGGTCACTGTTCCGCTCCCAAAGAACGTAGCGTGATGTTATATAGCCTGTAACCTTCCCCGTGAACCACTCTATCTAATGGTATCAACAATAACAAAATCGGTCCAGTAATTTATGAGTCTATAGAATACGAACAAACAAAGAAACAAACAAATATTGATTTTTATATAACATGTTAATTATTTATTTTAAATGGCCCTGACTACTAATTTATTTATTATATTATTTATAGCGATAATTATGCAAATTCTTAATGTGCCAAATAAACGATTTTAATAAACAAATTAGTTGGCGGTATAAAATAACCATACTTTGACCAGAGACACCATTACCTAATAGCGTCCACTTTATGCCAGTTGCCCATAATATTAGACAAGAGGTGGCAAGCCTGGTGCTGCACTTAATCACTTAATGGACCTAACAGACGTAAACTATCTATTATTATTTAGAAGAAGTGCAGACGGCCGGCTTTACGTGTCCCCCGAAGCACAAGAAGCTCTATGTCCAACGCTCTATCTATAGAATAATAAAGTAAGGTAAATAATATTCAGATAATACACTGATGAGCAATATAAAAAAGAAAAAAGCCACTTGCAAAGAAATATTTGTTAATTTGCACAAATGGCGCTATTTTGTTTTAACACATTTAATTAAATTTGTTTTGTTTCCATTGGGCGTTATTTTAACCGTTAATTAATTTTTTTTATTCAGAGTACCCAGTGGAAGACAAAGTCTTCCTCATTTAGCCAATGATTTTTTGAGGCTATACCTAACGAGTGGCCAGCTCTGTTGAGATATATAGATGGAAAAGCCTCTTCGTACGGTTTGTCGTATAATGTACATAGATTTATGTATCGGATGTAGGAATCAAACCCATTCCGTTAATTAAATACACTTGAATGTTGCTTTTTACTTCAAAAAGCTATCTGGCGTGGTTTCGAAAATATTTCATGATAAATTAGTGGCTTTTTATATTGCTTGTCAGTGTATTAATGAATGAAATTTGTATAGGTGCCTACCTTATCAAGCGAATCCGTTGGTAGAATCTAGTAAATTCTATCATCACTTCATTTCACTACATCATCATCACTATAACTGTATATTATAGAACAAATTACCTTTTCACGCAAACACTACTCAACGGAGTTTAGATAGGTTAATTGATTCCCGAGGAATGTTTTGAGTATTAATCAGGTATCTATCATGTTTAGGAACTGAGCATTGATTAGCCTCAGCGAGTTTTCATGTCGTATATATGCTGTAATCCGTCAGAGATATAACAAAATGACGTAGAAAAGAATTGTGTGAAATATAATTAATTGCCTTTCCAAAAAAATGTACTGATTAAAAAAGTTATGCACTGAAAAGTGTGCTTTCCGAAAGCAAACGCACAAGTTATTATAAAAAAAAATACCCAAATCGCTTCAAGGGTGCCTATAAAATTTTAAGAGTTTTCGATTTCTCCAGGATTCCATCATCAGATCCTGACCACATGGGAAGTATACCCTTTCAAACAAAAAACAATTTTTCAAATCGCTCCAGGCGTCTTCTAGTAATCGCGGAACATACATAAAAGATTCCGACGAATTGAGACCCTCCTCCTATTTTTGAAGTCGGTTAATAAAAATGGTCTACAAAACAAATCTATCTCTAATAGATGCGAAGCCGGTAGCGGATTCGCTAGTATCTAATAAAATAAATTATTAATGCATTGTTAGAGCGGCATCATAAAATAGTACAATTATTAATGATGTTGAATATCAGCATGGTAACCATCCTTATTAAGTTGTTACCTTGTATACCTTTACCAATAAGTATTCATCTCATGCGTAACATTTATATTCTTAAGGGTTCTTTGGTTCCTTCCTTGACGTCAATTCAGTTGATGTTCATCAATAAATAAAGGATCTAACGCATACATTTGGTAGTGCATCGTATTGAATTTTAAACATTTTCGATATTTATAATAAACTAGCGGACCCGGCTGACGTTGTCCTGCCCAAACGTTGGCTTGCCTGCACTACAACTACCCCTACCCTACCCCTACCCCTACCCCTACACCTACCCCTACCCCTATGACATATACTACTTTCTGTACTGCGAAAGCGGGCGGGGGAGGGGCAAATTAGAGCCACGGGATTATTTCATTTTGGATCTATTTCCACGCGGGTGAAACCGCGGACAGTTCATACAAAAATCCCATAGAAAGAAAGCACTTTCAGTTTTTCCCGAATTTTCCAATTTTCCTGACAACTTTTCCAATTTTTCTTTCCCTAAAAACCTGATTCGGGCTATTACCTGTTTTTTTTAAATAACCAAATTTGTGATACCAAGGTTGGTAAGTAGGATATTACAAACGAGTTGACTTTGTCACGAGTTTGTAATAACCTTAACACCCGTTAACACTTAACACATTTTAGATTTTAGACAGACAGACATTGCAATTTTATATTTATTTGTATAAATGGAATGTAACATTTGTGTGAAACTATGTTAATTAGAGCAAGTGAATTAATTTGTTTATTTAGGTAGTATGTTTACAAGAAGTGGAAAGGTAGACAAAATAGAAATTAAAGGAGAGTGAAAGCGGGAAGCAAGGTATTTGGTGGACTAAACAATGTATGCAGAAATATACAACTTACAACCTAAAGTAAAATTAATATACATAATGCTGTTTTATTTGACGACCTTACATTGAACATATAAAAAATGTATTGATAGATGGAAATATTAAAAGTACACACAAGCGAAAGAGGTATGTCAGGATCGTAACAAATGGCATTCGATTGTGTTTGCCTACCCCTCTTGGGATGAAAGGCGTGATGATAGATAGATTGTATAGATTTGAATTCATAATATACGTGGGAAAACTACTTTAAATATTAACTTACGTATGTTAACACCTTTCGAGAGTCGTGTAATGTTTGCAACGTGAACAAAATCGATAACAAGTAGAATAAACGTAAGCAAATTTCTTCTACGTCATTACACAAATTTATTGCATACTCAAACTGAATCATGATGGCTACAAAAATGAGAGGTATAATCACAGAACATTATAAAGAAAATAGAAATAGCATGTTAGCACCGGTGTAACGAAATTTTTGTACTGTAATGACAATATTGTGAAAAACTATCACTTTGAGTTACTTACTTATGCGATTGAGACTCTTGGCCCGTGGTCACCTGACTCCAAGAATTTTGCTGATAAAATTGGTAAACTTAGTATCGAAAAGTCTGGTGATTACCGAGCTAAGAGTTTTTCATTCGTTGCATAAGCTTGGAGATCAAGGAATATACTACTCAAAGGGGTAACGCAGCGAGTGTCCTTGGCACGGTTGGACTTTATTCAGAGTTGGAGGAGATACCTTTGATTCCTCCAACCCCTTTTTTTTCTTTTTAGTTTTAAGGTACCTATTTAAGGTTTTTAAAAAATATATGATATTTCTGCATTGAAATATAGCACAAATTGTATTTTTTCTAAATGTTTGTATTGACGAGCTCTACAATATAGACTAAAATAATTAATTAGTCGTGTATTTAAAAAAAATAAGGCTCTAAAATTGTCATTTTTTGTCATCTAGTCTAATTTATGTAATGATATTTTTTTTTAATAATTGTATGTTAGCGAGTGATCATGCTGTAAAAGGCTTAACGGACTGAAATTAAATTTTGGTTATTAGGGTACTTGGAGCAGTGGCTGTGAGATATTAAAGCAATACTAGAAAGCTTATTTCTGTTCTAATTTCTTCGCGACTGGAATTGCAGGGAAAAACTATTATTTAGCATAAATTATTTTCTTATTTTATTATTCGCCCGTGAATTTTTTTGAAATGCTAAAAATAATAACCTCACTTACAGAAACTTAATATTTTTCAATATCTCCCCTATAGCCATCTGGAATCAGCAAGTAGGTCCAGTACTTTTCGAGTTTATGCAGATGTCTGTCTGTGCCCGATGGACTCCGAAACTATTAAACGGATTTTGTTGTGGTTTTCATAATTATATAGATTGATTCACAAGGAAAGTAACGGTATTATTGAATTAAGTCAGGGGAAATAAGTAGGTATTATTTATATGGCAATACTTCTAAAACCAATAATTATATCAACCTTCGCTTTCCTTAGACATCACGACTGACTAGCATGGAAAATTATATTGACAAGGTTAGGTGAGAATTGTGTAATAATAAACAAGTACCAGTTTCTATTGTCTCTTCGATTAATTCAAGGATTGGATATCTGCATGCCAATGTACCACAAATAAAATTGTAGAGCCATATATCCATAATTTTAATGGGATAATACTATTCCCAATTTCTCTGTAAATAATTCACCCGTGTCACTGTAATTTAGCATAATAGTTAATTGGTCAAAAATAATAAAATTATTATTATTTTGTATTTTCAATAAGCTCCAACTATATGCTAAATTACAGTGACACAGGTGGATTATTTACAGAGAAATTAGGTATAGTTTATCCCAGAAAAAATATGGATATAGAAGCCTTAAAAGAGAGGCAAAATATTTAGAATTTAGTAGGTAGGTATTTTCCCACTGAGTGGGCAAAGCGGGGGAGGAAAATTTCATGAAAATTTGCGACGTGGCACATGAATAATATCATATGAATATTGATGTTAATTTATGTCTGTGAACCTTCGTAGTTATTGTATGATGGAAATTCAAGTTTTAATCAAAACATAACATCATGCGGGTTTTATAATTGTTTTATAATTTTGTTACCAATAGGATGTTAAAGCATCATCCGCAGCTCCGTTGTCGGTTTGTTGGAATACTCGTACCTATCTATCTATCTATCATTACGCCTTTTATCCCAACAGGGATAGAGACAATCGAATGCCATTTGTTATGATCCTGATATATGTCTTTCGCTTCTTTTATATTCATCATATCTTTCATACATGCTCGGCGATTGTGTGTACTTTTAATATTTCCATCGATCAATACATTTTTTTATATGTTCAATAAAAATACACCTAGGTTGCCAGCATTTCCTTTCTATTCAGCCATATAAACCTTTTTAGTCAATCTTTCATCCTTAATTCTTTCAACGTGTCTTATAGTACACTTACTTTATATCCTTTTTCATGAAAATATGAATAATAATTATATGAAGATAATCTATAAGTACTAAGATTATAAATGCCAAAGTAAGTAACTCTGTCTGTCTGTCTGCTACGCTTTTACGACTACGAGTTTGATGAAATTTGATACGGAGAAAGCTTGAAGCCTATTCTACTTTTTTTTAAATCAAGCCCCCTAAGGTTACGAAACGGGCGAGGCTCGGGGCGGATAGATAGATTTCTATATATTCCGAAAGATGTTTACTTTGTCAATAGTAGGTATATAAACTTAAATAGGTAACTACGTGAATGAAAATGTTTTTTTGCGAAAGTGTCAAAATGTATATTGTAAATATTTACGTACGTAGACATCTTCTTTTTATACATAAAAATCAATTGACGTTTGTTAGTCTCGCTAACTCGAGAACGGCTGGACTGATTTGAATAATTCTTTGAATTATTTCTTCTTTTTTTTTGTTCGTTATAATACAGGAGTGGTTTAGAAGAAAAAAAAATTTGGAAAATCCCTAAAGTTCAGCTGAAAAAATTAAAAATAAGTAATTTTGTATGGGAATCGCTACTTAATCTCGCTAAAATTATTGGTAATGTTAGTGGTAGGAGTAGGAGTAGTGGTAGGGGCAGGGGTAGTGGGAGTGGAAGTTGTTTTCCACTGACGAAGAAAGTAAATAGCAGGCAAGCCAACGTTTGGGCAGGACAACGTTTACCGGGTCCGATAGTATATAGGTATATATTTATAGTTCACACTAACTGTACACTGTACAGAGACACTATTTAACCGAGTTTATTATTCGACTTAACTAGTACCTAGTTATTTGTCAAGCAACATAATCATTTATTGCTTATTCGTGCGGTTGACATAAGTATTTTTTTTATTAGTAAGTAGGTATATGTACCTACCGTATTATTTGTGTCATTTATATTGTAAGTAGGTAATGAGTATATACGTTTTTTTTCATATATCATCCGTGCTAAAAAGGTGTTTAGTTATCCTAATCATTTCATGTAGATTTCATCAATCCATTTCGTTCCGATTTTGATGAAATTTGGTACAGGGAAAGCTTGAACCCTGGGATTTTTTTAACCATCCAACCCCTGAGGGGATGAAAGTTAGTATCTAAATAATTCTTGAAACTGTGGGACCTATATAGATCGTAGATTTTCTCAAATATGGTAAACTAGCCACATTGTTTAAAAAATACATTTTTTTTAACAAATTACATTCTTATAAAAAAAACATTTACAAACAGTCTATGTCTATATTATGATATGGCCAAGTGTATCATATCATGAAATGACCTAATTCTGTGAACGGGCCACGACACAAGGCCCTTAGAGAAATAATTTATTGGGGGGTAACGATTTCAGGGGCGGTTTTACCTTAAATTTAAAAAAAACGGGATTTCGTGGGGCCCATGGTGAAATTATGTTTTCAAAGATAACAAATACTACAAAAATCTAATATAATATAAGTAGTAAATGTAATTAATGTTTAATATATTTTGATCCTTATGAATCATATAAGTAAATGATTCATAAGGATCAAAATATCTCTTTAATAAATTGTTTTTGAGATTATTTCTTTTTATTGTTACAGAAAAGAAGCATATTTTAAAAGGCATTGATGGAAATTTTCGTCCTGGCGAACTGACAGCCATCATGGGACCTTCCGGTGCGGGGAAAACAACGCTTCTTAATATTCTAGCTGGATACATGTAACTATAATTTATGGCATATTTATAATTTGAATGATATATCGGATTCGATAACTAGGTAGGTTATCTATTTTTAATTATTTTGTTTGGTAGACAATATATTTAGTGATTTGTAAGTGGCGATTTCATCTTACTTCCGAGGGCATGTCGAGCTGGCGTCCGCACTTCTTTAATGGACAACTGGCAAAAAGTTGACACTGTTACTGTCTCTGCCACACCGCAAGATTTAAAGGTCCTGAATGTGTTTTTGTGTGTGATTTTCATCAACTATTTATCTCGACCTGAAATTCAAACCCAGAACCGTTAGTTTCGTGGAAGCACTAAACACTCTGCTAAGTAACTGTAAGCTTTCACGGCTAAACCGCTGATCCGATTTTGATGAAATTTGATACAGAGTAAACTTGTACCCTAGGGAAGGACATAAGCTACTTTTTTAATATAAATATTTAATAAAGTATATTTAGTATGCTAAGCAAATAGTTTATAAACATCTTATAGGTAGCTATTTAACGAAAACAAAATTACGACACATTATCCAACATTCAAATTGGAAGTCGTTGACCGAGTTACTAATATATTATGTGGTTTGTTGACACGCGTCTAGGTCATTCTGTGCGTTATAATTAATACAACTTCTACTTTCACGGATTTTTTTTCTTCACAGGTTGCCTTATGGCTCCCGGAACCATGTTATCAGTCCCAGGGTACCCAGCGGAAGACCAGGTCTTCCTTTTTTAGCCCATGGTATTTGTGAGGCTATACCTAACGGGTGGCCAGTTCTGTTTAGGTATATTTAGATGGAAAAGCCTGTTTATTTTTGTAACATCACGAATAAATAAAATTAAAGTTCTAGAATTTCAAATCAGTTACACGATATTTTAGCGCGAAAACTGTTTTGACTGTCTGTATGTTTGCTTGGATTCAATAAAACCTGAATAAGATCTGAAAAAGCTAAGTGCAAATATGACACTTTCAGCAAGTGGTACTGCCAGTAGTGTCAAGCAAGTCCACGGGCAACAAATGCAATAATTGCCTATTGATACCTATTTCAAAGTGGTTCGAAGATAAAAAAATATATTAAATGCATATTTTTATTTATCTTTTAATGAACTCGTTATCTCGTTGAACTTTCCGAGTGTGGAAAATATAGCAAGTTTATACCCTGAGACTTATCTCAAAAAGGTATTTAAATAAAAATCATAAACCATTGAAAATACATAAAAAAACTCTTATTGCATTTCACGCCAAAAATAGGGACACCTTGTTCTAGGATGAGTATCAAAAAATCGGCGTTAAACAATCAAATGAATATTCATTATTACAAATACTTTTCTCTGACCCGAAACCACTGGAGAGACTACTGTGGCAAGTTTGATAAATAAATCCGTAGTTTATTTTATCATCCGTCAAATAAGCTATAGCCCTGAAAAACTAAAAACTCACTTTTGTCAGTAACACATACCTACTTGAGCAAACCAAATGAGCCCAAACTTGATGGGTCTACTAGCAGCCATTAAAGAGTTCCACTATCCACCTCCTGACTCCATGATCAGATCAGATCAATGGTACCAAATTATTGTATTGTCACTCAATTACCTACATACCTACACTTGCAAAGTGTCAAATCGATACGACAATTAGAAGTTGGTTAAATTCGACTTTTATAATTTGTTTACAAACATAGTTACATTTTTATTTTTTATGTAGATATTAATCTAATTACATATATAAAAATAAAATATTTGTTTATCTTTGTTTGTTCGTATTCTATAGACTCAAAACTACTGGACCAATTTGAAAAAATATTTTTGCATTTGATAGCCCATGGGGAAGGTTATAGGCTATTCAATCTACCACCTACACGCTACCTACCCAAGGGAGTGAATTGTATTCCTGTATACAATGCGTACGAAGTAGCGAACAATCTAGTATAATATAAGTTTTAATATGTATATTCTAGATTTATGGTTAGTTACAGGTGAAGCGTGTAAAATCGTAGGTCGTGCACTGATAAGGTTAACTGAAAGGACGAAACAATTAAGAGAATTAGTAAAATATTGACGTATATTCATTGTTCTGTCTTACAAATTAATTACTTGTCATTACAAATTGATACAAAGTACAAAATACAACAATTGACAATAGTTGAACCTCGTTGCATCCTTTTAACCTCCAATGAAGTTGAAATACGAGTGGAACCGACGAAAACTCGATTTGTGTAGAAAATGTATTTACATACAATGCATTTATTATGTTATTTTGAAATATTTTTGAGTCTTTTAATAAAAATATTTAAAATATTAATATTTAGTTGGCAGATGTTTTTTGAAATTATTATGGAAATGGGAGACTTCGAAGACATGATGGATTACAAGGTTCTACCTGAACTATTATAGATAGAGAAATGCACTTTTCAAAACTTTTTAATTTGTTTGTACCGCGATAGAGTAAGCAGACAGTTCTAAGTTCGAGTCCCGGTACTAGAAAAATTACGGTATCAAAGTATTGTTTATTTTCTTGATTAATTATAATAAATTTGCAGTTACTCTATCAATTTCCAACTGTATGCAAATTTAATTCATTTAATCATTCCTTTATTATAATTGAGGCCATGTAACAAAGATCTATCAAGAAAAACCAAGGTTGGATGTCTCTTAACTTACAATAAATTATTTTATATTCTAGGAAAAATCCTTTCCAATTATTCGGTAGAGGAACCACTACCTACATGCTTCGTGATTCTGAAAATAAATGTGTCTTTGATTACAAAAATCTAAATTTGTGTGATGAAAATAATGAAGGATGAAAGATTGACTAAAAAGGTTTATATGCTGAAGTGAAAGGAAATGCTGGCAGAGGACGACCAGTACACCACTTTTATTGAATATATGAAAAAATATATTGATCGATGGAAATATTAAAATCGCCACAATTAGACACAATCGCCGAGAATGTATGAAAGGTATGATGAATATAAAAGAAACGAAAGAGGTATGTCAGGACCGTAGCAAATGGCATTCGATTGTCTCTGCCTATCCCTCTTGGGATAAAAGGCGTGATGGATTGTATAATAAACTAGCTTTCAGACCCGGCTGCGCCTGTGGCAATTTTTGAAAAATTACTTATGAATTTATCCTGAAGTAGGTATTTCCGGTATGAAAAGTAGCCTATTTCCCAGTTCCTCCGATTACCTCTGTGCAAAAATCACCTTGTTCAGTTTGTCCGTTTTGATGTGAAAGAATGTCAAACAAATAAAACAATTCGCATTTATAATGCTGTTGTTAGGTTTATCCATCTCTGATATTATAGGACTAAAATATTTTTCATAGAACTTTCAGATATTTGAACATTTCTATCCATGCAAGTCCGGGGTAATTACTAGTTTGAATAATAACTTAAGTGTATTTTTTTGGGTTGTCTTGGTTGGTAAACAAACTTTGCATGTCTTTTTAAAATAAGTGTCATTTAAAATTCTTAAAAGACGTTATATTAACAACTTTACATAATTAACATTTTTAACCTATTTTACATTTGCAAATAATATTTTTACAATAAATGGACATGCAAAGTTTGTTTACCAAATAAGACAAGCCAAAAAAAATACACTTTGCGTATGTGAAGGGAATTTTTTTACGCGGTTTCTTTATAAGAAATATGTAATGCTGTTAGGTCTACTGCAAAGTAGGTACTTGTTTTTACTTTCACTGGAAATTGTCGAGAGTTTTCCAGATTAATTTAATAAATGCAGCTTAGATATTACTCGTTTTTACGCTTAGATTATATAACAATATATCGAAATAGGTTTCGTTTAACTTTTATGGAGACATATTTTCGGCACAAGACCATGACAAGAGTATGCTCGACCCGAAAATGTCCGGACAGGAATTCGTATACTGGCTTCCACATATGCCTGGGTCGGGCATTTTTGGCTGCACATTTCTGGGCGGCAATTCTTCTGTCCGGACATTTATATGTAAAGTGATCGCTAGATGGCGTTATTAGACGTTATATAAATTAAAAACCACTGTTATAAATTGAAGTGAAAATTTATTTAGGCGCGTTGAGCGATTTTTGGTAGGAGGAAATCTTATAGGTCGCGCCACGCCATGTTTTCTACAAAAGACTCGGCCCGAGAATGTCCGGGCAGAAATTCGTGTACTGGCTTCCAATTACTTAAGTTTTAAGATTTCACTTCTATCAGCAGTGCTCATGACTGTTTTAATTTATTATTATTAAATTCGTGGCAGTTGCTAATTTCTTAATAAGACTGCCGGTTTAGTATCCAAAGCTATATTTTTAATGCTATATTTTATTTCAGTACTAGAGGTGCCAGTGGCGAGATCTCAGTGAACGGAGTAGGCGCATGTGCTTCACAATCGGGAGGTCGTGGGGGAGCTCGCTATATACGACAACAAGTTGAGTTGCGGGCTCATCTCACTGTACATGAGGCTATGTCATTAGCAGCTGCTTTGAAACTTGCCGATTTTAACAATCATGAAAGGAAGGAAAAGGTAAAAATATTTGACAAATACTCTTCAGCTATATCTGTGCAAAAAATCACATAGGTCCGTTCATCTGTTTTGATGTTAAATAAAGACAGACAAGCAAACTCACTTTTGTATTTATAATACTTGTATTATTCTAGGAAACCCTACTCCATATTCAGAAGTAAAAATAAAATAAACTTACCTGTTAGCTACAAAGTTATAGAGGGTCAAAAATCATCCACAAAGTAAAATTACGACTGTTTGACTTGTCACTGCAGTTAGCGTTCCTACATACAATCGCACAAGTCAACTTTTTGTGGTAGACTGAAGTGAGGGAGGGGCTCGTTCGTATACAAGTATTTATTTCATGGATAAGTAAGTTTATTTTATTTTTACTTCTGAATATGGAGTAGGGTTTCGTAGAATAATAATGTCATATTGAATTGCGTAATCGATATCAATTTTGAATTCAGAACCCTAAAATTAGTCGAAATTTAGTATAATGTCGAATTTTAAGAAATTGACAGATGTCATATTGAATTGCGTAATCGATATCAATTTTGAATTCAGGACCCTAAAATTAGTCAAAATCTAGTATAATGTCGAATTTTAAGTAATTGACAGATGTCATATTGAATTGCGTAATCGATGTCAAATTCGAATTCAGAACCCTTAAATTAGTCGAAATCTAGTATAATGTCGATTTTAAGAAATTGACAGATGTCATATTGAATTGCGTAATCGATATCAATTTTGAATTCAGAACCCTAAAATTAGTCGAAATCTAGTTCAATGTCGAATTTTAAGAAATTTACAGATGTCATATTTAATTGCGTAATCGATATCAAATTCTAATTCAGAACCCTAAAATTAGTCGAAATCTAGTATAATGTCGAAATTTAAGTAATTGACAGATGTCATATTGAATTGCGTAATCGATATCTATTTTAAATTCAGAACCCTAAAATTAGTCTAAATCTAGTATAATGTCGAATTTTAAGTAATTGACAGATGTCATATTGAATTGCGTAATCGATGTCAAATTCGAATTCAGAACCCTAAAATTAGTCGAAATCTAGTATAATTTCGAATTTTAAGAAATTGACAGATGTCATATTCAGTTGCGTAATCGATATCAAATTCGAATTCAGAGCCCTAAAATTAGTCGAAATCTAGTATAATGTTGAATTTTAAGAAAGTAACAGATCTCGCTTGCCACATTTCAAATATTTCCACGGGCAAAGCCGGGGCTAAAACTAGTATGTCATCATTTTATCATCAAGCATGTAAATAGGTAGATATTCTTATTTCCTTTATTCCATACTAATATTACAAACGCGAAAGAGTTTTTGTTTGTTGGTTTGTCCTTTTTAACGTCATTACGGAGCAATAGATTGAGGTGATTTTTTGCACAGCTATAGTTGGATGGCCAGATAATAATGATAATACCTGGGCTACTTTATTCCCAGAAATCCTTCGGGCTTGCCACTTTTCAAATATTTCCACGGGCGAAGCCAGGGCGAAAAGCTAGTATATCATAAGTTTATCATCAAGCGTGCGTGGATTTATAGGTAGGTATTTTAACTTTCTTACTAATATTACAAATGCGAAAGTTACAAATTTTATTTGCCTTACAATAACTTCGGCAATGTTTCCCGTACGTATTTTCTATGAATACCAACTTTGCTGTTTCCCATACTGGAGTTAATACATAAACATTGCTCACATAAAGCAACGCTGACTCCTAGACTAAATTATACAAATAGCAACGTCCTTCTGAAAATATTGCCTAATCGCTACTGTAATGCCATATATTCATAAAGTTTACAATTAATAAAATAATTTTGAGCCAAAAAATACACAAATAATACGAAAACTTGTGAGCGATCGAATGGCCGCGACCGTGTATAAAAGAGTACCTACTCTTGCGTCTAGCATCACGATTCAGCCGTCACTGTCGACTTAGCGAGTGTGAATAAAGAAGAGATATAGCGTTTCCGCTCAGAGTAGAAGTCGTAAGCGCTATTTCACATTATTATTATTTTTTAAATAACTATACATTTATTTGAGTATACAAACAACCGTTGGATAGGTAATTGAACATTACAAAAATAAATTAAATGTCATAGTACCTACTAAAATCACTAGTACTGCCGTTTTCTTTCTTTGAAAACTTTTAGAGACCACACTTTGCAATTATTTTCTATCGAGCGAAATATGTGTAATCGCGTTTTCAGAACGACTATTATTTAGAATATTAATATATGCGTATGTTTAAGGCAGGGTGCAAACACGAAAGTGGCATTTTTGAACGCTTACTTTGAAGTATCAGGAATCAATCTCAATCTCAAAAAAATATAGTGGATAGCAAATAATACTACATAAAACTTTAACCGCATAGATTTTTCATAAGTGTTTTGGTCTATTGAAAAAAAATTATGCAAAATACCTCTATAAAAAAACTTTTGAGCGTAAATTCACAATATTTTGCGCGACAACTATATAACTTTTTTTTAGGAATCAAATAGCTTGAATAATCTATTAAAACTTTAACCGAATACTTTCACTGTTTAATTGTTTTTCTTTAAAAATTTTAAGAAAAAGCTACAAAATAAGTGAAATTTCAAGTGTAGCTGCATGACCACGTAAAATATGCCAAGCAATATTCAACCTTATATCGTCCTACATAAGCATCCGCCCACCGGAGTGCAAATAGTATTTTTTATTGAGGTTGATCCCTGCCTTAATAAGTAATAATACCTAAATAATAATGTTAATTAAAAACTTAAATATTCAAAATGTGCAAAGGGCATCTATCCTCTCCAAAAGATTGGGTTTAAGGCATATATACCGCATGAGAGGCATCTATCCCATTATGATGTTTTATTTTCAACTCAAAACATACGGTTTATTTATTGAATAGTATACAAAAAGCAGTATGAGGTGATTAACTAAAGGACCAAAGTTAATGCACATATGAAAATCATGTGTATATTATTTGTATGTTAGGAGGTATGAGTTAAATAAAAAAAGGTTGGCATATATCCCGGACTTACCCTACTAATATTAAGTACTAGATACAAACCCGGCTTCGCTCGGGGTGTTCTTTACTATACCTAGATACATAATTACATTTTTACTTACAAATAATTTTACTGTATTATTTAGGTAATATAATAAATAAGTCATATATATACTTGGATAATTATATAAAATGAATTGTCTTTGGAGTTGTCCTGAGTTATAAAGTTAACGGCTCAAACAAACGAACTTTTTTTAATATTTCTAAAAATAAAACGCTATTCATGGCTTAAACAAACGTTACCCAATGCCCACTCTTTTCTTTTCTTAAACAAACGTTACTGTCACATTGAAAATTGCTTCTGACAGCATTAATGAATAAATTTGGACTTAATTTATTGAAATTATGGGATTAAACGAGTTTTGCGGATATATGTTCCTCACTCAAAATTGATGTAATTTTTTTTCTTAACGTATTTTTTATGCGTTTGAATCAAGTCTAAACAAAATTATTAATATATATAAAGGAGAGTGTCAGTTTCTTCGTAAGATGAAAACTAGAAAACGTTTAAAAATGTAAAAATAGGAATAAGTTTTAGGAATAGGAAAGGTTAAAATAATAATTTAAAATCCTAAAAGTATCGCCAACAAATGCGAAATGTGACCACTTCAAACTCTTAAAAGGAGCATTTCAGGACGACCAGTGAAGTGGCGCCATTTTTTATAACTTTATTATTCCGTCCTTATATTATTATGTCTATGGTTTGAGGTAATATCTAGCTAGGACTAATAATTTATTCTCTCTATGGATTCTCTATGGGAAAGGTTCCCCTCGTGCCACTTCATCAGCTAAAAAGTAATTAGAGATATCGAATATCACGTTATTAAATCGTTGTGTTGCATCTGTCACTCATCTTTCACTTGAAGCGATTCAATTATTCACATGAATCGATCTACTTTGAGTCGATTAATCGCTAGTTTTGCTTTTTTTCATTTTTCTAGTTTCCTAGATTGTAAAATGTAAATAGATATTTTTTTTAAATTCTACATTTGAAAAAAATATTGCCACCTAATGAAAAATCTTTTGACTAGAAGTTAGGTTTAGTGATTGTTAGAACAGGTGTACCCGCGTTCGAGGTCCAGGTCGAGCATTTAATATTTGTATTTCTATCTATCTATCTATCTATCTATCTATCTATCTATCTATCATCACGCCTTTCATCCCAAGAGGGGTAGGCAGAGACAATCGAATGCCATTTGTTACGATCCTGACATATCTCTTTTGCTTCTTTTATATTCATCTTACCTTTCATACATGCTCGGCGATTGTGTGTACTTTTATTTGTACTATATTTGTATTTAATCTTTAGAACGCATAGCATTGGATATCCGTATAAAGGGCGAATGAAACATACCTATTTCCCAATCACATTTCCAGTTTTACGTTCACTCTATAACGGTTATCAATTTACATGTACCTAAAGATCAGATTGTTGGCGAACATACGCAAAATTAGTTTTTCGCGCCGATTAACATCCACCTAATTGCAAGATATGGAAAAGTGTAACAAAATAGAGTAAACAACGGAAATTTAGCGATACGGTCATTGTACTATCCATGACTTATCAAATTAGTTCTGTATTTAAACTAGCTTTCCGCCCCGGTTTCGCCCGTGGAGCCCATATTCATATATTATGGTCTTGAGTTCATATTTATTTTACAGGTTTACGAAGTCCTATCACTTTTGAGTCTAAGCGGTACTTCTCAAACATTGACTCGTGATTTATCCGGAGGTCAGAAGAGAAGACTAGCAGTCGCATTGGAGTTACTATCAGACCCTTCTTTGTTGTTTCTGGATGAACCTACTACGTAAGTAGTTTTTTAATCATCAATTTCAGATGTAGGCTCTACCAAATGCTCTGAAGCAAAATAACCTTCATCGTATTTAATTAATATATTCTCCTCTCTTGCTGATTCCTGGCTGGTTATTTAGTCTTCCTCATTAAATGTGCAAAAATGTGATGAAGTTGAAAGACCGAATCGAAATATTTTAAGACGTCTTCGAATTGCTCAGGGATTAAGTCAAGATTAGCAAAAATAATTTAAAAAAAATATGGCATCTTATTATTCAACACCACATTCAGTAACTGGTGTTCCGCCGGGAGAGTTATTTAGAGAAAGAAAATTCAAACTAAATTGCCAGAGATATGAATAATTTATAACCTGTTTCTAGAATCTCCAAACCGATTCCGGGCTACTTCATACAACGCGTAGCTTACTTAATTTTTTTGTCTGTCAAACTAGGATTGATAAAATAGTTTATATTCAATGGTTTTTAATTGGCAACAACGGGTTCCATGGCTAAACCGGACCTCTTTGGACTGCTCATTTCGCCAGTTTATTTTTGGTTTGGCAAACAAGGATATAACTGTACTCAGATTAGCAGGAAAATTTCTCTTTTAATCTGTGCCGTATTGCTATTTGACTACAATTCTTACAAATATTTGTTTTTAGTGGCCTGGATTCCTCGTCTTCTACGTCATTAGTGGAGTTACTGAGTGGTTTGGCTAGAGGAGGTCGAACCTTAGTCGCTACAATTCATCAGCCATCAGCTTTGCTTTTCGAGAAATTGGACTCGGTCCATTGTCTTGCAAATGGCCGCACTCTTTACCGAGGTCCAGGAACGGAACTTATAGCAGCGTTATCCAGCACTGGCCTTAGATGTCCACCTTATCATAATCCAGCTGATTTCTGTAAGTATTTTTAGTTAATTTTAGCATATGACAACATTTTCCTTAAGTATTTAAATATATCCAAGCACTTAATGTGGCGGAAATAACCTAAAACCTGCTGATTCAGTTACCTACATATTTTACAGAATTTTAGTTTTAATCCTATTTAAAAATACACATTTAGTACGCTGAGAACTTCGTAAAAAAGTTACCTTATCTATTTATATTATTACAAACTACTGTCGTTTGCAAATAAATGGAAAAATATAAATGTCTACGTTGTATTTTATCGGACCATAGGTAATATCAGCTATTAGTACGCACTATGCCAGATAGTTTAGCTTGCAAACTTTGGAGGTAAGTGGCGGGTCAATGGCATTATATCGCACCTATTTAGGGCATAAAAAACTCGGCAAGCGTTGATGCCGGATAATATTATAGTGAGATAGCAAGCTCTTTTAAATGATACCCTAAAGCTAAACTAATTCTCACATTTATCCCCAATTTAATTTTAAATTCTTCAACAAATGACTTCTGCAATGTCTGTACCTGTTATTGGCTGTAAATGGACTGTATAAAAGAAAAGGCACCGGTGTGGAAAAATTAGTATACTATTTATAAGGAAGAAAAACATGGAGCAAGAACTAGACAAATTAAAAGACAGCGATAAATCAAAAACTAAAATAATGACAATTTTCTTCTTAAAAAACAAACTAAAACTATAATGTACGAAAGAGTTCGTAACAATGTCCACATATTTACAAAAGAGGAATAAGTTTTCTTAAAGGTCTCTTTAAAAGTCCATTGGGAGTTTTTACGTCAGCAATTCGAGCAATATTATCTTTACCGATATATATATGTGTTATTCTTCCCCGAGGCCAGGATCCTCTGGGTAGCTGATTATCTACTATGAGGACTAAGTCACCGATATTAATCTTGGGTGGTATCCCTCCTCCGCGCCGTGGCAGTAAAATAGGCAGGTATTCTTTTACCCAACGCTGCCAGAAAAAATCAAGAAGTCTGACAGCTTTTCTCCATCCGGATCTGCTCAACATATCTCTATCAGTCATTGTAGCTGGAATTGATCTGCCGGAAGACGATCCAATAAGAAAATGGAAAGGTGTTAATGCTTCGTCGCAGTGGGGATCTGGGGATACATGTGTAAGTGGGCGAGCATTAACTAATGCTTCTGCTTCGAAGATAAGTGTTTGTAATACTTCGTCCGTTGGGAATCGTTCCTTCAAGGTAACTTTCAAGGCAGTTTTTATGGAACGAACCAACCGTTCCCACGCTCCGCCCATGAACGGTGATGCTGGCGGGATGAATTTCCATGATATTTTTTCGTTTGCGGTAAATGTGGTTAATGATTCATCGTATAATTTCTTCAGCATTCGATCTGCACCAACAAAAGCCGTGCCATTATCAGACCAGATTTCACTTGGAGTACCACGACGAGCAATGAAGCGACGTATGCTCATTATGGCGGCATCAGTCGATAGAGAATATACAACCTCCAAATGTACAGCACGTGTGACCAGGCAGGTGTATAATGCTACATAGCGCTTTTCTCGCCTTCTGCCGACAGCAACCTGAAGGGGTCCAAAATAATCTAATCCAACGAAGCTGAAAGGTCTTTTATGGTGTGATAATCGAGCCATGGGAAGGTTACCCATCGGAGGCTCTAATGGCTTGGCACGTCGCAAATGGCACAATTTACAATTATGAGCGACGGATCTGACTGCACTACGCAGGTTGATGATCCAATAGAGCTGACGCATCTCATTTACAACTGTCTCTGTATGTGCGTGAGCAGCCTTCTTGTGATAATGAGATATGAGTAATCGTACAGCTTGATGTTTAGCGTCCAAAATAATGGGATGTTTTATATCGTTATCAACATCTGGTGTATTATCGACTCTACCTCTTAGTCTTATAACTTGGTTTTCATCAATAAACGGAGATAAGTTATATAATCGACTTTTTCGGGGCAATGGCATATTATTGATTATGTTCCGAATGTCCTCGGGGAAGGAATCAATTTGACTTTTCCGAAGAATTTGTGCTTCTGCTCGACTTAAGTCTTCCGCGGTTAGGTCCTTCTGACCTCCTTTGTTCTTTATTAAAGTGATAAATTTATGGACTCTTGCCGTAGCTCTGACTAACCTTATCCAAGAACTTAATCTATGAGAACTTACTACCACTGGTATGGGTAATGCTTCTAATGAAATTAAATTACAATGAGTTCGAAAAGTTGGTTTCAATTCTAAATTATTACTAGCACTATTGGCCATAGCTATTGGTGGAAATGTTGGCCACTCTTGTTTACAAGCAAGTAAATAGTTAGGTCCTACTAACCAGCGAGATTCTTGTGTCAGGACATTACGTTTAAGTCTTGTAGCATAATCAGCTACATTTAGCAATGATGGAACCCATCTCCATTCCTTAACTTCAGTAAGTTCAAGAATCTCACCAATACGATGAGCTACAAATGGTTTAAAATGAACGTGCGTCACTACGAAGCCAACCGAGAACGTTCTGTGAATCACACCAAAAAATGCGATTAGTTGGTTTGTATTTATGAGATTCCGAAATGAATGTAGCGAAACGAGCTGCAACTAATGCAGCTTGAAGCTCTAAACGCGGTATGGAACATGGTTTTAATGGAGCAACTCTACTTTTACTACCGATGAGAGCGAGCTTCACCGTATTATCAGTATAAACAAATCGCCAGTATGCTACTGTAGCATATGCTAATTCGCTAGCGTCGCAAAATAAATGAAGCTCACGCTCAATAATTTCGAGTTTGCTCAAACTGTAACACCGTGGAATGTTTAGTTTAGAAAGTGATAATAGATCTTCAAACCACTCCATCCAATGCTTTTGATCAGTTTGAGGAAGCTTTTCGTCCCAGGTTAAACCTTTTCGCCAAATGGTTTGAAACATGATGCGCCCTCTCGATACAATCGGACCAAGGATTCCCAAAGGATCATAAACGCGCATGACATGAGACAGCACATCACGTTTAGTTAGTTGATTTGGTAATCTGTTATCTTTCAACCCATTACTGAAACTAATTTGATCACGTACAGGTTGCCAAATCAAACCCAATGTTCTAACTGTGGCAGTAGTGTCGCAGCTGCTGCCTAAATTGACATCTAATTTACTTGACCGTAACTCTTTCGGTACTAATGAAAGGGCAGCAGGATCGTTTGAGATCCAGTTACACATTTCAAAACAAGCTTTTTTATTAATAGAAATAATATCTGATGCAATACGAGCAGCTTTCTTAACATTTTCATGATACCCGATATAATCGTCCATATATACATTATAAATTGTGGCATGCGCTGCATCAGGGAACTCGTGTTCATACTGAGTTGCATTTAAATTTTTAATGTACAAAGCTGTGCACGGGCTTGAACAGGCTCCGAATATCATTGAAGACATTCTGTACAACTTAAGGGGTTCAAAAGGGTTGTCGCGCCATATGAAACGTTGCGCATTACGATCCTGAGTTCTAATACGGACCTGTGGAAACATTTCTTTAATATCGGCTGTAATTGCAATAGGATTTTCCCTAAAACGCATAAGTATTGGAAGTAACGGTTGTAGAAGGTCGGGACCAGCCAAAAGTAAAGAATTAAGGCTAACACCGCTATACTTAGCCGCGGCGTCATGAACGACCCTAAGTTTTCCTGGCTTATGAGGATGTGTTACTCCGAAGTGTGGAAGATACCATGTTATACCTTCTGGAGGTTTTACACATTTTTCCGCGTACCCTTTCTCTATCATTGCGTGTATATTCTGCTTATACAACTCCCCATACTGTGCATCACCTTTCATTTTCTTCTCAAGATTTAAGAAACGTGAAAGGGCTAACTTAAAATTATTAGGAATATTATTATCACTAATATCGGGACGCCATAGAAGGCCGGTCTCGAATCGGCCATTAGGAAGACGGCGGGTAGAGTCTTCCAAAATCTTTAAGGCACTTACGTCAGAAGCACTACGATAGTCTTTTTTCAAAATACCTATTGAGTCTAATTTAAAATACTCCTTAATAGCAGTCTCGATTGAAGAATCAAAACTTACTGCATTATTTACAAAATCAACCTGTGCTGTTCTATTTGAGGCAAACCCATATAAAACCCAACCTAAAGCGGTTCTAATAGCAACGGGTTGAGAGGGTGTCCCGCACCGTGTTGAGGTAGAAATCATCAAATGCCAGTTATCAACACCTATGATTAACATAGGTTTAACTTCTTCGAAACATAAAACGTCAGTTAAATCGGATAAATATGAATATTTACAAATATTTTCTCTATGTACAGCAGGTCTGTATGCGAGGCCTAAATTATCAATGGAACGCGCTCTACCTACTTGAAAAGTCTCTGTACAATTGCGTCCTTTTATAACAAAAGTTACGTAATTTACACTACTGTCGCGAGATAATCCTCCTACACAATCAATTCGAACCTGTTTTGACGGACCTTCAAGTCCTATGCGATTAGAAATTTCAGAATCTATGAAAGTTGCTGTACATCCGTCATCTAATAACGCATAGCAATTGATACTACCAGACGGGCCGTAAATAGTTACCGCGACGACTTTTAATATTGGGCGATGTAGAGATACCTCAGTGTTAGAAGGAAGTGTGGTGGCAGCGTGCGCCGACATTTCAACGTCGCTGTTTCCCTTCTTGGTATCTACATAACTCACAAAATAATTTTGTGAAGTCGATGGGACAGACCTAGACTTATTTACGCTCTCCGAATCAGTATGTACTATAACGTGACGCTCTAAATTTGAATTGTGTAAAAGTTCGTGATGTTTGTATAGACATCCATCCACACCACAAGTAGTTTTTAAACTACAAAACTTAAATTTATGTGGATTATTTCGTAGACACCTATAACATACCTTATTATTTTTTAACCACTGCCATCTGTCATCAATGGAAAGTGATAAGAATTTTTGACATTTATTTATGTCATGAACATTTTTACAAAATAAACAATTACGTACATATTTATTTACAGTTTCAGGTTTGTTTACATTTTCAGCGACGGCATTACAGTGTATAGGCAATTTTCTGTTACCGCTAAATGATTGTTGAACAGGCATTGACGCTGAAAACTCTTGTACTAAACCAAATTTAGATTGTAGTTCTACCTCTCCCGACAAGAAATCGGACAACATTTCCAGTTTGCTGCTCCCTTCTGGACATCCACCCGCGTAGTCGTACCAACGTGCTCGAATAAGTGGAGACAGTTTACTAAGAAGAGTGTTATAAATTTCAGGCGAACGTAGGTAGTCAGTTTGGTTTAGTAGTTTTAAAATTTGTATACAATTTTTTACACAACTTGTAAAATAAACCAAATCTTTACCTTCCGGTCCGACTTTAGGTAAAGTGCGTACCGCGCTAATTTCTTGTAAAACAATTTTCTCCGGGCGGCCGAATCTCATCTCGAGCGCCGACAAGACTTGTTGTGGATCATTTGCAGACACCAACAACACGTATACAGCGTCTCTGGCGGCGCCACACAGCGCTACATTCAGGCGTGCTAAATTTTCAGCAGTTGTAAATGATGATTGTGTATCTAGAAATAAACGTTTAAAAGCTAACCATTCAGTCGGTGATTTTCCATCAAAGGTGGGTAACTTTCTATCAAAACCTCTATTAGGCTTATTTGCAAGATTTTCTAGAACTTGGATTAACTTAGACTGTTCTACGGGATGTACAATGGAGAGAGGCTTCGCTGGTGGTACACCTACATCCTGTACATCGTGTAACCACTTTTCTACATTAGGTCGGTTACTATTACTAACTCGAGAACTAGCTTGAGAACTAGATCGAGTACTACTATTAGCTTGTATTGCTGCCAACTCAGCACGGAGTTCGAGCTCAGCAACATTTCGCTCAGCACGGAGTTCGAGCTCAGCAACATTTCGTTCAGCAACATTTCGTTCGGCCGCTAACTCTAGGTTTGCGAGGCGACGAGCGTGTTGAGCCTCGGCGGCGAGTTTTCTTGCTCTCACAGTATCCACAGATCTTGATGATTGGTGAGGTGTTGACCTTGATCGGTGAGTGTCACTTTCCCTACTGCTGGGCGAAACCGACGAGGCGTAGACATCTGGGGGCGCGCCGCCTCCACCAGAGGTAGACGGCACCTGGGCATCCAGTGTCTTCGTGGTTCGCGAAGGATTGTCACTACTACTATTTTTGACCGACATATTTTTCTGAGATCTTGTTAATACCATTTTTTCCACATCTATATTGTGTTGTCGAAGGACCACTATGTTATTGGCTGTAAATGGACTGTATAAAAGAAAAGGCACCGGTGTGGAAAAATTAGTATACTATTTATAAGGAAGAAAAACATGGAGCAAGAACTAGACAAATTAAAAGACAGCGATAAATCAAAAACTAAAATAATGACAATTTTCTTCTTAAAAAACAAACTAAAACTATAATGTACGAAAGAGTTCGTAACAGTACCATTCAAGTCGAAACGACCGTGGCATTCAAAACACACCGAAGTCTAAGGGCATATAGTACATTGAACTATATAGTAGCATAATAATGTATCTACCTACTTGTTTTGTATAATATTTTTAATAACTCATGTATAAAATATTATTTTATTTTTGCACACACAACTGGAGATCCCTAAAATCCACACTTGGGCTAGTCTTACCAAAATGTAACTTTTTTTAGTATTTGTTGTTGTTATAGCGGCAACAGATATACATCATCTGTGAAAATTCCAACTGTCTAACTATCACGGTTCATGAGACAAAGCCTGTTGACAGACAAACGGACGGACAGACGGACAGCGGAGCCTTAGTAATAAGGTTTCCGTTTTTTTACCCTTTGTATGTATAAAAAGTAGCCCAAATTATATGCAACAATATTTAATTTTTCGTTTTGTCTACGCGGTCATTGAGCGCGGGGATCCCCAAGAAGTGTAAATCGTACTATTTTTATTTTAACTTGACCCTTAAAAATAAGGATTTTCAAAATTAAAATAATTAATCGATCTTAATTAAAATTTATGAAGCACTTAAAGCAATTAACTTTACTTATCTATCAAATTTAAAAGTTTTGCCAATAACAATAATGCAGATATCACAAAATGTATTTTAGGGTACCGTAAACAAATTCTCATTAATAATAATACATAAAAAACACCACACCTATGTACACACACTTCGAACCTATGCTAATGTTCCCCAAAAAAATCTGATTTGTACCATTTTCTACACAATTGAATTTACCTGATATAGTTTTAATTTAGTAATCGTATGTGACCATAAATATGTTGCAATAGTACATTGTGATACAAGGGTGCTATGTTGGTCATTACGTACGAGGCGGTATTATCAGCGCTACCACTAGGCGAGCGCTATAAGAAAGCTGAGTACCTTGTAATGACCAAAGCACACGCGTTTCATACGACGTTATTCAACACACTTAGGAGGAAAAAACAAACTTCATGTGGTTTTAACATTTAATTATTAAAACAATTAATAAAACGTCGTGCTAGATACGCACGGGTAACTTCGCCAAACAGCCAACAAAGTCGTGATTAAAAAAATAAAAACTGTATTATGCGGTTAAATTAAGAATGCTTTGTGGACACACATACAATTTGCAATCTTGTACGAATTTAACTTCATTGGGTTATATTATAACTCTTGTGCTGTAATGTATAGTAAAAAGCACGCGTGTTTTATATGGGATTATGGGTCTATAAAGTGAGGTAATAAGACTTACGTTACGAGCAAGTGTGTTGAAAAAAGAACTCCAACACACCTGCGAATTTATTAGAACACTAGCTTTCCATTCCCGGCTTCGTCCGTGGATATTTTCGAACAAAATAAAATATAGCCTATAATATTACTCGGGAATATCGTAGCTTTCTATTTGCGAAATAATTTTTAGATTCGGTTAAGTAGTTTGAGAGATTATACCCCCTACATCTAAACTTACAAACTTTACCTCTTTATAATTTTAGTAGGTATAGATAATTAGTTCGTACACAGATATGAACTCATTTTATACGTGAAGGAACGATTTTTAAATTAACTTAAAACTCAAACCGGTTTCGTATTTAGTACAACCATCAATAGAAGAAGAAAACAATATTACATAATGTTACATGAAGATAATATTACACACAGCTTAGTCACTTTTTACATAAGAGATTATCATTTACATAATTCTGACAGCTTTATGTATTAAGGTCAATCGCATTTTTTGTCTTGTGTTCTTTTTAACCGACTTCAAATAAAAAAGAAGGAGGATGACACCGATATCTCCGCCATTTGTGAACATATTTTGATGGTTTCGTTTTTGTTCGACAGTGAATTTTCCCGAATTTGTTCAGTACTTTCTCAGAAATTAAAAAATAAATATGTAAACAATTTTCATATTGCCTTTGCTTTCTCTTGAACCCGACCCAGCAATTTGCTCGTACATCTAGTGTTGGACATTCTCTGGCCGGGCATTCCTTGGAAAAAATTTTTGGTACGCCCTTGTCTGATAATACGATTCCCAAAAAGCGTTAGAGTGATGGTATTTTATATAGAAATCGACTTGACATAGAGATAGTCGTACCTATCTAATAAAGATCCACAAAAGTATTATGATTGAAATTAGTGAGAATAACGATTTGAAATTAAATCAACGAGTATACGAGGGTTATAAATAAAAAAACTAGATATTATATTCGTTTTAGTATTTCGAGAACCGGTACTCGAGATTTAAAAAAGTGTTTGTCTATGATTTCAATGTTAATACCAATATCTTCGGATGACAATACAATAATTTGGTACCACTGGTCTAATCTGATGATGGAGCCAGAAAGTGGATAGCGGAACTCGTGCGTATATATTGAAGACCTAAAATCTGCTCTTTGCAACATTTTAAAGTGTTCTGTAGATAATTAATTAATAACTTAATTTATGATTATTCATTTTAATATGTTGTTTATTTCCAGTAATGGAGGTTGCATCAGGAGAGTACAACGTAGACCTAGTCAAAGTTAGTAACGAATTAAAAACCTATCAACCTGAAATCTGCTTGGATAACAGTACAATCGATGAAAATGTCACCATGATCTCTGCTTTGCCGCCACATTCAGGTAACTTATAAAAATACATTTAAATAAAAGGCGTGACGATAGATAGCTATTAAGAAAAGAAGATTGACGATTTACAACAACGAAATATAACTAAGTACCTACTTACTTAGAAAAAATTAAAACACTTTTCGAAATATTAAAAACTTACTTTCCGCCACCGGCTTCAGCCGTGAATATTTTCGATCAAAATAAAATATATGTCACTCAGGGATATCGTAGCCTTCTATTCGTGAAAGAATTTTTAGAAACGGTTCAGTAGTTTGAGAGATTACCCCCTTACATCCAACTTACAAACTTCACCTCTTCTCTTTATAATATTAATATAGATGTGAAACTTTGAATAACAAATGTGGATTAAACTTGGAGGGTAAATATAGGTCACATTTTATGCCGGAAAATGGATGGAGGAATTCTCTTCAAATACTATACATTACAGCCACAGGATTATATTGTCCTCTTTTTGTTCTTTTTCGACGCTGGTGAAACCGCGGACAATAGCTTAGTAATTATATAAATCACCAAATCAAATCGAATTAAAGCAAATCGATAAAAATCCGTCTCGAAGGACCAATCTTTTATATTTGAAATGGGCAGGGTTGATTAGTAACGGATGCCTTTTTGGTGTTTTAATCGTTTATTGTATTTAAAATTAATTTATATAAACTAGAATCGTACTCTAGAAGGGCTTGTTGGTAAGAAGGGGTGAGGTAGCAGGCGAGGGGAGGTCAGATGGTTGCGTTCAAAATATGAAATATTATTAGGGATTTAATATATTATAAGAAAGTAAACAATGGTATCTCAAAGTTCTGAATACATTGCTAGAAGGTATGAAAAGGATAATATTTAGATTGAGATTCTGCGCATATTTGAGTAAAAAAAAGGTATGAAGAATAAAACTTGTTTAAAAACTGGTTATAGCATTATTCAATAGATACATATAGTGATAATTAATAACTTACACGTGGGTTCTAATTAATAATATAAAAATACACGATGACCGCTTTTGTATTATAATACTCTGCGGCGTCGGTAGTAACAGTGTCTTCATTTAGTAATTTCTTGATTTTATAATTTTCAGAGATGGATTTGGAGCTAAAATCAATTGGTTATTTAGAAAATTCAAAATATCACCAGAAGAATTCTAAGAAAAATATTTACAGACAATCAGGATTACTGCAACAGACGTGGATTTTATTGTATAGGAATTATCTAACGACAACTAGAAATTATGTAAGTAATGTTTTGATTATGAATTGATTCATGCTAACATCAGTTTTGAGATAAGTTTTACTTTAACTAAGATTTAATTATCTTCGTCTATAATTATGATCTTTTCTACACAATCGTTGAGTATTTTTATTATCTATATATAAAAATGTATATTTGACTCAAAAACTACTGGACCGATTTGAAAAAATATTTTTGCATTTGATAACCCAATTCTTGGGGAAGGCTATTTAACATCACGCTACCTACCCTAATGGGGTGAATTGTATTCTTAAGGGTCCTATACTGGGAATTTGTATGGAGATATTACTATTCCCAATTTCTCTGTAAATACTCCACCTGTGTCACTGTAATTTAGCATATAGTTACTTATTCAATATATCTAAGTAAAATAGTCGTTATTTTTTCAATTGGTTTTATTTAATAGGAAATATGGGTGGTAGAATAAAGGATTATTCTGCCCCTTCTGTCTCTTTCATAATCTATCACAAAACTATCTAAATTTTTTTTAAAGCGTTCTTATACCATTATCTTCAATTAAATATATCGCTTTTTTTTGTAGCTTATTGAATATTCAAAAAAAAAATATTTTATGATTTTTTAATTTGGCAAAAATAATAAAACAATTATTATTTTAAAATTTCAATAAGCTACCAAAAAATTCGACATATATAATTGAAGGGTAATGGTATAACAGCGCTTTTAAAAAAAATTAGAGTTTTGTGATAGATTATGAAAGAGACAGCAGGGGCAAAGTTAAACTACCCATATTTCCTATTCAATAAAACCCATTGAAAAAATAAGAGCTATTTCACTTAGATATATTCAATAAGTAACTATATGCTAAATTACAGTGACACAGGTGGATTATTTACAGAGAAATTGGGAATAGTTTGTCCCAGAAAAATTCCCAATATAGGACCCTTAATATAATGCGTACGAAGTCGCGGCTAAAGTAATGAAAGAGTAGGTAAAGATAAGTCTTAATAATTTAAGACCATTATGTTATAGCATACGTGTTTTGAGTTCAAAGAGTGAATATTTTTAATTAAATATAAAAAAATAAGTAATTGCTTAAAGAATACTTAGTATGTCTTTAGTCAGGGAAATAGCGCTTAAATTCGTAGATGAAAGGTAACCTTCTGTCAGTATCTTAAACTTCTCAATTTTTTGAACAATAACCACCACAATGGCACTCTAGAGTTTTTCTCCATACAAAGCCCGACTCACTCATCTATACTTTTTCAGGTTGCAATAACATTGTTTGTTTATTAATTTCAGACTCTGTTTATATATCGTATGGCAGCCCACGTGCTTATAGCTTTAACATTCGGTTATTTATACAACGGAGTTGGAAACAAAGCTGACACTGTTCTTGGAAATTACGTTTATCTTTACGGTTCTATGTTGTTAGTCGTCTACACTGGAAAGATGTCAGTCACATTATCTTGTAAGTAACCGCTTTTTTTTAAATTTGCAGTAAAGACTCTTAGTCCGTAGGGGCCTAGTGTAAAAAAATCTAAATTCATTTTAAAAATCGTCTTCGCATTAGCATAGCTTTACAGCGAGGCTATGCCACGCGGACCTATTTTTTTATTTCTAAAAATAAGTTTGTAAACTACAATTAAATTAAGTTTGAAATAATTAAGATTGACTGAACGAATTTACATAAAAGCTCGCAGAAGTGACAGGAAATGCTAGCAGAGGGAGCCCTTAGTGGACTTTCCTTGAACACATTAAATACTTGTTAATTGAGGGCAATGTTAGAAGCACTCAATCCTCGTATCCATGTATGATGAATATAAAGGGGCAGGTATGTCAGAATTGTAGCAATACTCTGATATAAAAGGCGTGATGATAGATAGATTTATTAAGGTTTTGGGATCGACAATGACGATTCTTTACCCTACTACTTTAAAGGTAGTATGTATCAGTGATTTTAAAAAATGTCTCGTTCTACGTCGCAATATTTATTTGACCAGAACTAACCTAGTAGATACCTATATGTATATTTTGCTGCCATTTCCTTAATAATTACAATCAGGCGAGCCGAAATTATTTAAATGCCATTACACAAGGTCAACTACACCATTCTAAATAACATTTATCTATTTCTTGGTATGATATAATAAGCAGCTACGAAGTCTCTATGCTATAGAACTTCATAAAAGTACCTAATTCTAGAACTAGCAGTTACTTTAACTTTACCTATTATTTTTAACTCGGTCGTGTATAATATGGTGTACCTACATATGCTACAAAGATTCTAACATGATTAATGATATCCTATTAATATCTTCTTATAAATAAAAATTAAATGCTGTTCGTTGGTAAGACCGATTTGGTTAATTTTTTTAATGTTCGTAATAGTCTGAATCAGTCATCAAAATAAATTTTTAATCAAACTTTTCAGAAAACCTGATCTATTTACGAAACTGAAATTGTATTATTGATTAAATCTTTTTACTGTATTGAAAATATGATCTGAAACATTTTACTCCATAGACAAAAAATCCTAAATACACCTCTGAAAACTTTATTTAGGTATCAAATTTTATGGCTATATTATAGATGGGTATCATTACGAAAACTGGAAAAGTTGCCTGAAAAATTGGAAAATTCAGGAAAACGGAAAGTGCTTTTTCCTATGGATTTTTTGTATGATATCAAGACCATAAATACGGGATGAACATTAATATAGGCTCCACGGGCGTATTTACTTAACAAATCTAACTGTCTATATCAACATTTTATTTCAGTTCCACTTGAAATGGAGATACTTCGAGGCGAGCATTTCAATCGATGGTATAATCTAGGTCCCTATATAGTATCCATTTTGGCTGTGGAATTACCATTTCAGGTATGTTTTGTTAGTTGTCATATCTTACAATTTAAAAATCAGATTTATTAACTGTATTGGATGGAAACATGGATTGGCATTTTTGGCGAAAGCATGTCGTGACGCAAACCCATAAGATTTCCCCCTACCAAATATAAAATTGTTTATTCGTACCTATTGATGATGTTAGTAGGTTATTTACCTACATTATTAAGTCAAACTCTGGAATCTCTCACGGAACCCTGTACCGGGCCACCGAAACAAAGTAACCCAGTTCAGTGCTCCAGGAAGCCTGAGTCGAACCTATCACTTATTACCTTCAGGAGGCTGTTACCGCTTTCTCGAAACCTGGATAGCGACGATGCGGCTTTTTTGCGCATAATATTATTAGATGTTTAAGATAGCTATTTGTCAATAAGCAAAATAGATCTCAGGAATAATGTATGCCAGATTTACATTAATAAATTAATTTCAGGTGCTTTCCTGTATCTCCTATGTGGTGTTGTCATATTGGTTGACAGACAATCCTTTAGAACCTACTAGAGCCACTTTGTTCCTTGCAACTATAGTCGCAACATCGCTCTGTGCTCAAGCTTGGGGGTATTTTATTGGATCTACTACCCCTACAAAGGTAATTCGAAGTTTTATTTCAATATTCAATAATGGGTTAGCCTTAATCAAATTCATTTGCAGTCTTGATCCATCGAGTCAAATCTTGGACCTGTTCTGTTTAATATGGGTAACTGGCTAAAAGTAATAAATAAAAAGACAGAAATAAATAGAGAAAAAAGTGATTATAGGGCATATCACGGTCGGCGGAAACATCTTAGCTACCGATTAATCGGCATATTGTTACTGTGACGTCTATAATACTTGACATTGGCGGAATCATCAAAACCCTGATTGAGCCATATTTAAAAAATAGAATAGAATAGAGGGTCATTGATCACAGTCTAGTGAGAACCCAGGATCACAGAGCATTTACTAAACAATATCAGTCCAAGAGTTTTAAACTAAAATTTCTAAAATTAATCATATTTCGTTATAAAATTTACAGATAGCAGTATTCATTGGTCCGGTAATAGCGGTGCTGTTTTCCGTGTTTGGATTTTGCATCAGTTTGAAAGACACTCCGCAAGGATTCCGCTGGTTACATCACATATCTTACTTCCGAGCTGGTTTCCATCTGGCAGTACACTCTGTTTATGGATTCAATAGGACTAAAATGGCTTGCGGAAAAGGTAATTTTTTCTAATGTGTTTATCAAGAATATTTAATAAACTTTTTTCTAACAATCATCAAAACATTCAAACTTTCAACAGAGTCTCTACTTTGATTGTTAGTTTACTCGTTAACTTGATATTTTTATTTAACATACTTTTTTAAATGTATAATATCAATTCCTAAAATGGATTGTTTTCTATAATTTCAAATCATATAAATTTTATTTTGTAAAAAAAATGTTTCTTCTGCTTCTTTTCTATAATTGCAGTTATTATAACTTCAAAATATATAACTTAATTTCCTATAAATTTTATAATTTATAAATAATAATAACTTTTAATAATAATAATTTAGTAAGAAACTTTCCCTTAGAAATTTTAAAGCATTTTAATAGTATAGAAAACGATTTTATAACATTGAAATTATTTACTGGATACTTATGTTAGATTTATAATCCATGATAATATTACAATCTTCACTTTGTAAATTTAAAAACTTTTAAATTATGTTCTGGCGTGATATGCTAACCTAACCTAACAAACATTTAAAAGAAAAATGCTGATATCGTGTATTTTTAAGTATTAATAATGAATTCATATATTTTCTTTTCCAGAATACTGCCACTACAGATTTCCAAAGAAATTTTTGACTGAAATGGACATGGAGCATATTGACGTCGCTGAAAATATAGCATTAGTCATATCTATTACTCTTATAATGCACTTCCTTACTTGTTTTGCTCTCTGGTATAGACTGAATAAGAGATGAATTTCAAGACTTTAATTCGATAATTCAAACAAAGGCACTGTCGCTACATTACTAAAGTGGTATTATAATCAGATGAATAAGGTTTTAGTTTTTTATTTGAAGAAAGTATAATTTGCGTGGTTCTTTTACGTTTGTCAATTATTTACTATTTTTGGGCTCTAGTAATATCATTTAACAAAAAATAGTTTGGTTTTGATACCTATTTAAGTAATTTATTTTGAACTAGAGTGGATCAAAATCCATATTTCCTTATGTTTTTTAATTGTTAAAAACTAGTTGCAGAGAACAATTAATTTTAATTAAAAATCAGTAATTTATACTTACTTCAACATTTCTAATAGGTATTATTACTGTGACTTGCCTTAAAAATGCCTTTCTTGTTTTAAGTCTGATATTGTAAAGGATTTGCTACATAATAGAATAAGTTAATTATAATTTATATATGTAAGTATAAGTAGTATAATTGGACGCAGGTTACGTTATTTAACAAAATTGAAAATAAATGCGCCTGTAAAGATTAAATAATAGGTGCTTTATTAAATGACATATTTATCTGTATGTTTTTTGTAGAAATGACATCAATATATATATTCAAATAAAACTCTTGTTGAATTATGAACTTAAATAAATTATGGACTTAAATAAAATATAAAAATTTAGCCTCCGTGATAGACTCGAACTTATTGCCATTGATTTTTAATTAAATTTATTTTTCTATTATCTTAATTTGCTGACTCTTAAAATTTCATATAATGTTTTGTCTTTATTACCTACTGCCAAATATATTTTCGTTTTTGACTACCTATATTGGAATTTCTTAATAAAGATCTGTTTATTAGATTTTAAATAATAATAATAAATTCCAAAAATAATTTATTATTTTAAGAAGGTTTGAGTATGATTTATTTTTATTTTCTAATTAATTATATGTTTCAAGTATTTTACATTCTTAGTAGTAATAATAAATGTCGTTGCCTAAAATATTATTGAACTATCAAAAGACCAACCAAATTCCCTTTGCAGATAATTATTTGATCTGTGTTTCTATCGTGGTGAAAGCCCATAACATCAGCTTTGTATGAAAATTTCGAAATATTAAGTAGGTGCTTATTTAATTGTGATAACATAGAGTAGGTAATGTGTATTGTTCTTAAAACGGTGAGATAAATATGTGTTTCTTATTCAAAAATTTGTTTTATTTATATTTTCTACTAGCTGTGCACCGATGTTATATAGCAACCTTCTTCAAGAATTGGGCTATCAAATGCAAAATTTTTTTTTTCAAATCCTACTGGTAGTTCCAGAGATTGGCGCGTTCAAACCAAATATCTATGTTACTGTACTTCGACTATCTTATTGAACTGTTCCTCTGAGGACCGATTCTATTAATTTAAGTTTGATAGAAAAGATAGGACAGAAAGATCAAACTAATTTTAACCTTCAGTCCCATATTAACTTTCATCTCCTGTTATACCCACTTAGGGAAGTTAGGGAGATGGATTTAAAGAAAATGTAACCCATATCTTTTCTCTAGGGTTCACGCTTACTGCGTATTAAATTTCAAAATCGGTTCAGTGTTTTAGCCGTAAAAGCGTAACAGACAGACTGACTTGAGTTATTTTCGCATGAAATACAGTTCTACTACCTATAATAACTTATGTGAGTACAATAGATTATGCACCATATACATACACGAAACGCGACTCATATATCGCGTATTACTTGACTCCATCCTCATGCGGAAATATGAAGATATATATGTCTATTAGCTATTTTTGTAAAATAAACTAACAGGTAACGAAGAAACAATTTAACGATAGTTTTAACTAAAACATTTCCTTTCCATACCTACCATTGGTGTTATAATTAGAATAGAACTGACCGTTGTCTCAACTATAGCCAGAATTGAGTAACAGGAAATATAAATCTATAGGTTTTATACCTTAACAGTATTAAAATAAAGTTCAATATTAGTTATTTATTGGAACAATAACTTATTCCTTACTATGAATTAAATGCATAATAACACAATGACGTAAATAGGGCAATATTGTGTCGTACGTTCTTTTATTGCGGTTTCTTATTTAAAAATAAACTCTATGTCAAAGACCTAAAGCTTTAAATTCAGTGAATAGCACACGATACTGCGCAGGACAAGTTCTCGTATTATTTTCACAATGCCCTTTATTAGAAATAAATTGTAAATATTTAGTATCTTATCATTTGCGTATGTATTTTGAATGTCAACATATTGAATTGTTTTACTCATAAAATAAAGAAAATAAGGATATATATTACGTTATATTTTGATTTTGCGATGTTAAATTCAGGATTCACCTGTTTCAATATTTCATTCGAATCCATTCGAATCCATTCAGCCATTTTGTAGTAATTATTAGTAGGTTGGAATTTTATTATTGACACAAACAACAAGATAATTGATTACGCTTTGTTGAAAACGAAAGTATTTTTTCTTTGGCGGTTGAATGATAATGACTTAGGTCAGTTTTCGAGGCAGACCAAGTTGTGTGTTGGTGGCCGAGAGGTTAAGACGTCTGGTATTAACTAGGTAGACCATGGGTTCGATTCCGGATCCCAGCCAATTACTAATAGTTTTTTAATAATTGAAAACTTATGTAGGTACATAATCCGACAAACCACATTTAGAGGCTTTCCATTTTAATCTTAAGCCTCACAAATACCATCGGCTAAAAGAGGGGGAGACTTGGTCTTCCGCTGGATACCCTGGGATCGTAACACGGTAAGGCAACCCGTTTCCAAATTAAAAATAGCTGTTTTTTGGTAGACTGGTCAAAGTTATGTCAAAATTTACTGTTTTTTAGACATCTCTTTAGAACTGACCACCAACTAGTCTGAAATTTTATATGGAGCATGCTTTGGAGTTTGACCATATCTATCGCTTGGTCAAAAAGCAGACCGTTACCGTACAATTCGATAACCTACTCTATAGATAAATACTATACTACTTAAAAATAGTCTCTCCAGCCTGGATTCCCTATCGCCAACTTACCAATGTGATGAGATGGTGCGGGGCATCACTAACAATCCTATTTCACACAGAGCTGACGGATACCTTTCGATAAAAGCAGGCATAGGTCCCTGATTAATACTTTTGACCAATCACACAGTTAAAATCCTTCGGAGGGCATGTCTAGAAAATAATGAAAGTTTCTAGTAGGTAATATTGTAAGATTGTTACCATTGTCTCTAGCCACACTACAAGTATAAATATCGTGATGGCATTGGGTTTAAAAAAAAATTTGTCGAATTAGAGAAATCTCTACGGCAATATCACAAACTTTTGAAATAACTACTTGGTAATCGATAGAGATGGATATCGTATGTCGAGGGATAAACTACCTAGTTTTTCTCGTTTTGTGTCACATTAGATATTATAACTACTGCAAGAAGTTGAACATTAATTCATTTGAGATCCGCCATATTTTTTCGACATATCTTTACTCTATTGTGTCGAGTGATCATTTGTAGTTTTTTCTTTCTTCGCGGGTTTGTAACAGCTCCCGAAACCTTGTTACGGTCTCAGGATACCTAGCAGTAGACTTCCTTACAATAAATTTATTTGGTAAATATTTCGCGAGATATGCTCCTAGGTTCCCCGAACTGTTTTCACAAACAGTTTCAGTATTTTCAGGAATTATGAAAAAGAATATTTAATAATTGTTTTTCTGGAATTTTAGGAATAATTTGTTTTTATTTGCGATGTTACTAGTACTAAATTCTCAGCGTAAAAATTATATGAAAGAAAAATGGGAAAATAAAAGTTTTCCATTAAGAAAGTTTTCTATGAAAGAATGTTCGAAAATATGGGGATATTACTTTCTCACATGAATAAAAAACGGAAAATAGTTTTTCAGCAATTTTTCAGTATTTTTTAATAGAGTAGACGACATGTGACCTTGACATCACCTGTTCTTAAGCGAAGGTGGTTAGTCAATGAGTGCGCGCGACTGGAATATAATATAGTTATGAAAAAATTTACAATAAATTGTTATTTCAATAAATTACCAACAAACTAAATTTTAAGATCCAAGATTCCAGAGGACGTAGTATTCGTATTCACATTACATCACTATCATTACCGAATCTCTGATTCGACAATAATATTCAAAAGTTTGAGAGACGCCGTCGCCCTGTGACACACTTATGCGTATCGAGCAGAATTAGGTCAACCGCCAAAAAAACTACGCAAATACAGAACTGCGAATAACATAGACACATACATTTAATCAAACATTAAACTCTGCCCAACCAACTTGATAACATTATCTTTGTTTTCCCACAAACGATGAGTTGCGATGCGACGTGGTTACTGTCGCAACAGAAAAGTTAATGACATTGGCAGCTGCCAAAAAGCTTGGAGTCATATCTTCGATCAGCTGGTTCACAGCTGACAAGGAAATGCGGTGTTGAAGGGAAGGGGGAGTGGAAAATAAGAGTGGGGGTAGAACATCGACCGATAGGACCAAGTAGCTGGTACATCGACGACGCAAGCGCAGTTGAGCGGACGCCGTCGCCCGCACGTGTCCTTCTTTGTTTACATCGGGTTAATACACAGTGCCGTTCCTTTGTGTTCAGACATGTTTGTTGGTTTGTGTTTAGCTATCGTGTGAACATGGGACAGGGTAATTACTCTGGTGATGGCGGCTCCGAGTCCACATCTACAACTACCATAGAAAATACTTTAGATGTCTCCTTCGTAGACATAGAGTATTCCGTCCGCAATGGGGTCTTCAATAGAGGTAAACTAGACTGTTTTGTATTGTATTTAACAGACAGTTTAAACAACAATCACAAGTTAAATATTTAATCTATTAGTTAATTATGTTAGCTGTTAATTAATACATACATGCGATAATAGAGCTCAATGCACACACTCTATCAATAAAACTTTCACACATTTTTTTTTATTAAACTGCTCTCAGATTTATAATATCCTAAGTTTTCTAATAAGTAACAAAACTCATTTAAAAAGATCGGCTTTGAATGAAATAAGGAAAAGAAAGAAAAATAGGTCAGTATCGCAGTTTATTTATAGATAATCGAGATTATTCAAATAGATGTTTTCAAATATTTGCATGTAGGTAGGTATTATTTTGTAACTTAGCTTTTGCTTTGTTTGCATGGAAATAGAATAAGTTGTAATAAAAAGTATTGGTAGATTAATCATTTTAGTTACATAAATGAAACTTCTGCATTCCTTTTTTTTTCACGGGACCAAGTCTCCCTCTTTTAGCCGATGGTATTTATGAGGCTATACCTAGGCTTATTAAAATGAACGTGTATTCCAAATAAAATTTCCTGTAACAGTAGACGAAAATAATCACTAGAACCATACGGCATATCTCAAGTCTACTGCGATAAAAATGTGGCATATCTTTGTATGATAATTAAATCTCGGTGATCAAATTTTTTTTAAATTCCAATTTTGTTGCTAACTGAAAACTACTGAAACCATTTCTGAAAATACCTAAGTAAGTAGGTATAGGTAAAAAAAATGTAAATATTTTACTAAAAACCAGAAATTTGTAAATAAAAACATCATCACGGCCTTTAGACCTTGCAGCGTAGTCACTAGTCGGTTGGCTACAATGTCCATATTTAGCGAGTAGCCCATGTTAAACAGAAGAGATGGCAAGCCTATCGCTGCGCTTAACGCAGCTTTATCTGATATATTTTTTGAGATTCTTGCGGACGCCATCTTTACTTGCTATCCGAAGCACGAAAAATTTGTACACACAAGTCTGTCACTTCTTTAACAGACATAAATATACAAATATACATTACTTACTTACAGTACAGCACATATTTTTAAAGAATGAATATTGATAAATTAAATGAATTTTTGGTACATAAATGAGTAAGGTTTGATCCCCCGATTTCAAGATTAACGCTCTATTACGCTATCGACTCCTATTTTTAGGGTTTCTGATGAAAAAACGGAACCCTTTAGGATCACTCTGTCTGTCCGTCTGTCACGAATCAGCGAAAAAAATTTGGTACATAATGTAGAGTTTGATGACCCAATCACGGACGTATATATTTAGATTTTGGCAAATAATTTTGGGGAAATATGTAAAAAGGTTTTTTTTATAATTTGAAATTACATAGTTTTAATTATATAAAAGAAAATATACGACAATTGACCGTTCCCCGCACCTTATCTCCGTAATTACTGAGTCGGTGCAACAAGATCGGTACATGGGTGCATCGCTCTCTACAATTTTCACCCGACACTGCGTTGCGTCGAACTAATGCAAACTAGATACTAGTAGAATGTTATTTTAAACAACAAACGTGTCGCGAGGGGGTCGTAAAATGGATAACTTTATTCAAATACCTACAAGCTTCCTTCCGCGTTTTCACTCTCGTGGAAATGGATCCAAAAATAAATAAGCCCGTGGCTGTACTCTGACCCCTAAACTACCACTATGCAAAAAAATCATGTCGGTCCCGTGAAAAACAAAAACAAATTTGTCCCATGGGAACCATACATTTTTCCGGGATAAAAAGTAGCCTATGTGCTATTCCAGACTATAATCTATCTCCGTTCAGCCGTTCTGGCGTGATTGAGTAACAAACATAATACATCCATACAAACATTTCGCGTTTATAATATTAGTGGGATAAAACTACGATTACACTCTCTTATTTTTCGCCGGGGGTTAAAGAGAAACAAAGAGACAGAATTTTAAGAATTTATTTTTTTATCTATTTTTGTAGTAACTTAATCTTAAAACCGATTAGATACGACTTTTGATGAAATTTTGACTGCGTAAAGACGCACTAGCCTCCTTTAAATTATCATTGGTAATAATATCCACATCATGGAGAAACATAGAGTTCAAATAATAGTATTTGGTGCTTAGCTTTTATTTATACCTCGTCTATCTATCTATCATCACGCCTTTTATCCCAAGAGGGGTAGGCAGAGACAATCGTATGCCATTTGCTACAATCCTGACATACCTACCTCTTTCGCTTCTTTTATATTCATCATACCTTTCATACATGCTCGGCGATTGTGTTTACTTTTAATATTGCCTTCGATCAATACATTTTTATATGTTCAATAAAAGTACACCTAGGTCGTCTTCTGCCGGCATTTCCTTACAATTCAGCCATATAAACCTTTTTTGTCAATCTTTCATCCTTCATTCTTTCAACGAGTCCAAACCAGCGTAAACTACTTTTCTTCATTTTAGTCACAAGTCACAACATCATCTTTCACTCCACATTCCTTTCTAATGAGATATGGTTTTTTCACTTCGTTTTCATACAAAAATACGGGGCACGGGAGGTCTTAGGTAGATATTTGGCCTTGGTTATAGATAGATTATAGTCGCGAGGAACGCTAACACTAGAAATCAAATTTTATGACCATAATAATAAATAGGTGAAATATAATAATGTAGCTTATAATTTAATAAAGTTGCTAAATTATGGCAAACCCGTCTTTAAACTTAATTTAATTTTAAATAACCCTGTACAGTTATGTAGTAGATTATTGTCTGGTTTCCATTGCAAAGGAAATCCTAATTAGATTACATCAAATTAGTTGCGAGAGTTTAGTTCTTGAGTCTGTCTGCTTGATAATTCTTCACAACAGCCACACAACACCTAAGCTCTTTCATATACCTACTTGGAAGTTATAAGAGTTATTGTACCTATTTATAGGGTCCTATTACTTACACCCATTGAAAAAAAAACCATTATGGGTGCCTGCGGTTTTCGGGAATCATGTTACCTCAAGGTATTGAATTAGACATTAAATCGGCTACATCACCGGCCGCATCTGTCTGTGACCTTTAGGTTGTCGCCTTTTGGGGAACTAGCCACAATAATAAATGAATATTTTACTCCATATTGTTTTATTTCAAGTTTTTATGTAGATAACAGTATTTTTACATCAAGAAAAGAATATATTAAAAGGAAAGAAAGGACAAAAGACAAAAAGGATCCAAAGGAGCCATGGAGCATGCTGGAAAAATAAAAATAAAATAAATAAGTAAATTATTACCAGGATATCATAGGATCTAAACAACTTAAATAATACTTACAAATATCATGCTCCTATATAGTATATTTTATGAGCTTGTTGCAATTAGTTCACTGTATTAAATTATTGACATTATGAAATAGGTGTGCTACTTAGCAATCCTAAAACGGAATTGACTAAAAATGGAAGAAAAATGAACAAATAGCAGACACTGTTCCAAATTCAGATTATTTTGACAAATTCCTAAATTATAGGTAGTCAGTAACTTATTTTGTAACAACTATTTTTGCAAGGAGGTTAGCAACTGGTCTCATTTATTAGCTAAATGAGCACAACGTTACAAGGTTAATTCACCGGGTAAGTCTACGAGTATTAAACATGGACCTATCATGTTTAGGAGCTGAGTATTAACAGTATTAATGAGTCAAGTCCCAGCTAGTTTTCATGCCGTATGCTGTCTAATCCGCCAGAGATATAACAAAATGATGTAGGAAAGAATTGTGTAGAATAAAATTATCTCCAAATTAGTCCGTGGTAGCATATATCTATCTCTAAAAGATAGGCAGTTATTAGCGTGTTTATTCAAATTATTTTTTATAAAGATCTCCGTTTTCTGTAAATAAATATTTGTCGCATACTATAAGTACTATAAGGTAGTCGATAGCCTAATTGGTAGGACGGTGGACTTTCAAACCGGAGGTCCCGGGTTGGAATCCTACATCTTGCCAAAATGCTAAGCACCAATTTTCTTTAAGAATATGTGCTTAAATCGACACCTCGTGCTCCGGAGGGCCGTCCGGTCACCAACCCGCCTTCCAAGCGTGGTGACTATTGCAATTCCTCTCAATGAGCACCACTAAAAATGGTGCACCTAGAGGTAGACCATGATCCAGCAGTGGATCTTAAAAGGTTGATGATGATGATGATGACTATATCCCTGCAAATCTCAACAGATGAAAATATGGTTTCCTTTGGGATCATCGATGTATGGGATACTTTATGTAAATTTCTAAAACCAAGTTTTCTTCCAACAGAAAGAAAAGACATACTCAAAGGAGCGAGTGGTACGTTCCGGTCTGGAGATCTGAGTGTCATAGTGGGACAATCTGGAGCGGGGAAAAGCTCGCTTATGGATATTCTTGCTGGACTTACGTAAGTGGATTTTCTTAATTTCGTTCGATTAGTCCAAAATAATCTCCTATTTTTAAAATTCTTTAAAATTTTATATAGCTGTGAAACCATAAATGTGTGATTGTGATGTGATTTTTTGACAAATCTTGAATATAGAAAAATAGGTCTTTTACCTAATTTCACAGACTTTTCAGATAGATTTTCAGAACTACGATTTATAAATAACGATACAATCAATACCAAAAATAAGTATACAACAGATCATAAACATCACACATAACAAAAGTTCATAAATATAAACTTTAAGTTAAAGTAATTTAGTATCAAATTGAAAATTGTACCTATCTCATGATATTATCAATGTAGTTTTTATTACATCTTGCATCATCTATTATAAAAACAAAGTCGCTTATCTGTCTGTCTTATTTATCTTTTTTTTTCACTAATCGAATATCCCGGCTGTAATATTGGAAGAAACTAAATAACTCTAAACTACTTACTCGTAATATAAGACAAACTTTTATTAATCAAATATCAAATGTCCTTGAAAATTGGGTGCGATGGACGCTCCATAGTCTCTGGCTACCCCTTTGGGAAACAGGCGTGAAGGTAATGTATGTATGTATTGAGATGCGGGTTTCTGGGTGAAAACATTAGTCCCAAACTGTCTTGCTTTGCTCAGCTCTGGACTTGCCAATAGGGTAGATGACAGGGTAAACAAAATATTATTCTATTTAGTCCGTCATTTAGATTATTAAAAAATATTGGGCACGTATTTTTTCTTTTGTCAATCAAACAAAAAATTACAGAGATAAAGCGCGTCAAAGTTTAGGAGTGGGGGCTGGTGACGTTACGCCTTGCTAAAAATTGTACTAAGGCGTGACGTCACCAGGAACTTTAGAAGGCTATATCTTCATCATTTTTTGTTTAAGACGAGGAACGACTCAGAAATTTTTAATCATAAGCTACGCCCTAAACTCGTGTTTCGGGCCCATGAGTGGTTTGAGCGCAACGATCACGTCATGCAAGAAAACGACGGCGCTTTGTCCGTTCTTGCTGCAGAAGTGAGAAGGCCATAATGTGTCGCTTCTCGGAATAAATGACGTAAGCGGCACATTACAAATAAATAATTTATTAAAAAACGATCACATGCAGGGAAAAATCTTCTTAATCAATACTAGGTACTGAAATTACCTATAAATTCGTATAAAATTTAAACGTAAATCCCTTTAGAGTATGGTCGTATGACTAAAAAGGTGTTTTTGAAGAGGTGATTTCAAAAATTTAAGTTATCGAGAAAATTCTCACCAATCATGATTTCATCCTACACAATACTAGATAAAATCCTCTAGTTTTCGATGCCCAAATTGTATGTTCATAGCATTCGTAGAATTCGGGAATTTCAGTTCAGCAATCAACCAAAATTATTCGTTCCTCCCCTTAAGTGTCCTATGCCTATTGTGTACGTACCTGGACTTCCATCTTGAATTAAAACTATATTATGGTAATTAAAAATAAATCTCATAGTTCCCGGCACCCGTCTATCTATCTATCTAAGGTCTATCTGTATAGCTGCTAATCTCTAAAACAATTACACACCTTATTAAAAAAGTTTGCCGCCAGTTTAACATGCGAGATTATTCAATACATAAGTATTTCATTTTTCTTATATAATTTACATCCTAGATTGAGCACATAGTATTTAAGGAGACGCCTTATAACTTTTGTTCCATACAAATTATATGCTTCCCGACTTCTTAAATTACAAGAAACTGTCTTAGTTTCTAAATTTGAATAGCTATTTGACACAGTATCGATTAAAAAAATATGAATATCAGTTACATTACACCTAAGTTCTATGTAGCCCTGAAGGTCATCAATTTCACTCATATTTTCAACCGATTTTGCGACTCGAGTTCTCTTAATATATGTATTTACTACTGCACCCATTTTCTCGTATTTATTCTATAGATAATTTCACATACTTTATGAAAACATTAACTACAACTTGCTATTTCTAATAGTTTTTGTATAATATTGGACAGAATACAGAGGACATGTCCGTTTTGTGTATTTTCTGTGAAATCGTTCTTTCTCATGTTTCTGGTACGTGAATCTTGGCCTATCTTATCTTATCCTTGGTTACTTTATACGTTCTTTTTGCAGTGTATCTCTCTAACAACTTATTAAAGAGATATCGACAAAATAAGCAGCGTGGTTTACTGAGTTCATTGCGCTAACAAGATTGCTCTTATGTGTATGTATATGTTTATTATTCGATCAAAAAAATTATGATATATATAAATACTGAGAGGCTTTTCACATTTAAGGGCAGTATATGCCAATTTGGCCCATTTTTGATTCGGTTTTAAATGAATAGTCTGTTTTTTTATAAAAATAAATGTTGTAGTTTAATAAAGATTCTAAGTTATTCTGCGGTTTAAAACACGATATTTACAACTTCACCTGATCATAAAATATTATAAATACAGGGGAATTTTAGATAGTTTTTCTGTTTTATTTAAAGTTTATTAACATTATTTACTCACAAAAAGATGTCAGGCAATAGGCAATGACGTTTTGAAGAATATTCTTCGGTTACTTTTCTCAAAACAATTATAATTATTTTTATTTTTATTTTTTTATTATACTCGTAGTAGGTCGTTAAGGATTTTATGGAGCTTTGTCACTGTGTGTTTGACCACCATAGAAAATTAGCAAGGTTTTATTATTAAATGCAAATTATGCGAACTTTAATTCATATTATGTATTTGGATATGTAGAATGTTGTATGAAGAGCAATATTGCTTTGCTATTAATTATTTTAACCTTACGCAGCGCACATCAAATGCTGAATTAAATCTAACATAATCGTCTAAAATTATACCTACGTAGAAAATCCCGAACTTATGAATGAGGGGAAATCCGTGGACATCCATTTTCTGAGTTCATGTTCTACCAGTCTATTTTTTTCTTTCCTTTCCCTTTGTTCTTTGCGGATCATTATCTTTTTTATAAAAGCCGCTACCACATCCCATTTCTCTTCACAATGATTATTATTCGATTCCAATTTGTTTGCAAACTCTTCTCTAAGTAGCTTCTGACAGAGTCCGTACAATGGAAAACTGGCTTCCTATTCGCAGATTAAGAGGTAGGTACCCGAGGGAACTTTTCCGATCCTGATTATTTTCGGCACTATATACCAAAAATTTTACTCTTTCAGATTGTACTGCTTGATGGTATAAAATATAGATTTCCTAATTTCACCCAAGTCTTCTTATAGGATTATACATCACGCTTCCTGCCGTGACGTGATGGGGAATACAGTTTAATCCCGTCGGCGCTGTGGGAGTTGTGATTAGTCAGTGATTAAGGGGAGGAACGAATAATTTTGGTTGATTTCTGAACTGAATTTCCCGAATTTTACGAATGCTATGAACATACAGTTTGGGCATCGAAAACTAGAGGATTTTATCTAGTATTATGTATGATGAAAACATGATTGTTGAAAATTTTCTCGATAATTTAAATTTATGAAATCACCTCTTCAAAACACATTTTTAGTCATACGACTATACTCTGAAGGGATTTACGTTTAAATTTTATACGAATCTGTAGGTAATTTCAGTACCTAGTATTGATTAAGAAGATTTTTCCCTGCATGTGATCGTTTTTTAATAAATTATTTATTTGTATTGTGCCGCTTACGTCATTTATTCCGAGAAGCGATATATACATTATGCCCTTCTCACTTCTGCAGCAAGAACGAACAAAGCGCCGTCGTTTTCTTGCATGACGTGATCGTTGCACTCGAACCACTCATGCGCCCGAACCACGAGTTTACGATTTGGCGGGAACATTTTAAATAACGAAAATACTTAGTGGAGCCATAATAAAAGAAGAAGAAGACTTCTTATAGACAAATTTTGACCTATAAACAATATTCTTCATTAATTTATTAAAAATATCGTACCTATCTAAGACATCCGTTATTTTTTCACTAAATAACCTTGACAGTATCGGTTGTAGTACGAGTCCAACGCCACATTGATACCACCTTATCAATCACTAACGCACAATAATTTGTAATTATGCAATGCTTGTAAATTTTTAAATAAATCTATAGTACTAAAAATGTGATGTTAAACTGTAATATATGTAGATATCATACTTAAGCCACAGAGTATATAATTTTAATAAATTACTACCGACTGCGCGTGAAATTAGAACCAAGAAAATAAATAATCTCGTGGCTGTTCCGGGATAAAAAGTAGCCTGTGTTCTAATCCAGGACATAAACAACACTATCATGCAAATTATCTACACTAATATTAGAAATAGGTTAATTTTGTAAGTGTGGATGTAGGATGTAATCTCCGAAACTATTCATCCGAATAATATCTGTTATATTTTATTTTGTTCAAATATATCCACGGGCTATCCATCTAAATATACCTCAGCCACTCGTTAGTTATAGCCTCACAAATACCATCGGCTAAATGAGGGAGACTTGGTCTTCCGCTGGGTACCCTGGGACTGTAACACGGTTTCTCGTGAGCTGTAAGGCAACCTGTGAAAAAAATATCCACGGGCGAAACCGGGGGCGGTAAGCTAGTATATCATATTTATCAAAATTAATTTACTTCAACCACACAGCTGTTCAATATGGACAACTGGCAAAAGTGGACACTGTTACCATGGTAGTTGCTATGGACTATGACGTTATGTGAATTAGTGAGTAAAACTGCATCAATAACACACTTTCTTTGAAATAAAAACAATTAAAAAACACGCTTTTGTCACTAACACACTTGGGCAAACCAAATAAGCCTAAATTCGATGGGGTTACGTTGTTTCGTTCCACTATCCATATCCTGGCTCCATCATCAGATCAGCTCGATAGTACCAAATTATTGTATTATTATACGAATTACATACACTTTCAAAGTGCCAAATCGATACGACAATTAGAAATTGGTTAAATTCGACTTCCCAGATTTGTTTACATACATACCTAGTTAGTTACAGGTGAAATTACTTAAGGCTCCTATATCCATAATTTGTCTGGGATAAACTATTCTCAATTTCTCTGTAAATAACCCACCTGTGTCACTGTAATTTAGCATATATTTACTTATTCAATATATCTAAGTGAAATAGCTGTTATTTTTTTCAATTGGTATTATTGAATAAGAAAAACTTAGATTTGTTTGCCTATTTTGTGAGAAATATAGTTCAAATGTTTATAGTATTAATGTTATGCGAGCGCTAAAATGGTCTCAAAACATTATGTAGATATTTATAGTATAGCATGGAACGCGTTTTTTTGAACAAATATACCACGTTGTTAAACGATGTCATAAAAATCAAATAACCATTGAATATATTATTGGTTACTGCTCCGCTCCTAAAAGACGTCGCGTGACGTTTTATTAACCGACTTCCAAAAAAAGAAGGAGAAGGTTCTCAATTCGGACTGTATTTTTATGTATGTATGTACATCGATAACTCCGCCAATTGTGAACCGATTTTGATGGTTTCTTTTTTTATCGACAGATAATTCTTCCGGATTGGTCCCATTTTTATCTCATAAAAATTGGTTCATTACTTTTTCAGAAATTTTGAGAAAACAAACTTTATAAGTACATTTTTCTTGATATCTCGATAAAATAAGTACCGATTTTGAAGACTTATTTTTTTTAAGACATAATAATTTCTCGACATTATCTCACAGACATATGACGAAAATCGGTTCAGTAGTTTTTCAGAAATTCAGTTTTTAATTTCTGTTTACGGCTGAAAATTATGTATCAGAAAAAGCCTTAGCAACGGTTGCTATTTACACGAAGTTGTCAATTTTCGTGACGATGGTCTAGCGTAATGGGGTGCAGCGCAGGATGCGCAAGCACGTGGTTCAAATCACATCCTTTTAATTTAAATTTAATTAATTTTCCATGAATATTTTTTTAGTTGCGTTATTATTTGTCTCTCAAGACAGCAAAATCACTTAAAAGGGTAAAATAAACCTTTTAAAAAAAAGTGCACCGACTTCAAAAATTTCCACTGAAAAGTAAGAAATAATAAATATTTCGTCGTAGAATTTGAAGACGGTTGGTGCCAAATTAGAAACAATTTAGTTCCCAAATTCACTAATCTAGACAATTCATTAGGAACCTACGATCATCAGTACATACAAACTATTACAAACATAGATAATATAGAACATCTTTATCTTCTTAGATAGTTACTTAGTTTTGTATCCTAATTTGGCACCAACCGTCTTCAAATTCTACGACGAAATATTTATTATTTCTTACTTTTCAGTGCAAATTTTTGAAGTCGGTGCACTTTTTTTTAAAAGGTTTATATACATATAAACCTTCCTTGTAAATCAGTCTATCTACTAATGAAAACCGTATCAAAAACGGTACAGTAGTTTTTGATTCTCAGCCAGTTATTCCATCATTCATAGACTAATTCCTCTACTTATATTTTTCCCACACTTTCCGATATAAAAGTTATGTTAGCACCATAATAATAATTTATATCGGATCATCTAGTATCAAACATATATCTGTAGTTTACCTATTAAGAAAATTTTACGGATCTGAATTCATTCTTTTCTTCTTCTTCTTTTATTGGGGGTTCCACCAATGTTAATCGATGTTTTGCAAATGTCAAATATTATATAATATAATGCAGCCATTATAATGTATTATGCCGATTAATCGGTATTTAAAATATGATCCCGCCGACTGTTATATGCCCTATTAATCACTGACTATTACTGACAGCGCGGACGGAATCCCCATCATGTCACGGCGGGACGCGTGCGTTGGTCGCCATGACAAAGCCGTAGAAAACAATTAATAGAAAGAGGGAAGTGTTCCATCCCGTCTGCCTACCTCTTTTGCGATATCGGCGTATGTATTAAACATTTTTGTTACAAGAAAATGTAGCATTCTATTGCCGCGTTGAAAATACCTACTCATCACGAATTGTTAACTTATACCTATTGCATGACTATTTTCATTGGTACACGCACTGATAACTTTTTATGTAATAGGTTATTTAACTTTGGATTGAAAATGTCATTTTCTAGTAAACCTATATACTAAATACTGTTCAGTTTTAAATTCAAAAATTCACAGATCTAATGCATCACATGACCTTCAAATAGCGTTTTTGAACACGTACATGTAGAAATAAAAGAAATCCTCGTGTCGCTGACTGACTGACAATGAACGCACAACCTAAACCAAGGAAAATTGTAAGGTCCAACCATTATAGAGCCTTTTTCATTTTTCAAAAAATACACGACTAATTAATCAATCACAAGTTCCGGAGATATCGGCATGTCGCACAATATCTAAACAGTCCTATAATAAACGCAGTAATTGCTAAATTGCAGTAATTTTTTTATGAATCAAATCAAACTAAACATTACCATACTCAGCAAGCATTTTTCTGGGAACGGTTAGTAATTAAAGTGCCTCGCTTTACGAAATATATTTCAGGCGTGAATTTACAAAAATGATTAAAACTGACTCCAATAGAGGCACTGAGAATTACCATCTGTCAAAAATTACAATTGACGCCATTTTAATTGCAATAATTCCAAACGTCAATGAATCATATTGTAAGCTTATTGAAAAATAGGCACGTGATGGTTTATAAATATTACTTGTATATTATAACAAAGAGAGTGTTGCCTTATTCACAATTTTTATAAATCTGAAATAATGATCTGCATGATTCACTCGATATTGTGTGCGAATATAAAATGAGTATATTATTTTGATTCTCCGATGAAAAATCGAAAACCCTTATAATTATGTAGAATCACTCTTGTGTCTGAATACGCTACGGACGTTTAGTGAAAATAATCAAACTATTTCGGAGCATAATTTTGGTGGAAATAAAATATAGGTATCATTGTCAAATGAAAGAAATACAAATATATTTATTTATAATTTTAAAATGCATAGTTTCAATCTCCCATTATGTCCAAAACTATACTAAGTCTAAAATAAAAAAAAATATATGGAATATAATTTATTATATAGTTTACAGAAAAACCTAAACGAAAATCCTATCTTAAAGTTCTCACGGAAAAAAATGGTACGAAACTCTCTTCGTTCGACTCGCTCTTGGCAATTTTTTTTACAAGCAAATGACTCTAAATCGCCAATAGCAATCGTCACATTCACTAGAGATGCTTTATTCACGACGTTTTGCTTGAATGAAACAAGTATAGTATCGAGTCAGCCCGGCTTCGCCCGGTTAAAATTTAGTTTTACAAAAGTAGACCATACAAACAAATTCACACAAACACAATTAATCAATACTGCACTGAAAAGCATGTTTTGAAGGAAAACACAGGGAATTTTACGTATGTTTTATTAGCTTATTTTGTTATTGCTCACCCGATCTCATTAACACAGCAATGATAAAATAAGAGCAGATTAATAAAAAATCTCTGAAAATTTCATGAAATTCCCATGAAATTTCCTTTTTCGGTGCATATTCTTGACAGACGACAGACAGAGAAAATTTCTAAAACGGTTATTTATACTCTATGTCTATCTAACATTATTTTATCCCTTTTATCCCAAGAGATAGGTATCTATAGAGACACTCGAATGCTACGATCCTGAAATACCTCTTTCGCTTCTTTTATATTCATCATACATAAGATATCTTAAATAAGCCTTTCGACTTGAAAGCTCAGTTGTAGAAGAATGTAGAGGTAGACTTTAGCCGCATCTAATCTGAGTGAAATTATTTCAGAAATATTTTAAACTAGCGGACTCGGCAGACGTTGTCCTGCCCAAACGTTGGCTTGCCTGCTATTTACTTTCCTTCGTCCGTGGAAAACAACTACTCCTACCCCTACCTCTACCCCTACCCCTACCCCTACCCCTACCCTACCCCTACCCCTACCCCTACCCCTACCCCTACCCCTACCCTACCCCTACCCCTACCCCTACCCCTACCCCTACTCCAACCACTACTATCATATGTCCGTCTCCTGGCTCTAAGCTACCTCCCACCAATTTTCAGCCAAATCGGTACAGCCGTTTTTGAGTTATAAATAACCTAACTAACCTACCTGGCCTACTGACTCTGGAATTAACACATTTCCGTGGTAGAAAGTAAAATACAGCGCCATCTATTGACGTTTGCAAATACATTTTAGTACACATATAAAACTCAAGATGACGCCATATATTCACAATTAAAATTTATAATTTTAACTACTCCAACCCCTACCACTACCCTATGTCCTTCTCCTGGCTCTAAACTACCTCCCTGCCAATTTTCAGCTAAATCGGTTCAGCCGTTTTCATGTTATGTCGTGACAACGGAAAACGGGTTTCATTTTTATATATATAGACTACGTTCCACGCGCCTTCGTAAGCGTTGTATTAGGATATTCTCATCTCGTTTCACATTTATAATCTAATATATAAAAATCAATATTTATTTGATAGTTTCTTTATTTGTTCATATTCTATAGACTCAAAACTACTGGACCAATTTGAAAAAATATTTTTGCATTTGATAGCCCAATTTTTAACATCACGCTACCTACCAAGGGGGTGAATTGTATTCCTAATACAACGCGAACGAAGAAGAAATAATAGGATTATATAAGGAAAAGTCGTATTTTCAGAAGAAACGTTGACGGAACCCTTGGTGCGCGAGTCTGTACGCCCTTGAACTATATTTGTCTTTGTTATCCATTAGTCATAGTGGCAGGATATACAAAGATTACATTTTCCTTGTTATTAGAAACCTATTTTTGTAATCTATTTTTTTTATTTGGATACAAAATAAATATTTATGTCACAATGTCTTTGTGATACATTTTTGAGGGTAACGCTCTAAAAAGATAACACAGTAAATTCATATGGACAGACAATCGATACGCGAAACTTATCAAATGCATAAGTCGTCATTTATAGATACAAAGACTTGTTTTTTTTAAACACTTAAGATTTTTTTTTTATTTATCGAATGCAGATTAGATTATAAATAATATACAGTCTTTCTTTTAACTGGGGACTCTATGACAGCTTTATTTTCTAGAAGAGATAGGAACATACTTTCTTTGTGGACTTCAGCTCTTTTTATCTGAAACTAAAATTGGCCCACTCGGCTTAGGTACAACTGAGAAGTCGCGGGTTGGATCCCCACATTTTTTTTAATAAAAAATCTATTTATCCGACACACCGTACAAAAGAGGCTTTTCCATCTACATACTTCAACAGAGCTGGCCACTCGTTAGCCTATATCCTCAAAAAATCTTCGGCTAAATGAGGAAGACTGGGTCTTCCTCTGGGTACCCTGGGGCCGGCAACGGTAAGGCAACCCGTGAAGTTCTTTTTTTTTCTCTAAAATTGGCATACTTTGTGTTTTGAACAAGTGTGTACTTCCTTAAAAATTAAAAAAAAAATACATTAATCGATCCAGTTTCATGTCAGAATAAATTCATTGCATGGAAAGAAAAATATCGTGACCGTAATAACTTGTAATTTAAATTGTAATAAAAGTGAAACTATTATTGTCCTTCCATACAAAGAATTGAACCTTACATGAACTAGACCGATGAAATTAAAAAAAAAATTAAGAAAAGTACGCACTTGACCAAAAAACAAGGTATTCCAATTTTAGTTTCAGAAGTCCCTCGCTGAAAATTTCATTAAAATTATCTCAAAATTAACGGAGACTCTCTTCATGGGTTGCCACTACAGCTCCCGAAACCGTATTATTGGTCCCCTAGGGCACCCAGCGGAAGACCAAGTCTTCCTCTATTCTAGAGAAACATTCAGACAGCTAGAAAGAACATATTCATGTCAATTTAAAGCTCGTACATTCCTCAATAGAAAACATAATGTCAAAATTGTTTAAATAGCTCAGAAGGCCAAGTCAATATATATGTCCATCCAGACCATGAACATGTTGATGATTTTTTGTTTAATAAATCAACCGTATGCTTTAGAGTGTCGACACTTAGGTACAAGAAGAATCTAAGAAATAATATTTTAATAAATAAAAAAAAATAAAAAAGTGGAAATGCGATCTTTACGTAGAATGTGTGATATAAAGCGTAATGACCGCATCCGGAACAATGTCATTACAGAAGAATGCTGAGTGAAAATGTTGTGACTAAAATGAAGAAAAGTAATTTACGCTGGTTTGGACACGTTGAAAGAATGAATGATGAAACCTATGTTGTCCTCTGCCAGCATTTCCTTTTACTTCTGCCATATAAACCTTTTCGTCTAATAATATTTCAATGAAATAATGTTTAGTTAAAACGATATCGAACAAACATCAACCAACACTTGAATGTGATAATAATTAATTATGGATAACTTAATGAACGAGTAAATAGCTCGCCAACTGGCAGCTTCCGATAAATAGAACAAAGACTAGCATTCATCTGCTACCTAACCTTTGAACTTATCACTATTAGTATAGAATTATTTCTCTTATCATAAGTACCACGCATAGTGCAACACTTGGGATCTCACAATGGACAACATTTCATTTTTTTAATCACCCATTTTTATTACTTTTATTAAAAATATATTAAAAAATAAGTTACACGTATTTTTTTATTTTATTTTTGGTTGAATTTTTATATTTTTAATTTAATTATGATTTTTTATAAATTTTGAGGACTTATAAACTAAAAACCTTAGCTAGGACTAAAATTAAGAAATATAAACTGTCACCCAAAGAAAGTGACTGATAGTGTCAGTCAAGCCACAGAGTATACGTTATAGAAATGCAAAGAGTATAATATACCGTGTTTCAAATAGGTGTTGCCGTAGCCGGAATTCAAATCGCCTACAACATTATTCATAATGTATATAATAATACTAGCTTTTGTCCGCGGTTTCACTCGTAAATATATTTCCTGTGATTCGAAACTAGCAAAACTTCCAAAGAATATTATATAAAAGAAGTATTTTTATAATTATATTTAAAGAATAATTATTAATTTAGCTTCAAATGGAATAAAAATGGGTAAAATTAATAGAAGGCAACACCTGAGGTCAATAACTAACAACTCTGCCAACAGACATTAGTATTTTTAAATTAGAGGGTTAGCACAGATTGGGGCACCTATTAATCCTCATTTTTCAATATTTTAGTATTTTTAAAATAACTCGAAAATTAAAGGATATAAAAAATAAAAAAAATAAAAATAAGCTTTCTAGCATGTAATCTCCAAACGGTTTTCGAATTTTGGTACCTTACGAAAAATGAAATGTTGTCCATTGAGCAAAGTTATTTATTTGCTGCGAGTGCTGACAGTAGCGAGTGATTCTAATATAGACTACAGTCTACAAGAGACATAAAAAAAATGCTTTCGTGTGAAACCTACAACTTTTCACCTCTACCATCGAGAAAAGTGATAGTGGTAAGAAAAACAATATTTAACAATACGTTTCGTGCTGGAGAAGTGAAAAATGTATTAAATAAAAGATACGAAAATGGAGCCCCAGCGTCGCCCGTAGAACTCAATTATTATGGTCTTGAGTTCATACAAAAATAACATAGATAAGCACTTTCAGTTTTTTTCCGAATTTTCCGGGCAACTTTTCCAATTTTTCTTTCCCTAAAAACGTTATTCAGACTATTACGAATATTTAAAAAATAGCCAAATCGGTCCAGCCGTTCTTAAGTGATGCTTACCAAAGAATAGCATTTAATTTTTATTTATAGGTATAGATTATTGTTTTCACACTTTGTTAGAAAGAGGCATCATAAATAAAGTTTCTATACAATGCTAGCACACTAGCCCTGCGAACTACGGTAACATTGGGATATCACGCTATGGTAATACCAATACTATACCAACTTTGTTATATCTCGCTCTGGGACAAAGTAAACAAGTTAAATTTTAATAAATATACTTTTTCACTCCTTTGATATGACACATAAAGAAAAGTACGCTATCTGACGTCTCACAGACCATTTTCTAACAGTATGCGCGGAGCTATAATTGATAAGAAGTTATTTTTATAACATTTATTAAAAACTACCTTTGCACCCCGGCATCGCGCGTGGAAATGTTTTAACACTCTTCGGCCGTCAAACTACCCCCGTCCAAAAAATCAGGTCGATCCGTTGCTCTGATGTGACGTGATAGAAGAACAAATAAAAAATCTTTCACATTTTTTATAATATTAGTTAGAATTAAGACTGGCATTTACTACTCTACCCGCGATCTGTGTAGATATATAAAGCAGTTAAAGAATGTTTTATGTTTATGAATACAAAATAAACATTATATATGGTTGAAGTAAAAGGAAATGCTGGCAGAGGACAACCTAGGTGTTAATTGAACATATAAAAAATGTATTGATCGATGGAAATATTAAAAGTAAGTACACACAATCGCAATGTATGAAAGATATGATGAATATAAAAGAACATTTATATATGGTTGAAGTAAAAGGAAATGCTGGCAGAGGACAACCTAGGTGTTAATTGAACATATAAAAATGTATTGATCGATGGAAATATTAAAAGTAAGTACACACAATCGCAATGTATGAAAGATATGATGATATGAAGATACAAAAGAAGTGAAAGAGGTATGTCAGGATCGTAGCAAATGACATTCGATTGTCTCTGCCTACACCACTTGGGCTAAAAGGCGTGATGATAGATAAATACTAATTTCCTGCTGTTACGATTTTCGACAATTTAGTAAATCTTTTTACCCACGACGGCCACGAACGACGGAACGGCGGGGTTAGCATATATTTTGACAGCGACACTTTCGTTTCGGTCGAATGGCCTTGAACAGGCCAAAACGTTCATGTCCAACAAGGACCGGCCAGAGATAGCCCGGGGCCGAGAGGTCCGGCCCAACAATGTGCGGGAAAATTCTGTGTACTTGTCTTTGTCCGGCCAAGCAAATTGCTCGGCATTCTTGTGCAGGACATGCCCGGTCCGAGAATGTCCGGCCCAACAATGTGCGGGCAAATTCTGTGTACTTGTCTTTGCCCGGCATAGCAAATTTGCACGCACATTGTTGGGCCGGACCTCTCGGCCCCGGGCTATCTCTGGCCGGTCCTTGTTGGACATGAACGTTTTGGCCTGTTCAAGGCCATTCGACCGAAACGAAAGTGTCGCTGTCAAAATATATGCTAACCCAGCGGGGCCTGTATATGCGTTTGGGGTAAGGGTGTTTGTGTCTTTGTGTCTGTTACTATTTTTATCAAAAACGGCTGGAGCGATTTTGATGTGGTTTTTTGCATTACATAAGTGTCACTTCAGAGCAGGTTTTTAGATATGTCAGATGAAAATCTGGTAAGCAGTTACAGCACTCTCCGACTTTTTAAATGTTTATATTTTGCGTCTGGGGTTTTTAATTATTAACAAAAATAACAAATATTCTAAATTTAACCTCAAAGTTAGAATAAAATGATTACAGAGATGAGACTATAAATTAGACATTTACACAGTTTACACACCTTGCCTTTCTGCGTAGTGTTACTTCTATGTACTATTGATAAATGGGCAAACCCACGGGTAGATATTAGTTAGTATTTATTCAAGTGTTACGATTACGAGGGATATCGAAGACCGGAGACAGACAACTTTGAAGTTAAAATTAGCTCTGACATCATTTACGACTACGGGCTAGCTATACCTACAAGTATTCTTATTTCTAGACTGTTTGAAATATTTTCAGACAAATTAGAAGAAATATTTGTTTCAAAACTTATTTAATACTAATATTATAAAGAAAAATTGGTATTAAAATGATCTTAAATACTAAATTACAAACATAAAATAAAATCACAAATATTTGTAAATTGCTATCTACTGAGAGAGTACCCAACAGACTGGCTGCATTGCCTCGTTGGATGGCAATGCTTATTCTTTGACAATGCTTATTAATAGCCCGTTGGTCATGTGAGCTTTCTATTAGTCGTTAGTCTATAAACACACTGTATGCTCCAGGTCCCCACGGTCCCATCGTTTCCACACCAAACGCCTCAAACATGTATCCTTTCGAAAGAGATGCATATTTGCGACGTTTGGCCTTTTCAGAATTGTATGCCAGATTGCCAGCTTTTAACGCTGTATATGGAAGATGGGACGGTGCGAGAATATCTACACATGTAGTATCCCATACTAGTGACCGCCCCATCTTCCATGGTGCAAGTGTCATGCCAACGAGTCTCTTGCCATCATCACGTGCCAAACCAATTTCTAAAAAAAAGTTGTTTGTTTGTGTGTAAGAAGTAAAAAACTACTGGACCTATTTGAAAAACTATTTTACAGACTGTTTTAAAGAAAGCTGAGGTTCAGTAAGATATAGAATATCAGGCTCATCAATTTATCTCATTCAAGTTTTTTCACGGATGAAGCCGTCGAAGAAAACTATACCTTTCTCAAAAACAAAAATTGATTCGTATATGGGTTTCACTGTTTGATATCTTCGCTCTTCTGAAAGGTGTTCACCTCAATTTACACTAAAGTTAATAAATAACTTTTATTTTAATTTAGTTAAGTAGGAAAAAGTTTATCCCTGTCGTATTAAAACCGATGCGTTAATGTAATTAACTTGGCTATACCATTTCACAATAATGTTAGACTTGTTAGACTTAATTAACTTTCCTTCCCTCGTAAAAAAAAAATATTTAGATTTCCCTGTTTTTTCACAGAAGTTTTATGGTAGTTAACAAAGGTAAAGTACAGATTTTTTTAAATGTAATCCCTGCCCCATGTCAATGAAACAATTGATAATTTAAAACTTTATATCAAAATTTTTATATTATGAAGAAGAAGAAGACCGCACCGCACTTCTTCTAAAAAATAATATATATTTACGTCTGTTAAAGAAGTGACACATCTAGGTCCTTTAAGTGCAGCAACTGTCTTGCCACCTGTTCTGTTCAGTATGGACAACTGGCAAAAAGTGGACGCTGTTACTGGTGTCTCTGGATACACTGCAAGGTATAAAGGCCGTGAAAGTATGTTTTTGTATACTTATTAAGTTTTGTTTACGAGATACTAAGCTTGAAAGTGGTCTGTAACGTGTCCATCCTCCCCCACCCCCCCTGTAACTTTTTAAGTTAAATAAATAATTTTGCTCTTTGTAATTTGTAAATACTACCAATGATATTAGTTAGAACGGGTATTAAGAAAAATAAACTTTTCCAAAAACAAAATTAAGATTTGCAACGTCCTAACGTCCTGCATGTCTCTGCTACGGAACCCTTAGTTACCTATGCGTGGTCGTAGACACAACTAGCCAGATAGTTTTTCTTTAAAATATTTAGCTACCTGGCTAGGTATGAACGTTGGCAACGATTCCAAATTACATTCGCATAATTACGTGTGTCATTTGGCGAACTTTCATCGGTGAATATTTGTAGCTAGCGCCTATGTTTATAGAAAGAAACAAAAAAAAATACAACATTACGGCCTTTATACTTTGTGGCGTGGCCAGAGGCACATGTGACAGTGTCCTCTTTTAGCTAGTTGCACATATTAATTAAAACAAATGGCAAGCCTATTACTGCACTATAAATTTGTCACTTGCGCCCTTTATCTCTGTACATTTTGCTTTTGCATGAGTTTTGACAAAAAAAAATAAGTAGGTGTAAATTGTACTTTTTGCGATAATTTCATTTTTTTTTAATGTTTAAATACCTACCTGAATTTCTAAAATTAAAAACTTATTTATTCTCTCTGGTGTTTCATTAATATAGCGATAAGGAAGTTTGTTTCACAAACTTATTTAAAAAGACATCACTGTACTGATTTTTGTTTGTGACATATGAACAATAGTTTATTGTTATTTTTTTTAGAACTCGTGTACAGTATTTTTAGTCTGGCGATATAAAATAAAAATTGGCCAAGAGCTAGTCGAACTTTTCGTTTCCATTTTTTCCCTAAGAACTCGTTTAGGTTTTCCTGTAAACTATAAGTAAGGCCCTATATTTATTAATATTTTTCAAAATATTAGACTCCGTAGTTAAGGAGATAAGAGGATCAATTTTCGTATATTTTCTTGAATATATTTTAAACTAAGCATTTTCAAATTATAAAACAATTTATAACGAGTCCTTTCATTTCATATGTCACATGATGTCATATGTCATATTTTTCCTCCAAATTTAACCTCCAAACTCGAAATTTGATTATTTACGTATACGTCCGTGATTGGGTCATCAAACTCTATATATGTACCAAATTTCAACCTTTTTCGCCCAGTGGATTCGGAGAAAATAAGCTGTGACAGACGGACAGACAGCCATTTTTTTTTAATGTACGAAACTATAAAATAAATCAATTAAAATGCGTCATTTCATTATTACGTAGTTATCCAAAAAAAATGCGCGTAGGTACTGTACAAAATTTATCAAAAAATACCTGAAATTTTAAATTGTTATCATTCCAAGAACATGATAAATCAAAGCTGAAGAAAACATCCGCTATACGTAGAAGACATAACAATAATATGTGCTGTTTAAGAGTGTAGTGTACCGCGTCCATGTCCATACAAACGGAGAAAACGTTTTACTACCCCTAAATATTAATTAATTTTAACGATTTTGTAATATGTTACTGACATAATGAAAAACTACGTACGTATTTTTTCCTTTTTTCAAAATTCGTAATAGGTCAAAAGTTATAAGCCCCTCAAATCTCGGTTTTTTTTGTTCATAACTTGCTCGTAATAAACCGTCTGTATTTGAGAAACAAAGCAAAATTTCAAAAAAAGCAAAACGTACGTACGTAGATTATAATCTGCTAAAACGTTTGACACCAAAATTATAAGGTTTCGTTATAGTTTAGTAGGTGTAAATCGTTTTCCCCCAAAACGCAATTTTCAACGAAGAACATACCTACGAACACTCACGAGCTGCAGTGTTCTCTGTCGCACTGATGCCCGTGGGAAGAGCGCGCTTGAGACAGAATATGATTTTCTAAATACCTATTTCGCTGCGTACGCTGAGCTACACGATCCTCTTAATACCACTGATGGTATAATTGTTTATAAGTTTGTTGTGCCTTGGTCGGTACATTGTTTGGAAAAAATTATATCAAAAATTGGTTTAATCGTCCAGATTCGTCCATAATTTTAACATAATTATTCCGATATATCTTCCTATTTAATAGGTGTAGGTAGAAAAGTTTTGTATCTTTTATTATACCCAGTTTTTTAATAATTAGAATACTTAGTTAGGTAGCGAAAATTAATCGTATATTATATATATAATCAAATACATATATGAAAATATTTTTGAGAACTCCAGTTAGTCAAGATTCATGAACTCTGACAATAATTCAACCGTCCATGATACTTTGCAGTTTGATAAAATAAATTATCTATAGTTTTGATTAAGCCCTGATGTAATTAGGTATTGTAAAAAAACATAAGTCGCGCGTTGAGCGGTTTTTGGTAGGGCAAAATCTTATGGATTCGCTACCTGTGTCCGCGACATGTTTTCGACACAAGACCATGGATTGCCCGGCCCGAGAATGTCCGAGCAGGAATTTGTGTACTGGCTTCTATCTACGTATGCCTGCCTGGGTCGTGACTCGTGACGCATTTTTGCTGCGCATTTCTGGCCGGCAATTCTCGGTCCGGACCGAGTTTTTTTATGAAAACTTGTTTATGCGCAATATTATACGTTATATACATGCCTTTTTTAATCTAATAAAGAGGTACGGAACCCTAAATATATTGAGATATAAAATAAGTCAGATAATCATTATAACTACACAAAAGTATTTTCACGTTTCATTTTACGAGAAGCTCTGTGTGCAACTTAATAGCTTGTAGACTTGTTACTTAAGGCGATGGATTATGATAAGGGTAGGATATTATCTTTTAATATTATCGAACTGAGTCATTTGTTAATCACACAAAGGTATTTTTTATTAAACTCAATCATTCGTACCTTGTCAAATTCGTTTTGGATCCCAAGATATGATGTGTTTCCAGGATTTAAAATTATTCATGACAGGAATAATACACATTATCTAAGAATTGTATGTAAGCTAACAGTTAATCCAATGAAATTTATGGCTGATTTATCTAATTACCTAATTATTCAATTATTTATCATTATCAAATATCACATAGCTGTTTCGTTTTTCGTTTAGTAGAGGTAATTGCTATGACAGGAGTCTGTCTATCTAGACCTAGAATATGCTGTTTACACTTTGTTCAGAAAGTGGCAAATTTTTTTTACAATTTAGATAAAAAAAGTTTGAAATTTATACTAATATTAGCTTCCCCCCCCCCCCTTCACCCGTGGATATAAATGAAATGAAATGAAAAAATATATTTCCTAGAATCCGATTGCAGCGCCACCTACCTGGTCTAATTGTGAATATAAACCATCCAGGGACCCACTCAAAGACACACAAAATTTCATCAAAATCAGTCCAGCCGTATAGTAGGACCTCAGTGACATAAAGATTATAAAGAGAGAGTGTGGATTTCTTTTTCACCCTACATTATTCCTGAGTGCTATAGGCTATATTTTATTTTGTTCGAAAGCAAAGCCGGGGTCGCAGAGCTAGTTCTTTAATAAATTAATCCATTCGAAGTCGAGGTTTACTACTAGTCTTGGAATTCGAATCGAAAATCGTTGACGTCGTCAGAAAAAAATAAAATATTCTAATGTATAAAAACTTAACAATATAGCAAAAAATATTAGCAAAACATACATTTCTTCCTTATTTCAACTAATTCAATCGACTAGGTAATTTAAATAAAATCCTATTCGAGGACATGGCCTTAAATGTTAATAACCGACCGTGTCCTAGTACATTTGCACTCAACTTGCACTCGAGAGAGTTTATGAAATAGTATATACCTGTATTATATCATTCAATGACTGTTAACTAATTTGCCATCATTTCGTTTCAACAAGTAGTTTCACTATACAATAGAATGAAGTCTTTTATTGAGATATATTACAATTTATTCCTAATTTTGCAACTATTACTTACAGATTTCGTGTATTTCAAAGTATTGCGTCAAAAATCAGTCCAGTAACTTTTTAATAAACATGGTGTTTTTGATAATAAATAAATATAAATATTTAAATTCCAGACGTGTCGGTGGCCGAGTGGTTAAGACGTCTGATATTAACTCACCTAGTTAAGAGGATCGTGTAGATCAGCGTACGCAGCGAAATAGGTATTTAGAAAATCATATTCTGTCTCAAGCGCGCTCTTCCCCCGGGCATCAGTGCGACAGAGAGCACTGCAGCTCGTAAGTGTTTGTAGGTATGTTCTTCGTTGAAAATTGCGTTTTGGGCGAAAACGATTTACACCTGCTAAACTATAACGAAACCTTATAATTTTGGTGTCAAACGTTTTAGCAGATTATAATCTACGTACGTACGGTTTGCTTTTTTTGAAATTTTGCTTGGTTTCTCAAATACAGACGGTTTATTACCAGCAAGTTATGAACCAAAAAAACCGAGATTTGAGGGGCTTATAACTTTTGACCTATCACGAATTTTGATAAAAGGAAAAAATACGTACGTAGTTTTTCACTATGTCAGTAACATATTACAAAATCGTTAAAATTAAATAATATTTAGGGGTAGTAAAACGTTTTCTCCGTTTGTATGGACATGGACGCGGTACACTATACTCTTAAGGGGCTGTGGTCATCTTGTATCTGTCAAAAATATGGCAAATCTAAGTTAATCCTGGAAACGTGAGTTTATTTATACAACAGTTCCTCATATGGCTCTTTAGAACCCTAAATAAAAAAAATATGGCTCAATCCAATTTCAAATAATAACAATCCTTTTGGGGTGGAGGAAATGTTGTATAATATTTGCCATATTTTTGACAGATACAATATGACTGAGAGCCACGGGTCCTTAATATCAGACGTCTTAAGAGTATAGTGTACCGCGTCCATGTCCATACAAAACGGAGAAAACGTTTTACTACCCCTAAATATTATTTAATTTTAACGATTTTGTAATATGTTACTGACATAGTGAAAAACTACGTACGTATTTTTTCCTTTTATCAAAATTCGTGATAGGTCAAAGTTATAAGCCCCTCAAATCTCGGTTTTTTTGGTTCATAACTTGCTGGTAATAAACCGTCTGTATTTGAGAAACCAAGCAAAATTTCAAAAAAAGCAAACCGTACGTACGTAGATTATAATCTGCTAAAACGTTTGACACCAAAATTATAAGGTTTCGTTATAGTTTAGCAGGTGTAAATCGTTTTCGCCCAAAACGCAATTTTCAACGAAGAACATACCTACAAACACTTACGAGCTGCAGTGCTCTCTGTCGCACTGATGCCCGGGGGAAGAGCGCGCTTGAGACAGAATATGATTTTCTAAATACCTATTTCGCTGCGTACGCTGAGCTACACGATCCTCTTAACCACGGTTTGATCCCGGCCATGTACCAATGGGTTTCTTATCATTTAAAATAATGTACCTACATAATCCGACAAACCACACTTAGAAGAATTTCAGGCTATATGTTACATGACTTGAAAAAAAAAATTTTTGTTGCATTTTAAAATTTCCCCCAAAATCTAAATTCGATTATTTACGCTATAAGTCTGTGATTGGGTCACGAAACTCTATATATGCCTACCAAGTTTCAACCTTTTTCAGTCCGTATTCTCATCAGAGATGTTCGGAACCGTAAAAACTAAAACGTGTTCCTTTGTTTGTCCTTCTGTCACGTCAAAACGAAGCATAGGACGACGTTATTTTTTGATAATTATCCCGGATTTTTTTTTCCATGCATAGCCGGTCGGATCACTACAGTAAATTTTAACTGACGCTGCGCCATTTATTGACATGAGATACAAAAAACGTGTTATTAGAGATTAGTGAAAATGCCACTCTAGCAGTTAAATATCTGATAAAATCTTATCGTTATTCTACCTACGTTATATATCATTTACTCGTGTGTATATAAGTAAATTAATATATATAAGCGCGAGTCCGGTTGCATACTAGTAGAATATGGCCGAGTGGTTAAGTGGTATATCCTACGTGGACCACGGTTTGATCCCGGCCATGTACCAATGGGTTTTATATAATTAAAAACTTATGTACCTACCTAATCCGACAAACCACACTTAGAGGCTTTTCTACCGCTAGGTACCCTGGAAACGATAACATGGTTTCGGGAGCAACCCGTAAAAAAACAAATCTAAATGATGTTAGTACCTACCTATTACAAAAAACAGATTTATTTTCTTCGGAAACTAATGAATGGGCCTTTCGTGTATCCGTAGTTCAGGACGCATTGCAAGACACGCCAGCCTTAATGACATCATTCGTCGGGCCCTCGTCAGCATTAATGCGCCAGCCATTTTGAAACCTAAAGGGCTGGCACGAGATGATGGCAAAAGGCCCGATGGAATGACTCTTGCACCTTGGAAGAGGGGGCGACTATTGGTATGGGACGCAACATGTGTGGACACCCTCGCTCCGTCTCACCTTCCATGCACATCAATTGAGGCTGGGGCTGCCGCTTGCAAAGCCGAAGCTGCCAAACGTCGCAAATACGCATCTCTTCCTGAAGAATACATATTTGGGGCGTTTGGGGTGGAAACACTGGGCCCGTGGGGACCTAGCGCACGACACCTCTATAAAGAAATCGCCAAAAGATTGGTAGAGGTGTCCCACGACCAAAGAGCTGGCTCATATTTGGCACAAAGGATCAGCATCGCCATTCAACGTGGCAATGCAGCCAGCCTTATGGGCACTCTCCCAGAAGGCAGCGATCTTGATGATTTTTTTATTTATAGGTTTATTTGTATATATAATGTTTAGCATTGTAGATATATTTTAGTGTACAGATACATTTCTTTAATTTAATTAACAATAAATTATTATGTGACATGAATGGGAACTTATATTTTTTTGTAATATTGTATTTATTCCTGTATTCAAAAATATTACGGAACTTCTTACACTGGTAATAGGAACATGAAGGGCTCCGTACCAGTAAAAAAAATTGAGCGAGTCCGACTCACACTTGGCCGGTTTTTATTATTTGTTGTTTTACTTAAGGGTCCTATACTGGGAATTTGTATGGAGATATTACTATTCCCAATTTCTCTGTAAATACTCCACCTGTGTCACTGTAATTTAGCATATAGTTACTTATTCAATATATCTAAGTGAAATAGTCGTTATTTTTTCAATTGGTTTTATTTAATAGGAAATATGGGTGGTAGAATAAAATTCTGCCCTATCTGTCTCTTTCATAATCTATCACAAAACTCTAAATTTTTTTTAAAGCGCTCTTATACCATTATTCTTCAATTATATATATCGCTTTTTTTTGTAGCTTATTGAAAATTCATAATAAAAAAAAATTATGATTTTTAAATTTGGCAAAAATAATAAAATAATTATTATTTTAAATTTTCAATAAGCTACCAAAAAATTCGACATATATAATTGAAGGGTAATGGTATAAGAGCGCTTTAAAAAAAATTTAGAGTTTTGTGATAGATTATGAAAGAGACAGCAGGGGCAAAGTTAAACAACCCCTATTTCCTATTCAATAAAACCCATTGAAAAAATAAGAGCTATTTCACTTAGATATATTCAATAAGTAACTATATGCTTAATTACAGTGACACAGGTGGATTATTTACAGAGAAATTTGGAATAGTTTATCCCAGAAAAATTCCCAATATAGGACCCTTAAGAATATGCATTATAGTTATACTAGTTAGACTCTTGTATGTATTGCTATTAGGGTTGCCACCTTTTTTTTCAGTAATTAAAGTACATTGGTTATTAAAGGTAAGAAAAAAAAGTAGGTACATAGTGTCAAAATAAAGTATAATTTATTTTTCTTTATCATTATATTTATAAACATATTTTTTATTGCTTTTCGCAAGTTTTATTAAATTATTTTTATATTAAACTTCTGCAATCGTTTATTTTTCTGTTTCGTCGTATCATTTTTTTCACGCATTTTTTTGGCGTAACATATTCACTATCTATTTGATCTGTTTAATTTCTTTTTTAGGTGTACGTGGGGTACTTTGCTTACTGAAGTTGTCCTTGTCCATGATTTACTTTATAATAAATCTATAAAACCGATATAAAACCACGCTTAGAGGCTTTTCCATCTAAATATATCTCAACAGAAATAGCCACTCGTTAGATATAGCTTCACAAATACCATCGGCTAAACGAGGGAGACTTGGTCTTCCGCTGGGTACCCTGGAACCGTAACACGGTTTCGGGAGCTGTAAGGCAACCCGTGAAGAAGAAAAAATGTATAAAACCGATAATATTCCACTCAAACCGCTTTACACAAAACAAACAAACAAGAAAATTTGACAATGACAATGTTGACATTTGAGTTTAGGTTGCGTTCAAAAACAGGCCTTTAAACTGGCAACCTATCGATTTGGCACCAAGAATCAATCAATTAAGTTCCGTTGTACGAAAAATGCTTACGATCAAACTTTTTGAATCCCAGATATATAAAATCATGAGAAATAAAGTATTTTCGCGTACTTTATTTTTCTCATAAAGTATAAAGTACAATTACCCGAAATAACGTACAATACTTGCAACCCTAATTGCTATTATTAAAATCGACCAAAAAAAATGACGTTTCTTGTATGGGAATTCCCTTCAATTTTATATTTTTATTATTTGTTGTTATATCGGCCATGGTAATACACACTCTGTGAGAGACAGACAGCGGAGCCTTAGTATTAAGATTTCCGTTGGTAAACAATCATGGCCTTGATCTATTCCGGTGTGGAAACAGTGTTCACATTTAGCTTGTTGCCATCTATGTACACGTAATATACCTAATACATATACATAGACATACGCTTGTAAACACACAAAAAACATAACGAATATAACTGCACTACACTACATGCATGGCTGTCATGTACTATAGAAAAAGTGTCGTGACGGTGGAAGTATTATACTTTTTTCGACTCAGCTCTCATTTGCCAAATGTCTGGAGAGTAACATGTGATAAGGAACTACTATAAAAATATATTAACTGATCAAAATGAAAACAATATTGCAAGATTTTCAGTACTGGAAACTACTGTTCAAATAGACCTACTACATTGTATCGTATCATTTTACAGACGCCTATTTAATTTTCCATCGTAATACGCACCAAGCGAGTTCAGATGTACTCAAACAATAAATATTGATCGTTGCTCTCTATAGAAACACCAAATGTTGTACATTTTGGGATAATTGTTTAGAATCATTCAGCTTAGAAGTGTATATACAATATATAACTTACAATGGATCTATCATCACACCTTTTATCCCAAGAGGGGTAGGCAGAGACAATCGAATGTCATTTGTTAGGATCCTGATTTTTCGCACCGTTAGTGGTGTCAATATTGTTGTCATAGTTCAACTGATCTCCAATAGATGACGTCTTTTACAAAATAAATAAAAGGTTAATTAAATAAATAAATAAATAGATAAAAGATACATTTAATATTGATTTGTTATTTCGTCATTTGAGGGGAAAATACTTTTCAAAAAGGACATAGATAAGTTTTTTTTTGAGAAATAATATATAGATATTTTCCCGCATCCAGTCTAGGAGTAAGCATAACCATACTCCAGATGCTTCTTATAATATTCTGCTGTTTTATTTTAGATATATCTGTATCTCATACAGTAGGTAGCTTCGGAGGTCATGTAAAACTGCACATTTAATCTATGGCCACAAGGTATTATGGAGAAAATTTTGATTGTCAATATTCCTGAAGATTCAAAATGGCAATTATATTATATAGAAACACATAATAAAACTCTAACACTGAAGTAACTTGACGTTGTCTACGCACAGCCTAAACCAGTAGACCTACAGATTTGGCACGAAGTATTCCTTTAGTACCCTACCCTTGAGCACTTTTTGAAAATCCATCCCAAAGGGGTGAAAAAAAGTGGTAAATTGTGTATTGAGAAACATTTTGTTTAAAGTTAATCGTAAATAAAATAACACTTGTTTCAATATTTTTAAAAGTTAATTTTATAAGTGGCTGAAGTAAATCCCACCTGTCAAACGGCTTAATAAAATCCCGTGAAGACGGTGCGAGAGAAACGCACCCGGGCGCAATGGTAGTCTAAAGTTATCAACGGGTTTGAAATCTCAGATAGCGTGGTCACTGCTTGCACTCGCCAGCTGTTAACGGTCTAAATTGATTTGCGCTATTTGGAGCCGCATAATGCATACTATACTGAGGTTGTATGAATCACTTACTTTCAATGAACGATGTCAATTTGCTTTTATTGCATTTGCATTTACAGTGACGTAGGTAAATGGGTAATTCATATCATTTCTAAAATACATAAACATTATCCTCATCATGAAAATTGACAAGTTCATAAAATGGTGTACAGAGATGTGCTTAGGATTTCAACGTAGTTTATCTTTAAATAATCGGCTTTTCTTTTCTGATGCTACCAATCTTGATATGGTAGAATTGGCCATCTGTTATTATTTATTATTTTAATTTTTTTTTTATGACGAGTGTATAATATAATTGCTTTAGAAATAAACACGAATTAGTACAAAAATATAATTTTTATTTTTTTTTTATTTTTTTTTTATTTTTTTTTTTATTTATTGTTTTAATAATTTTTATTAATATTTGAAATTTTAAAAGGTGTATTACAAAGTCTACTTTAATATCTATCAGTATCTTAATGTTATTACATAAACTTTGGCCAAAAACGACCCCCAAATCGCGTTCTGTTCACCATGAGAATTGTATTGTAAGAATGTGTATTTGACTAGAGTCGACCGGAAGGATTAGCCAAAGGGGTTAAATCTTGCCCTTGAAACAAAAAACTTGAATCTATCTTAGCTATTTATCGAGGTGATCAGGTTGATTGCCGGTCAGGGGGATTGGACGGAGTCAATGATGAGCCAATGGCAACTACCCTCCCACCCCTCATGTACTCAAGGGGTTAAAAACCATCCTGAACCGGATGAACTCAATTTAACCAGAACAGTCGCAAAAATCTCGATTTTGGGTGTGAATTTTGCTAATAGAGGGTGAAGGCGGATTCTTTATACCATTGCAATCAATTTCTAGCTCCGAAAAACGGAGGAGAAGGTTCCTGCTTTTTTTCTTCAGAACAGAAGTCTTCGCCAATACCGATAATTTGACTGGTCTATCGGAGACTTTTTTCAATTTCAGATACATTTGAAACCACCTCGAGTTTGACTAAGTTACAAAATGTATAAACAGCGCCTTAAGTTGCATTTCATTAAAAATAGTATGTAGTTAGGTTGTGTACATATTTTGTTTCACTGTAAGTGAATTTCTTGTTCTAGTTGCTAGGTTAAGTGTTTTGGTTTTCAAAGTTTGTTACCTAATATGTTTTGTGTATGATGTATATAGATTTATATAATATGATTTAAGTAGGTACCTTAGTATTTTTTATGTACCTAAGCAGTAGATTTGACAATGTAAATTGTTCAATATAAGAGAGCATATCCGCCAACAAACTGTGTAGCAGTTTAGCGGAACTTTGAATTGTAATTAGGTTAATTTTCTAAGAGAATAAATAAAAAAAAAAAAAAAAAAAACGTAATGTTCCAACGGAATAAAATTATGATCTTAAAATTACTAGAATGCGTTTTATACAGGAATAGAAGTCCTAGGACTTCTCCAGGTTAAATAAATCAGTTAGGAGATCTACCTAATATTACTAAAGATATAGCAATGACCGACATAATAATTTTCAAATTATTTTTATTAACATTTAAAAAAAATGTAATTCAAATTATAATCATGCAACAATGTAATTATATTTCTGATCAATTAGATAAACAGTTATCAAATTACACAAAAATTATCACGATTCAAGACGTGTGTCTCATTTATAATATTATATTTAATTTTATATAGAACTTCATGGGGGACCTTAGCCCAATGATAGGTGGACTTAAATCGCCCCGGATATAACTAAAAAGGCATTTTCTTTCATATTTTTACTTATTACAGTTTCTAATTAATAACTAATAGATGGCACTAGTATCGTATTTCTGAATTTATATTCCTTACACGTGATAGCTGAATTCTGAAATATTATTAGCAAATTAAAATTTTCTTTCAGAAGCTCTAATTAAATTGATGTTTTCGTTTTAGCTTACCAATTTACAGCCGTTTTACTATTGATACACAACCTATATACGTCCCAATAATATAGGTACTATTTCGTGTATTATCTATCATAGACACTCTACCACATGTTGTGTTATTTCCTTTCTCCAATAAAGTAAAATTATCACTAGATATTCGCCATCTATCTAAGGCAGGGCCAACAAAGCGATGATATACCTAATGTTTAAAAGATTTTAATATCGGAAAGGAATCCTGAAGCAGGTTATTTCTAAGTCTATAGAAAAATGTTAAAAATAAATCACCCCGATCTTATTTAAATTTATAACAAGTAGTGTATGTACAACCGGAATCAGGAATCACAATACAACCAAGAAAACTGGTTTTACGTTATATAAAAAGTGGACGGCGCAAAGTTTATACCTAGGAAAATATTTCCTCCGCATTACATAAAATGTAATAAAAAATAAAACAAGAAATAGTTCTATAATATAAAGATAAATACATATGAATAATGCATGAAATGCGGGTCATTTAATAAAACTGAATATAAATTACAAATAAATTAATTATTGTAAGAAAAATTAAATCAATTGACATATTGCAAATTCTTTTTCATAATTTATATCTTCCTTATACAATTTTCGCACATATTACAGAAATAAAAGACATAATGTGACAATCATCACGACTTATCCCGCGTGCAGTAGACAGAGATAAATAGAATGTTATATACGAACTATGTATTTCGTCATTGCGTTTTTAATTTAATTCAATTTTCAGGGCGTATTTCCTGCAAAACTGTTCATTTCAATTTCTTCTTCTTCTCTTCATTTTACTCACATTATATCATCCTTTCTATTTATCTATCAACGCGCCTTTTATCCCAAGAGGGGTAGACAGAGACAATCGAATGCCATTTGCTACGATTCTGGCATACCTCTTTCGCTTCTTTTATGTTCATCATACCTTTTATACAAGCTCGTAACTGTATACTTGGTCCACTTCTATTGCAACGACTTTAAATCCTTACAAAAACCAGATGGTTACAGCGATCTTGACATCTTCATCGCTGGAAAATCGCTGTCCTCTGTGGACTTTTAGGTCAGGGCTGTAGGGTGGATGGTTGAGCTGCTGGAACCCACAGACTCGGATGATGGCCACTGCTTTCGCTCGCACACATGTGCACTGGAGCATTTGGTGTCAACTTTCCGCGTCTCTTCTCCTTGATGGACTCTCGTAGTGTTCTCTCATTAGATTAGTTATCTCATAGTGTTAGCGTAGGTCTCTCCTGATATGGTAGTCTTATGTGGCATGAACTCCAGCAGCCATTACTTTGAACTTTTTAGAGGTAGTTGACACCCTGTGCTTTATTTTAGACTCAGGATACCTGTAATAGACCCATGTTTAGACTCCAGTCACTATATTGTTGAAAAAACCTTGCCGAGTCCTCATCAATCAGGTCCAAGTTCTGTTGAGGAAGCATGCGTTGAGTGTCTTTATGAAATGGTGTCAGAAACCGCGCAACCCATCTTGCTCTGACTTTAGACATTTGTAAATGGTCATGAATTATATTCCACGCGATTCTACGTCATGTCATGGCGACCAACGCACTCGTCCCGCCGTGACATAATGGGGAATCCAGTTTAATCCTGTGACAGTTGTGATTAATATCTAGGGCTCATCACGTTGGGTGGGATCATTTTAAATACCGATTAATCGGCATATACACTATAAAGGCTATATACTTGAGATTGGCAAATCACCTATTAACACTGGTGGAGCCATATTAAAAGAAAAAGAAGAAGATATTTCCATTTCTTCAGCTATCTTAGAAACAGTGACTCTCGTGTCTGCTAAAATACATTCTTCTACGACTTTCTTTCCAATTTAAATTGCTTGCTTCAAAATTTGTCATTTCTGACTTTCAGAATGCGTTCCTTTCTTTCCTTCTTTGGTGAGGAACTTTATCACCGACCTCTGCTCCAAGTCGAGCATTTTTTTTAGTAGACTCAGATATTGATGCACTTGCCATGACCTCACTCTGAAATTACTTAATCGCACTGATCTCTGAAATCATGTACGCGTTACGTGAAGAGATACAGCTACATGCATGCACGATCTCTACTTGCTCAGGTGGACTTCACCCTGAGGTAGATATATTATTGAACTATCCTGGAGGTCTAGTATTGCTTAACTTTAAAATTAACTTAATTTTTAATGTATTTTTTACAGTAAACAAACTCAAGGCAGTCTATTGGTGAATGAAAGGATTCGCGATGAATTTTGGTTCAGAAAGCGATCCTGTTATATCATGCAAGATGACAAATTACAGGAAGTACTTACTGTTGAAGAATCACTCAATGTTGCTGCGGAATTCAAAATGGGAAATCATATACAAAATGATCAGAAACGTAGAAGGGTATATATATATATATTTTTTTTTTTTACTATTTCCACCCCCTGCAGTTTGTTTATTTTTAAATGTGAACATATCTCCAACTAATACCTCTAGACAAAATCACGTCAATCCGTATATTTTAGGTTTTATATGGATGTTAATTTGATTTTGTACTATAAAGTAATACTAGATGACCCGTGCGAATACATCGCACTGTTAGTGGTGTTGTTGTCATAGTTCAACTGATCTTCAATAGATGGCGTATTTTACTACATAAATAATTAGTCTAATGTTTAAAGCAACATTTAATTTTGATTTTTTTGTTTATTTTTCGTCATTAGAGGGAAAATTATCTTCATAATGGCGTATCAAATATTAACTTTGATACAGTATTAAGGAACATATTTGATACCGACAAAAACCCCTTTAAATAACAATATATAGGGATTAAACATCTGTTTCCTTTGTTATTATCCTTAATTAAAAAAATAGCATTTGTAGTCGATCAAATTTACAGCCAAGCACTTCTTAAGTTGGTTGCTTTACAGCTCCTGAAAGCGTGTATGGTCCTAGGGTACCCAGCTGAAGACCAAGTCTCCGTATTTTAACCGATGGTACTTATTTGTGAGGCTATACCAAACGAGTGTGGCCAGTGTTGAGGTATATGTTTAGATCGAAAAACCTCTAAGTGCGGTTTGTCGGATTAGTACATAAGTTTTTACATTTAAAAACTCCATTTATTTTGACAAATATAAAATCGAGTATTTAATCAAAGTAAATTGAAACATAATTATATTAGAGATATACGACCAAAAAACTGCTATCTTTTAAGCAAATATCTGCTGCCTTGACCTCAGCCAGCACCTATTTAATATTCTGCTACTCAAACGGCACTTCTTGAATTGTAATCTTTACTCTAACCGTGTCAATAAATGTAACACGCACAGTTTTCAATGTGTTATGAAAAATCTATTTGCCCATGGGAATGAATAATTTTCCCAGGATTTTCTCTGACACTCCAGCTATCTCTGTCGTTTGCTCCATTTTGATGTGAAAGAAGGACAAACAAACAAACACACTTTCGCATTTAAAATATTACGACTCGCGCGCTGAGGGTTTTGTAATCCTTATAACGAGCTCTTTCATTTGATATGTCACATGAAGCATATGAAATAAAAAAAAATTCACGTATTAATTTTTCCCCCAAAATCGGAATTCGATTAAATTATTTACGCTATACGTCCGTGATTACCAAATTGCAACTATTTTCGTACTGTACATTCGGAGAAAATAAGTTGTGACAGTGTGATCAAGTGACAAGAGTGATCGTCATTCAATATGATACTTTTTTTTGTTTATTACTAACTCCCAATTATTTTGGGAAATGGATATCTTAGATTGGTTTGGTCACATGGAAATAATGAATGACAAGAGATTTACAAAGTAGAACAGACTGAATGATTAAAAAACAAAATTAAAATTATTCATACGAAATTATTTTAAATATTATTGTCTATCGGACGTATGACGAATCTTTGTAACTAACTAACATTATGTATGTATGTAAACAAATCTTGGTAGTCGAATTTAACCAACTTCTAATTGTCGTAATTATTTGGAGCTTTGCAAGTGTATGTAATTCCGATGGCAATACAATAATTTGGTACCATCGATCTGATCTGATGATGAAGCCAGGACGTGGTTAGTTAGTTAGATATGACTTTGTAATGAAACGACGTAGTAACTAAACTGTATTTCGTCTCCGTCTAACAAATCTGCAATTCATTATGATAGACGGAGACGAAACACAGTTTAGTTACTACGTCGCTACTTCGAGTTTATTAATAAGAGTGTTATAGTTTAAGGGCTCGTGCACCTATTAATTATATCTATGGAGATTATTTGTAAGAACGATGCAAGAACAAATTTTAATAATTCATATTAATACGTTTATTTAATTTAAAAATATATTTCATATTTTACAGGTAGAAGAAATTATAGTAGCCTTAGGTATGGATTGTGCGCGGCATACAAGAGCTGGTTGTTTGTCTGGAGGACAGAAGAAACGGCTCGCAATTGGCTTAGAACTTGTTAGCGATCCACCTGTTATCTTCCTAGATGAACCAACAAGGTACGAAAAACTTCAAATAACTTTTTTTTTTCATTCTTAACCCGCCTTACAGCTTCCGAAACCGTGTTACGGTTCCAGGGTGCCCAGCGGAAGACCAAGTCTCCCTCGTTCAGCCGATGGTATTTGTGAGGCTATATACCTAATTCTGTTGAGGTATATTTAGATGAAATCTCCTATAAGTGTGGTTTGTCGGATATGTACGTAAGTTTTTCATTATAAAAAAAAGGCTTTTCCATCTATGTAAATATACTTTAACATAATTGGCCACTCGTTAGGTATAGCCTTGTAGGTTATATGTACAGGGGAGCTCTTGTATAAATAATAGATAGATTTAGTAAAAGGTAAACTATATTACAACGTTAAATATACAATGATAATGTTAAATAAAATGCAAATTAAATAAATAAGTTAAGAGAGATCGGACAGCTAGTACGGGCTTGTTACTCTCGTTACCGTAGAGACATAGCTGCGCCGATATGCGCGCGACGGTCCGTGTGCGCGAACTCATTTACACACGGACGAAGCCGCTGTACTAATATCCGCTACAAGTACTCCCTCGCCGAGACCGTGCCTTGCTACGGGCGATAGTAATCGGTAAACCTTACTACCCGACCACTGCGAGTTTTCTTCACTGGATCTGGCGAAATAACTGGCGGTGGAGCTGCGGCTTGCTGATCTACTGGAATGTCTGCGGTCGCCATGAAAGCTGGCTTCAGCCTCTCTATAGTGACCGTTATGGATTTGCCTTGAATCTCAATTTTGAAGGTCTTTTCACCACGTTCCAGGACTTTATAGGGGCCTGAATACGGTGGTTGAAGAGATTTTTTTAGTGGACCTTGGCGTAAAAATACATGTGATGATGAAGATAATTCTTTAGGGATATAAAACGTCTTATTTGAGTGCCAAGTGGTTGGCTGTGGAGATAGTTTGACAATTTGGTTTCTTAGTCGTGACGTGAAACTTGACAAATCTTGTCTGGATAGGTCATCTGCACTAGGACACAAAAACTCTCCGGGGAGACGAAGTGGCTCTCCATAAACCAAATCCGCCGAAGAAGCTTGCAAATCTTCTTTCCATGCACTACGCATGCCGAGAAGCACCAGTGGCAAGGCTTCTGACCAAGTACTGCTGTTGTGGCACATGATGGCTGATTTAAGCTGACGGTGGCAACGCTCGACTAACCCATTACAGGCAGGATGGTAGGCAGTCGTGAGCGAGTGTTGTGCGCCGACGAGTGATGCGATGTTGCGAAATAGCTGCGAGTCGAACTGCCTGCCCCGATCAGTAACAATACGTTGTGGGCAGCCAAACCGCGCCACCCAACATTGTATGAAGGCACTGGCGCAGGACTCAGCTGTAATATCCTTGAGAGGATACGCCTCAGGCCATCGAGTAAAGCGGTCAACGACAGTGAGGCAGTATCTGTAATCACAAGAAATTGGTAATGGACCAATAATGTCCATGTGAATATTGGTGAATCTTTGTGATGGAAGAGGAAATGCTGCAGGACTTGAAGTGGTGTGTCGAGATATCTTGCATTTTTGGCAGTGTAGACATTCTCGCGACCACTGTTTGCAATCTCGACGCACACCAGGCCAAACGAAGCGTTCAGAGACAAGGCGTGCGGTTGCAGATGCTCCTGGATGACTTAGACCATGTAGTAGGTTGAAGACTTTCTTGCGAAATGGAGGTGTGACATAGGGCCGGTGTTTTTCAATAGACACGTCGCAGTACATCCTTATGTTGGATTTCGGAATAAGTACCTTCTCCAAGCGTAAAGAAGTATTATTGTTGAGTAGTTGCTGTAGCTCCGCGTCTAAATCATGTGACTCTGATAAGGCTTGGTAATCCAAATGTCTTGTTATACTCTCGATGCGAGATAAGGCATCGGCAACGACGTTTTCCTTTCCAGATACGTGTCGAATGTCAGTTGTGAATTGCGAAATAAAATCAAGATATCTGAACTGTCGTGGGGAGCAATTATCCCTGCGTGTAGTAAAAGCAAATGTCAGTGGCTTATGATCCGTATATACACAAAAAGTTCTAGCTTCCACCATATGCCTGAAATGGCGAATAGAATCATAGATAGCGAGTAATTCTCTATCATACGGACTATATATAGTTCTTTTGAGACGGCTTAAGTTTTCTGGAGAAAAATGCTAATGGTTTCCATCCATTTGAAGAGCGTTGTTGCAGAACTGCACCAATAGCAATGTCTGACGCGTCAGTATATATTGTTAATTCAGCGCTGGCATTCGGATGGGCCAAAAGAGTTGCTTGAGCCAGACTAGACTTGCATTCCTCGAATGCCGACATCAGATCTGGTGTAATATTTACTGGATGTGATCCTTTAATGTTTGGTCCAGCCAAAAGATTATTAAGTGGAGCTTGAATCTTAGAAGAATTTGGCACAAATCTGCGGTAAAAATTTACCATGCCAAGAAATCTTCGGAGTTGATTAACAGTTTTAGGAATTGGGTACTGTTGAATTGCATCTATTTTGGATTGTAGTGGTCGAACCCCTTCAGCGGATATTTGAAAACCGAGGAAGGTAACCTCTGGTTGACCTAAGACGCATTTGGCAGTGTTCACTAAGACAGAATATGAACGAAGTCTTTCAAACACTTGACGTAAGTGAAACTGATGCTCCTCTGGAGATGATGAGAAAATCAAAATATCGTCTATATAACTATAACAGAAGTCCAATTCCCTCAGAACTTCGTCCATGAACCTCTGAAAAGTTTGACTTGCATTCCGCAATCCAAAAGTCATGAATGGGAATTCGAAGAGTCCAAAAGGTGTTGTAATGGCAGTTTTTTTAATATCTTCAGGACATACTGGTATTTGGTTGTAGGCTTTGACCAGATCAATAGTAGAGAACATACAACTATTTGCCAATTGGTAAGAAAAGTCATGAATGTGTCTGACTGGATAACTGTCTGGAACCGTGCGAGAATTCAGAGTTCTATAATCTCCACATGGTCTCCAGCCATCATTTTTCTTAGGTACTAGATGCAACGGTGATGCCCAAGAGCTGTCGGATCTTCGTGATGTACCTGCTTGCAACATATCGTCAAACTCTTTTTTAGCTATTAGTAGCCTATCAGGTGCAAGTCGACGAGGACGGCTCGTTACTGGTGGTCCTGGAGTAGTCCTTATATTATGTACAGTGTTGTGCCGCGGAGTAATGTGAGTTCCAGCTGGACAAGTGATTTCTTTGAACTCTCGCAAAATGTCGTAGTAAATAGTACTACCAACTATAGCTTTTACTGAAGTAACGTCTTCTGATGACATTTGGCGTGGTACGTTGACAGACAGGCTTGTGAGATTGTCGATCAAACGTTGTCCTCTGCAGTCCACTAGGAGGTTGTAGTGAGATATGAAATCAACTCCTATGATTGGCTTCAAAACATCCGCTACTACAAAACGCCAAGTGAAGTCACGACGCAGTCCTAAATTTAGGTGCAGCTGAATCCAACCATATGTGGGTATGATAGTACCATTTGCAGCATTAAGGTCGTAGTCGGTTCTGTTGCGTTTTTGTTTAATCGCTGACTTCGGGAAAACACATAAGTCAGAACCCGTGTCAACTAGGAACTGTAATTTAGATGTGTGGTCTATAACAAATAAGCGGCCTGTAGAATAACTGTGGCAGTCGGTAGCCGCTACTTGCGTCTGCCTTCCGAGTTTTCCGCATGCGGCGTAAAGTTACATGGTGCCACACATTTATGAGCTTTATCACCAAATGTTTGATGATACCAGCAATACGAGTGATTTGACGAGGAGTTATCACGACGAGATTTATACGAGAAGGAGGAACGTGAGCGTGAGCGAACCTCAGCGGTTAATGTTGCCACTTGTTGGGTCAATTGGGCTATTTGTTTTGCCACTTCTGTGGTTTCTGCAGACGACGTACTTGCTACCACAGGTATTGATGGTACAATTTCATACACTTTGTCCGCCAATTCAGCCACCGTCTCCAATGTTGATTCTGTTTGTGAGGCAATAACTGTTTGAATATTGTGTGGTAATCTACTAGCCCAAATAGTGCGCAAAAAATCATGCGGAATTGATGTTCCTGCCAGATGTTGAAGATGGCGCAAAAACTGAGAGGGTTTTCTGTCTCCAAGCTCTTCATGCATAAGTAGCTGTTTTATTTGTTTTTCTTTCGAGGCAGAAAGTCTTTTTATTAATTCTAATTTTAACTTTGCATATTTGTCTACCTCAGGAGGTGATGTAATGATATCCTCCACCTCAGCAGCATATTGATGATCCAATTGAGCAATAACATAATAGAATTTAGTGGAGTCGGTCGTAATATTTGACAACACAAACTGACCTTCTATCTGTGCAAACCATAATGCTGGTTTTTCGGGCCAGAAAGGTGGTACGCGCACTCCCACACGGTATAAATTAACTGTTTCTAAGTCGCTGGCTTTGCCAGCTCCAATTACTTCTTGCTTCTCCATTATACTGTGTGTTCTTTTGGGGTCACCAACTGTAGGTTATATGTACAGGGGAGCTCTTGTATAAATAATAGATAGATTTAGTAAAAGGTAAACTATATTACAACGTTAAATATACAATGATAATGTTAAATAAAATGCAAATTAAATAAATAAGTTAAGAGAGATCGGACAGCTAGTACGGGCTTGTTACTCTCGTTACCGTAGAGACATAGCTGCGCCGATATGCGCGCGACGGTCCGTGTGCGCGAACTCATTTACACACGGTCGAAGCCGCTGTACTAATATCCGCTACAGCCTCACAAATACTATTAAATTGGCTGTAAGAGAGACGTGGTCTTCCGCTGGGTACCCTGGGACCGTAACACGGTTTCGGAAGCTGTAAGGCAACCCATGAAGAAAAAAAAGCCTACTGAATATCAACTACTAAAGCGCGTGACATGAATTCGTTTACTGGTCCCCAGGGTATGCCAGCAGCAGACATGAGAGATCCACGTCATTGTATTTAGGTTACCTAACAAGTGGAAAGCTCCGTGAGTTATTTTGAATTCGACCATTCGAACTTTAAGTTCATGCGAGACTATCTTTATAGTGTTATAGCCTAATACGCGATAAAATATATTTCTATATATAATTTCTCAAAGGTGTTTTTTGTCGACATCAATACACCATTTTGAAAATTTTTATTGTTCCCTGTAATGACGAAGCATAAACAAACAAATAAAAATTAAAAGTTTCTTTTAAAATTAGACTTATTTATTTGAAAAATTCTAAATGATTTGTCTTTCAGTCCTGAAGTCTATCAAAACCGTACTATCTTATCTTTTTCCCTTCTATTTGATATAGAATGTATTTAATCCTCAAGATGCACACCTGTTTGAAATAGACTATCACAGCAGATTTTAAATTAAATAATTATTCGATTAATGTCGTAAATTGATAAGATAAAATTCATTGGCACAAAACTTTACTATGCCTACTCAATACTTATCAAAAACTTCAAACTTATAGAATTTTCTGTGTCTTTCTTCAAAATCTATAGTTTTTTTAGGTTATTTTTTTTACATTTTGTCGGATTATATCTTTAGCGGAATAGGTATCATATTCAATAAGAGAGCACTAGCGACAAACTCACCTTCCTGGAGAAAATGTTGATCATATTAGTTAAATCTTTACTATCTATCATCACGCCTTTCATATCAAGAGGGGTAGGCAGAGACAATCGAATGCCATTTGTTACGATCCTGACATACCACTTTCGCTTCTTTTATATTCATCATACCTTTCATACATGCTCGGCGATTGTGTGTACTTTTAATATTTCCATCGAACAATACATTTTTTATATGTTCAATAAAAGTACACCTAGGTCGTTTTCCTTTCACTTCAGCTATAAACCTTTTTAGTTTTTATTAATTTTATATTATATTATATATGTATAGTAAATCTTTACTTTATACCAAAAACACACATCATACCAGTGTCCACTTTTTGCCAGATTAATTTTAATTAAAATTATTTTAATTTCAGTGGATTGGACAGCTCAACATCAACCCAGCTCTTATACTTACTGCGACAGTTGGCCCGCCAAGGTCGTACTCTGATCATCACAATGCACCAACCATCATCACCACAGTTGGCCTTGGTTGATCGTTTGTACGCTGTTGTTGATGGACGATGTGCGTTTATGGGCTCCGTACCACTTTTAGTACCTTACTTGAGTACTGAACAACTTGATTGCCCTTCTTATCACAATCCAGTGGATTATTGTAAGTGGTTCACAATTTTTAAAAAAAGGAGGAAGTTCTCAATTCGTCGGAATCTTTTGGACTACTTGAAGACGCCTGGACCGATTTGAAAATTTTTGTTTTAAAATGTATATTTTTCAGGTGGTCCCATGGTCATCAGGTCAGGATCTGATGATGGGATCTTGGAGAAATCGAGAACTCTTCAAATTTTATAGGCACACTTGAAGCGATTTGGGTTTTTTTTATAGTGAATTGTGCATTTGCTTTCGGAAAGCACATTTTTCAGTGCATAATTTTTGAAGTCGGTACACTTTGTTTAAAAGGCAATTATACTGTATTATTTTCACAACGAGTGGAGTCAGTATAGTTAGGAGGCGATATCTTCGGCCGACATTCTCGGGCTGGGCATTGGTCCGAACTCACGAGTTACAATTTTTTCACCAAACGTCACTTACCTACCATAAAATATTCCCACACAGACTAAATGGTACGATGAATAAAAGTCTGTTGTACCTACCAGATGTGACCTTCACTTATATAGTTTTCAATAAATTCCTGAAAAATTGCTGCACTTATTTTCATAATATCAGTGAGATAATCTCGAGAGTTAACCTTCAAGCAGGCGCGCGGCCATTTGAAACGGCAGCGGTCGCGCGTAATCTAAAAGACCTATTGAAGATTTTCGGGATTTAAAAGACAAATCAATAATATAATCGTTTTTATTACGCCGCAAGTAATACCAAAGCTAATATCTGTACCTCACGGGACGCCTGGAAACTCAAAGCTGGAAGGGGGCATAGATTTTGAATCTATGAGAGGCTACTAGAAATGGGAATAATGTGTAAAAAATATGTACAATTTTAAGACCGAAAATGTGTTGAGCGCGGTCGATTCGACGCCGCGCGACTGCTTGAAGGTTAAATAATTGGCCAAGTTGCGAGTACGAGTCGCGAGCTGAGTGTTCCGTACCATTTCTTCAGTCAGAACTTTAAAGCAGGATATTTGTTTAGGTTTTCCTGTAACTTAGGTTTTAGACTCGGTAGTTTCTGAGGACGGTATTTCCGTGTATTTTCTTCAATGTAATTGAAACTATGCATTTTAAAATTATTAAAAAAATAAAATTGTATTCCTTACAACGAGCCTATTCATTTTAGTGTTAGTTTTTTCCCCAAAATCGAAATTTATAAATTCTATATTATGTATCAAGCTTCAACATCGTCCAGTAGATTCGGTAGACGGACATACAGACATAAGAGTAATCCTATAAGGGTTTCCGTTTATTCATCGGTGATGTTCGGACCTCTAAAATGGAACTATGTGATGGAAATATTTTGGAAAATAAGTATATTGGTAAAAGTTCTTCATGGAAATCAAATGGGACCATTTCGGAAAAACCGATATAAAAATATATAATCGATTTGAAAAGCTCTCTTCTTTTTAAAGTCTCTTTAAAATGGTACCCACCGAAATGAAAGTTGGTGAAAAAATTAATACTAGTAATAATGACATACCTATCTTAAATTCTGTTTTCAGTAATGGAAATATGTTCTGGAGCGTTAGGTCCGAATTTAGCGGATCGTCTAGTGGACGCGTGTAGAAATGGAAAGAACTCATCTTGGATATCTAATGGTCCCAGTGTCACAGACCCTATTATAGGTAAATATTACCTCTACATATTAATTTTCAAACCGTTTGGTGTAGAAGCTTGGTCCGTGGGGTTCAAATGCCAAAAATTCGATATTTTCATAGAGTTTAATCTGGCTGTATAAGACATATCCTCTACCCTTTAGCTGCATTTAAAAAAAAAACAAAACATTACGATTTCGTTTTTCTTCGGTGCTGTAATACATTACAGTATTAAAGTTTGACATATTACAGACGCGTGTATACAAAACATATCATTATGAAGTATAATTCGATTTTGTAATAGAGATTTTATTAAGTTCTTATTTATTTTATTACAGAAAAATCACTAGCATTTGAGGATCTACGATTTACAGCCTTACCTCCACGAAAGGAACAGGAAACTAATAATATTTTATTAAAGCTCAAATCAAACTATGCTACATCTCTACGGACACAATTCTCAGTTCTGACATGTAGAGCGTTAAAGGTTTGTTCTATTTTTCACTATCTTTGACCCATTAAGTTGGCAAATGGACTATTTAACTTGAAGAGTTTAATTAAGAGCAAGCTTGTTAGCGCAATTAACGCAGTAAACCGCGCGGCTTATTTTGTCAGTATCTCTTTGAAAGTTGTTAGAGAGATACACTGCAAAACTAATCGACAAAATAACCGAGAATAAGTTAAGATAGGCCAAGATTCACGTACCAGAAACATGAGAAAGAACGATTTCACAAAAACACCCATTATACAAAAAAATTGAAATAGCAAATTGTAGTTAATGTTTTCATAAAGTATCTATTATCTATAGGATAAATACAATAAAGTGATCGAACAATAAATACTCTTAAGGATGGGCTAATCTATGCAAAGCAAAATAATATCAACTGATAGAAACCATCCAGCGAAACCTCAATCAAGTTCAACAAGTTTATTTAATCCTTCCATTCACATTCCACAAATTTATTTTGATCCAGCCTTATTAAATCAGCATTCCTCTCTAGAATTTATTAAGGTTATTTTCGTTCCCACATTACCTAAAATTTTAATTGTAAAATATTTATTTTTCAGACAATTTGGCGCAATCCATCTTCAACATTGATGATTTTTGGAATCCATTTATTTATAGCATGCGTTATTAGCTCGCTATACTATAATATAGGCGAAGACGCTAGGTACGCCAGTGATAACTACAGATTTCTTAATTTTAGTTTATTGTTTCTGATGTTTACTGCATTCAGTATGGTTTCAGTGAGTTGTAAGTATATTTTACAATAATTTACAATATTGACCATATTTTTACTTTCACGGATACTAAAGATCTACAGCTTCCTTATTTAGCCCATTTAATTTTTTTAATACCTGGCGAATGGTCAGTGTATATCTATTGAGTACTTTGAAGTCTAAAAATTTTAATAAAAAAAGCCATTGGTTAATGGCAATTAAATATGGTTGTCCATATTATTCAAAAAGGATATTGATATAAATGCCAGCTTATTGGTGTGCTTATAGTATGAATTCAGATTTACCAAAGTACGTATCTAAGTATGGCAGCCTATTTTTCTATAGGAGACAAGAACATACTTTGTTTGTGAACTTCAGCTCTTTTTGTCTGAAACAAAAATTTGCATATTTGTTGGTAATAATAATGTGATTCATAATCTATAATCGCTTATACAAGGCGATGAGTTAATAAATACACCAAAAATGATAATTAAATGTTAATTCTACTATTCTAATAACTCTTGTTCCCTAAATTAGACCAACTGAGCAGAGATTATCTAAAAATGTTAAAAAAATTGTGGACCCTTACGGCTTACCTACTCATGACATATCAAAGTGTATTTTTTGGTTTGTTCGTATAAATGTATGTACGTATAGCAACCAATCACAACATAAATACCTACTAATTTTAAATAGAAAAATCGTAAAACCTAAAATAACTCATAACTGCGAACTCCACATAATGACAAGGATGTCATCTCTCTGCTTCCAACTCCTCCTCAATTACTTCGGCCATGTTGCTCGAAGAAACCCTGACAACCTTGAAATGCTAGGAAAACAATGATCAGACCAAACAAAATCGTTGACCGGTCTGCCCAGGACAAGGGCACATGGAGGCGTATTGTCCAGAAATTGATGAACTCTACCTCTTCATGATAGACACGACCTTCAGCAATAATAAAAAAAACTAACTCAACAAAATTTTCTATATTTCAGTTCCTACAGAACTGCCTGTTGTAAGAAGAGAACATTTCAACCGCTGGTATAGTTCTGGGGCATACTTCTCCTCAACCCTAGTTGCTGCAATGCCCATGCATATAACTTGTACTTTATGCTACTGCTTCATAACATATTGGATGACTTGCCAACCAATGGATTGGGTCAGATTCATTAGCTTCTGTTCTATATTATTGCTTGTTTCTTACGTTGCTCTTTGCATTGGACTTCTTAATGGAGCTGTGTTTACTATTAAAGTAAGTTTAAATTATTTAACTAAAAACTTATCGATTTGCATAGAAAATATGCTTCAAGGAAGTGTTGACAAAAATCAGTCAATGCTATTTTTCTGTAATATTTACAAAACTTGAATTTTTTACAGATTTCTTTAATTATTTTTAGCATTACTATGTCAAATTTGTAACACCAGGAACCCATATCTATCCAAATAATGTATGTCTTAAAATAGTAATATGCTATTTTTACGATATCAATACTTAATAAATAACTCATTTTTGTCGGTTTGTATGTCTGGATCTTTGTCCAGACTAGGATCAGAAGGGGCCTAGTGAATTTTGATTAAACTTTCAGCAATAACATTTACAATTTGTTCTTTTATCTCGATATATTTTTGAAGATATATTTAATGGACCCTACCTGTTACGCTACTATATTCTTCAACTTTGTTGTAGATTATTTTATTCCACACATATCTTTCCTTTTTTTTTACATTTGTCACAGATATTTTATTTAATTATAACATTTTTTATTAATATAAAAACCTTAAATCAAATCTAAAGATTAAAAATAACTAAATAAACCAGGTCCGCGTGGATTAGTGGCAAGAATACTGGCTGCATTTCCCCGCTGAATCGCGATGCTGATTCGTTGAGCGAGGAAGGAGCCAGCCCTCTTGTCACCAGAAGAGATGATCAGTCGAGGGGATACATCTTTAATAAAAATTTTGGCATTTGAACCCCACGGACCTAGAGTTTCTACACCAAACGGCACAAATTTGTAGTTTTCAATAATTGAACTATATTTGCGCCGTTTGTTAGACTCTGCGATTTCCGCCGCAGCTCCCGCTTTGATTGCTGTTTCCCTGAGATGAGACGGGGCTAATGTGTCCACGCACGTAGCATCCCATACAAGGGCCCGACCTCGCTCCCAGGGAATCAGAGTCATTCCATCGGGTATCTTGCCGTCTTCCCGAATTATTCCCGTTGGCTCTAGGAGAGCAGGGACGTCTATTGACGCAAGAGCCCTTTTGATGGTATCATTGAGGGAGCTGTGGCGAGAAAGCCTGCCTGCACTTTTTATGCAGGAAAGTCCGTGAGTTCCAAATTGATCTACATCTTTTCCACACGGACATTTATGTTCGCAACATACTGGTGCTCCTAACCTTAGGCCTACACTAATTCTAAAAATTTCGTTATCCAAAAATGTACCGACGTTTCGAGATGGAAGAGCGTGTAACCAGTGGCCAGATTCCTTTTCTGATGAAGCCAGAAGCCGATTTATTAAATTAAATTTTGTGTCAAACGTTTGTGTGTTAGTTGTAATAATGGAGTGTCCCAAAGTTTTTGTTTATTTATTTCCTTCGGGACACCTTCGTTAGCACAACTTCCAGGCTTCTATAGCCTCAGAAACATAGCTCATTTCACTAAGTTTGGAAATTTTTAGAGAAAGTTGAGGATATCTTTCCTACATCATTTTGTTATAATTATCTCTGACGGATTAGACAGCATACGCCATGGAAACGCGCTGGAGCTAACTTTTTCCCCGACTTGATTCACTAATACTGTCATTGCTCAACTCCTAAACATGATAGGTCCATGATTAATACTCGTGAATCAACTTATCTAATGGTCAAAACCGCATTAAAATTAATGTAATGATTACTATTAGGTATTCAATATAAAATTTTGTTTATTTCCAGAACGCTGTAATCTTCGGCCCCTTCGTCATAATGCCATTTACAATATTCTCCGGTTTCTTTCTACGCTATCAAGACGCGCCGTTCTTCCTTCGATGGATATTTCACATATCATTTTTAAAACATGGCGTCGTTAGTTTAGTTATTACAATATTCGGTATGGGGCGAGATACAATGCCATGTTCAGCTTTTTACTGCCATTACGCATATCCAAAGACTATGTTACAAGAAAACGGTATAACGACTGATCAATACGCGATGGCAATTATTGCATTATTTATAATAGCGGTAATTGTAATAGCTTTAACATATTTTATGTTAAGTATAAGATTAAAAAGAAAATGGTGATATTGGATTTTAGTATTATATAGTTTAAAGTCACATTCCTAGTAAAGGAGCAATTATTTTTTATATTTAAAGTGGACGCACTTCTGTGTGCATAAACTTAGTAAGTAATGTAAGTGTCGTAATTGAGAAAATGTTCGTCGTTCCGCAGACCTATTAAAGTATGTCCAACGAGAGACTAACATTTTGACGTTTAACATGCGAAGTAACTTTGAAAAGGCGCTCAAATTACGGTAATTTTTTTCGGCGTATAAAAGCTCTAACAATAGTAGTGTTATTTGCAAATAATACATTTCCGAACTATAGGTACATGAAATGTTATAATTATAGTTTTTAATGCTCATAAGTAAAAAAAGAAAAAGGCATTCTTCATTTCGGGCTGCGCTTTTACAAGGTTAGGTACATTGTATGGTCATCATAGGACACTTTGTTTTTTAAATGTTAGTGATATAGCAGGAAATACTAGGAGTACGTTTTGATGTTAAAATCGTAAAGTGATAATAACATATAAAGTGCTTGTATTGGCGCTTCCCGAAGTGTAAAGTGTAACATATTTGCTTATTTTACATTTGATGATGCACCAGTTACGGCTGTTGCATCGGCTGCAAGGGAAAACAATTACCTTGGCAGGTACAAATAATATTGTTAATAACTTACTGTAAGTATTTAGGTTTAACATGTATGCAATAACTGTCTATTTGACCATCACTAGTTATGTCAAAGTAACATGCGTCAAAATGGTAGTCTCTCGTTGGACATACTTTACTTAGAGATTCCATGTCACGCCTTGGTGAACAACGCATGTGCCCGCCGAGACGTGATGGGGAATCCAGTTTAATCCTGTCCGTGCTGTGATGGTTGTGATTTGTCGACGACTAATAAGACATATCACGGTCGGTGGGATTATCTTAAATACCGATTAATCGGCTATAAAAACTATAAAGGCTATAATACTTGACAGTGGCAAATTCCCGATGAACATTGGTGGAGTCATAATAAAAGAAGAAGAAGTACTTTACTTATTTGTTTACGATATTGAGAAAATATATTAAGTATTATTTCCTTAAACAAAGTAAAACAATATCTAGATATTCCAGTATCTTAAATAATAAGTAGAAAATTTTAGCATAACAGAACAATTAGTTCACTTTCTTAATACGTTAATTGTATTATTTTCAAGCGATTCTGTACCATAATATGTTTCATAATTTGTGCCATTATTTTATCACAAATATATTAGCCAAGTATTTATCTATTGGGCACAAAGTTGACATTATTTGCTTAGGTTTAATTTACTTTGAAATCTAATGGAGGGTGTAGGTGCCACCAATTTCATATTACAATTTTCATGTGTACCGTAAACATTGAAGTATAGTATTGTTGAACAAATATTTAGTTATAATACATTTTGTCTCCCTCTAACATAGTTAATGACCGATTTGTTAGATAGTGAAAGAACATATTATTACTGAAGAGATTTTCAACATGTTGGAAAGTGTACAGAGTCTTTTATTTAACTCTATGGTAGCCTACTTTCATTGAAGAGGAACATCTTTGTGGATTTCAAAGCTATTTTTTTTCTAAAACAGTTTCTGCCGCTCAGATTCTTTCCTTTAATATAATTAATTGATCCTTACATAATACATAAGAAAAGTACTGACTTGACAAAAATAAAATAAGGCCAATTTTAGTTTTTAAACAAAAATAACTGAAGTCCACAAAGAAAGTATCTCTTCTAGAAAAATAGGCTGCCATAGAATCCCTAATTAAATTAAATACTCTGTATATTAAGGTATATCGTCATAGATAATTAAATGTTCTCATGAAAAAAATAGAACTGTGATTGTTCATTTAGATTTATAATATGAATTATTAAAAATAATCAAATTAGCAAGATCTTTTGAGAATTATTCTATTCTATAGATTTCTAAGATTTTTTTTATCTTTCATTAAATAATTGCCAAGTGATGTTATTATAAAAACAGGCATTAATTATGTAAAAAGTAAATTATTTTTGTCTCTAACGTCATTTTATTTGTTCTGAATAAGTGTATAAATTCATATTAATTTTATTATCACAGCCTAATCACAGGTGTCCTGACTTTATGCAAGATTATCCCCTATGTAATTTTACTAGACTGTAACAAAACTGCCACTTAAGAAACCAAAGGAACATATAAACCACAATATAAACTAAAAATTTGGTAATCTTGCAATTTTATATGGTAAACCGACGTATTTCTTTTTTTAATTTACAAAATAATTAACTAGGTCCCTGTATTTTTTTCTAACCAGGCTAAGACAATATGTTTAAATTTTGGTTATGATTTATTTTTATTCGAACGAATTAACGAGTATTTTATAAATTACCTATGTAAAACTTTGTCTCTCTTATAGTAAACTGCAGCAAAGTCAATGAACGTGATTTGAACAAATTATTGACTAAAACATGTATGAATTTTCATTATTTTTAAAATTACATACGTATATAAAAATATAGGTAGGTGCGAAAAATATTTTCCGGCAAAAATTGTGATTTATTGATACACTGATTGAGTGATATTCGTAAAATATTTACGAAATTAGATTGTTAAGTAGAAAATGTTTATGAAGTAGTGACCTGAATTCTATTGTTATACCTACTTGTTACCAAAAACACTTTTTAAATCACTTGTGGCATTTTTCTACGGTTTTTGTTTCAAGTTTCTTGAATGCTTTTTATAAATTAAGCTAAAATCCTATATAGTAATAAATTAATAGAGAACAAATTGTCCCTTTTTAAACCAGTATAGTAATTTCTAACTAACTTTCCGCTCCCGGCTTTGCCCGTAGATATTTTCGAACAAAATATAATATAGCACTCAGGGTTAATGTAGCTTCCCATTAGTGAAATAATTTTCAGATCAGTTGTTTCAGAGATTACCCATTACATCCAAACTTACAAATTTTACCTCTTTATAATATTAGTATAGATGTATGTAGGTACCTAATCGAAGTTTTTATCTATAAAACCCGCATTTTGTCAGTCAAATACAATTTTGTAGATAATGATATATCGAAATGATTGTATGGAATGGAGTGAAATGTAATTTACGGTTGTACTACATATTGTACTTAGGAAGTTATTATGTACTATTTTATATGTAATTCATAATATGAAAGATAAAAAATAAATATTTTATTTTCACAAAATTTATAGTCAATTTTATTTTTAATACACCTATTACATTCTATTTGAAATAAATTCCTTACCAAAATCACAGAATAACTGTTTTTTACACATATAAGCCTCTATAAGACAGTGTGGGACTGGGAGGTAAAACTGCTAAATTGTAAAAATTTACCCACTTCTATAGAATAAAAGCCAATATTTTTCGATTTCTGCTGCACTGCTATTGAAAAATTATAATCTAGAAAACTACAGCAACTTCATTATCATATTTGTATTTTTTTGCGAAGTATGATTGCCCACTTAAACCAAAGAGATTTTATTTTTCATCTTCACCATAATGTATCAACTTATTTCGAACGGAAATGTTTCGTGAATTTGCCAACCCCGAAACATATTGAGACCCCCCTTACCTCCCCTCATTTAGAGATAATTCAATCGTCCCATTCATTTCGCAATACTATAGATAATAAACGAAATAACAACCACGTTCATTAGCACGATTAAATTTATCGTATTGACAAAAAACTCTACTGATTATATACAAGTGTGTTAGCCATAAATATCTTAAGCAAATACCATCACGGGTGCCTTCCGGTTCCCGAAAACATATTACCGACTTACCTAAAGGCTGGTTAACAACCGTGTTGTACGACGATTGTCAGCCGATTGGTCCAATTCAGCCTAATTAAGGATGCGCGCAAATACAACTTGACGTGGAATACTGCTATAATACACGGGAACCCTGTAGAAAATACATGATAATTATATTGTAACAAGTAGGTATTTGTATGATTTCCTTAAATCATGAAAAAACTGATAAGCTGAAAAAGTGCTAAATTTCCTAATCTTGGTGGCCTAAAACGAATGGATCTTTCTCCAAAAACACGATATTTGCCTAACTTTTATGGTGCAATTTTTTATGCACGTACAATGAAATAAAGGAGGTAGTGTCAAAACACCATCATCTAATACCATCGGCTGAAAGAGGGAGAGAAAGTAGTTGCCTCAATATCTAGTATGGAAGAGCACCATATCCTTAAAACTTCACCGACCGTTTAACCGGCTAACTAAATTTTGTATCCTATGACAGCCCCGGATATAGGAGGGGGGGACCGGGGCACCCGCTCCGGGCGGCAGTTTCAGGGGGCGCCAAAATCATAATATAATATGATTGAAAGTAAAAAACTTGCTCCACAAAGCGCCTACGGAAGCCTGGTTGGCTCAGCGTCGACTTGTAAGAAAAAAGAGCCACACGGGCCCAAAGTTATTAGGTAATAGATAATAAAGAATACAAATTTATTAAAGGGTTCTTATTGTCCCGTTCACGAAAAATGCCAACCATTATATATATTTGTGAGTTTTTTTAAGTAATATATCTCAAACGCTGGAGAGAGGAGCGCCACTATCAAGTTTCTGCCCCGCTTCGAAAAAATGATAGTATTCTATTGAGCATAATAAATAATATACATAAGGTATCTATTGAGGTACAAAGCAGTCTCTTAACAATCTAACATTGTCGTAAGGTTAACGGTTTATTTATGGCCATTAAACTATAATATGAACAATTTTTTTTCTTCACGGGTTGCCTTACAGCTCCCGAAACCATGTACGGTCCTAGGGTACCCAGTGGAAGACCAAATCACCCTATTTTAGCCGATGGTATTCGTGAGGCTATATCTAACGAGTGGCTAGTTCTGTGGAAGTATATTTAGATGGAAAAGCCTCTAAGTGTTGGTTAGGATTATGTACATAAGTTTTTAATTATAATAAACCCATTGGTACATGACCGGGATCCAGGATCGAACCCTAGGTCTGTCTAGTTAATACCAGACGTCTTAACCACTCGCCCACTGACGCATGTATATGAACAGTTCTTTGCGTATTTTGCAATTGAATAGTAGGTTAAACTAAATTATTAGATGACACAATGCGACGATAATGGATGGGTATTTTTTATCAATGTTTTTACGTAGGTACTTAGATAATTAGCATATAGGTACCTACTGTTAATTTACTTTAACATGTCATGCTTTAGGTTTCGGGAACCATGTTGCCGGTTTCAAAATACATAACGAAAGACATTTTTTTTTTCTCATTTAGCCCTTTGCCTTTTCGTTGTTTATCCATACTAATATTAATCATAAATGCTTATAGTAATAAATATTAAAAATTAATCAATCTATCTATCATCGCGCCTTTTATCCCAAGAGGGGTAGGCAGAGACAATCGAATGCCATTTGCTACGATCCTGACATACCTGTTCATACATGCTCGGCGATTGTGAGTAGGTACTTTTAATATTGTCTTCGATCAATATTGTTTATATATGTTCAATAAAAGTACACCTAGGGCGTCCTCTGCCAGCATTTCCTTTCACTTCAGCCATATAAACTGGACCCTAGGGAAGGAGATAGATAGACCCTAAAGGGGTAGGTATAATAGGGAATGAAACTAAGTATGGGACCTACGAACGAATCTAGATTTTTTTTTATTTGTTTGTATTTCTTTTTTTACAATATTCATTTTAAATTTGGCACCAAACTTTAACAACACAAAGTACCTACCTACCAAGGACAATGACAACACAAACATCCGTGACCCGAGATAAATATATATTAAAACCCACAAAATAAGTATAAAAAACTTGATCATTTTAAAAATACATACTATATCAAATGGACACCATTTAATTTTTTAACCACCTGTTGTTGTTATGATAAATATATTAAAATTAGATACCTACTTGCCTAGATGTATTTCTTTTTAGATAGGTAGTTCGAAAAATTTAGGAATCAATGCATAATGTTTTTATTGTTTTAGTCTATTTCATTATTTTTCAAATAACTTGGATAACTTGGATTTTCAAATAAATTAAGCTGGATTGAAAAAATTATCCTTCCTACCTACTTATAAATGTAAAAGTTTTGATCATTTGGATGTTTGTTTCTCAATGACGACTTAATTGCTTAGTGGATTAGGATTAAACTTGGACACAAAATAGCTTATGTCTAGGACATCCCGGAAAAGGGGATGGGAGTGGGTCGTGAAATATGTTACAGCAATAGGATTATTTCGTTTCTTTGATCAAGTTCCATAGTAAAACAAGGAACTCTATCCTTACATCCGTCCCAAACTGTCACTAAATTGTAGTCTACAGTGTGAATGAAACGAAATACTTTGGCTCCTTATAAGATCTCACTCCTTTTATATATGGCTCCAAATTTTATGTTTTTGATGAGATTAAACTTTTTTTCTTTGTATCTCCCTTTTATGTCAAAAGAGATAATTTTTTTAACCCTAAGCCATTTATCGTTCTATCCAAAAAATTATGATATTCCCCATTTACAATTAACGCCTACTAGATACATTAATCTTATCAACTTAATGAACTTTATGTTCAGTGACATTATTCTTTCATTTTATTATACATGTGTGCGATATATGTGATACCGATAATATTGTAGTTATTACGAAGCGACGACGCAAACAACACATTATTAAGCTAAATTCACATCATTATGTAAATTTTACAGAGTGCAAGTTTGTTTAAATTTTGTAAATTCTAAAATAAGGTACTAAGTAGACCAAATTGATTCAAAAGGTAATGTCCCACGGCCGAAAATGCAGATATGGCACAGAATTAATTAGATGGCATGGTCAGCCTATGAGTCAGATAAGGCTTACTTTGCGTTGACAGCTCAATCACATAATCGGCAGTGTTTTTTTTTTCTTTTATATATACATACATACAGTGTTTTGTATCTGGCCATACTGAATGGACAGAGCGTGGGGAGGTAAATTTAGTCATACATTTTTCAAACTAAGGTTAAAATAGTACCTACACTAAAATACAGTACCCGGTTGTTGTATTTCTTGATAAAAAGACAACATGAGAAAAAATTATAAGAACATAGAATAAATGTTATTTTGTAATGTCTTGATAATAAGAAATTATCCAAAAATTGGAAAATCGCGTATTTTTTGGACACAACGCTTTATGTGCGTATGCGTATTCAGAGGATTTTATAAAATTATAATAATTTTGTGACAGTATATTTTACTGTAAGTAATCCTATCTACATAGCAACTTGTACTTATCTGTATATATTTGATATTTCAAAACCGATTACCTACAAGATATCAAGAAGTGTAAGGTTGTGTCACATTATTTATATTTATTTGTTTACTAATTAGCAATTACATTCATCCGTGAAAATATTTTAAGTGTGAAAAAATATCTGACAACAGTTGCAACCTATATTTTAGCTGCTAAGACATTTTTTTTTATTTTATTTGTTAGAAGCTGTTAGAAGATAAGATTCAAGTAAATCCGATTTAAAAAATTATATTTCTTGGTGAATGCCTACGTCGTCGTCAGCGTCGTATGACTATAGGTACTTTGAAGGTTTTATAGTTCCGGAGATGAAGAGTGAGTGAGAGAGACGCGCTAATCTCTGGAAGTACCCGTCGGATTTAAAAATTATTTTTTGCATTTGATAGCCCAATTCTTGAGGATGGCTTTATATAACAACACGCTATGACCCAAAGGGGCGGAGCAGTAACTTTTGACGCTAGTGAAGCCGCAAGGCACATCTAGTACCTAATATAAATAAATATTTAGCCGCGTGTGAATACGCCTTTAACGGCCTTTAATCGTTGCTCCCGCGTCTATTGCACAGTTTGTTTATACACATTGAAGCGTGTATACACGTTCTCTAAATACGAAAATGGATGTGGAAAATGGCGCGAAAAACAACGACAGTGTTTTAGTTTCGTTTTATAATGTTACATACAAAGTTCCAGTGAACACAGGTAAATTATCAGAATTTAATTAAATTTTATTTATCTACGTGATTTGATAATGAATTAGAAAGTCACATAGAAGATCGTATTGGAGTTATTTACTGTTATTTTATTTAACTAAGTATAAAAATCTTAAAATAGAATTTAGATATAACTTTTTACTATCGTGGCTAGAATACTGTTTACATTGCCTTTCTGTACTGCGATTTACTTTTGAATAAATGTGGTCAGACATAATAAGGATATGGTATCTGTCATAAGCTCCGAAGCATAATTATTGTTTATAATCTATTTTTTATGATTGATTTTAGTTAATAATATTTAAGCTGTAATATATGTATCTATCATCACGCCTTTTATCGCAAAAGGGGCAGGCACAGACAATCGAATGTCATTTGTTACGATCCTGACATACCTCTTTCGCTTCTTTTATATTCATCATACCTTTGCATACATGCTCGGCTATTGTGTGTACTTTTAATACCTATATCCATAGATCAATACATTTTTTATATGTTCAAAGTCGTCCTCTGCTTATATCTTTCATTCTTTCGCGTGTCCAAACCAGCTTAAACTACTTTTCTTAACATCATCTTTCACTCCGCATTCTTCTCTAATGACATCTTTCCGGACACGGTCAATACGCTTTATATCACACATTCTACATAAAGACCGCATTTCCACTGCATTTATCTCACTTCCATGCTTCTTATTCCATACCCAAGTCTTGCTTCCCTAAGTAAGTGAAGCTTACTGTAGCTTTAATAATAAGTAAAACTGTCTGAAACTTATTTTTCATATAAATGTTTCTCCTTGACGTCTGTACTAGGATAACCTACATTATAGAGGTTAGTTTGTTGTGTCTATCACATATTTTTGCTATTTAATTTGTTAATGAAATAAGAAAAACACAATATTTAAACAACGTGTATAGTATAACAATAAATTATCTTTATTAAGTCTTTATACTTATTTTAAATAACTTAACATTTGGGAACAAGTATTAAATTTTCTTAAACTAACTGTAGATAAATTAGAGCAAATGAATGATTTTGTTTATTTAGGTAATATGTTTACAAGAAGTGGAAAGATAGACAAGGAGAGTGAACGCGGGAAGTAAAGTATTTGGTGGACTAAACAATGTATGCAGAAATACACAACTTACTTATACTGTTTTAGTTCCATCACTTACATATGGAAGCGAGACTTGGTTATGGAAATGCGGTCTTTACGTAGAATATGTGATATAAAGCATTATTCATAATATATAGTGTCATTAGAGAAGAATGCGGAGATTATGTTGTGATGTAAAGAAAAGTGGTAGACGACCTAGGTGTACTTTTATTGAACATATAAACAAATATATTGATCGATAGCAATATTACAAGTACACACAATCGCCGAGCATAAAAGAAGCGAAAGAGGTATTTCAGGATCGTATAGCAAATGACATTCGATTGTCTGTGCCTACTTGGAATAAAAGGCATGATGATGGATAAGATATGTTGTAATTTTTTTGGAAATACCTTTAAATTATAGCTGTAAAATTTATTAGATAAAATTACAAGAAAATAACTAAGCTTAGTTAGTGATAAATTGACAGACAGTTAATATACTTAGCAGTCTGTGATTATTTATTTGAAATTTAGATGGAAGTGATGTCACTTCCCGTTTGCGATCACGTAAACGGAAGTATGAATTAAAGATTTCTCATTTAAATATTAAAAAATAAATATTTATTAAACGTTTTGCCATTTTAGCTGGAAAAACGAAAAGAGATATAATACGCTGGTAATACCGTAAGGTCGTTCATATTCTTAGAAGGAATCCTTTTGAACTCTAAAACAAGTTTATTTTTTCTACAGACGGCCTTACATGATACACATAAAACACATTGCCTTTAACAAACCTATGAGCACGGACATTCACCAAGTTTATGCTTTAGGTAATTAGTAGATATATAGATAGGGGCGTCGGTGGTCGAGTGGGTAAAACGTCGGCTCACAACTGAGAAGTCGCGCATTCGATCCCCACAGCCGACCATGTACCAATGGGTTTTTATAATAAAAAATCTATGTACATTATCCGACAAACCGTACAAAGAGGCTTTTCCATCTACATACCCCAACAGAGCTGGCCACTCGTTAGGTATAGCCTCAAAAAAATCTCCGGCTAAGTGAGAAAGTCCTTGTCTTCCGCTGGGTACCCTGGGGCCAGTAACGGTTCCCGGGAGCTGTAAGGTGGCAACCCGTGAAGATATTTCTATTCTAGTAGATATAGATTTAGGACTTGACAAACAAAACAGGCACAAAAACAACACGTGTCCTTCACCCCGAATAACAATTTATATTCAATGCACATACAGACACAGAATTTATTATTGTTGGCATAATAAAGATCTGCACACCGGTGTCTGACTATATTTAAAAAAACAGATCTCATGCACCACATGACCTTCAAAGAGCGAATGTTTTGTAATTTTTTTTTACTTTTAAATTTTTCTTCCAAATTCGGAATTCGATTATTTACCCAATAATACCTCCGTGATTGGGTCATTAAACTCTACAAATGTACCAAATTTTAACTTTTCCGTCCAGAAGGTTCGGAGAAAAGAAGCTGTGACAGACGGACAGACACAAGAGTGATCCTATATAGTATAACGGTTCCGTTTTTTCATTGGATGTACAAAACCCTAAAAACAGACAGTTTGAAAAAATCGACTCGTGTCTCTGGCCACACCTAAGGGAATAAAGGCCGTGAAAATATATTTTGTTATTTGTGTTTGTGTATCTAGTATACTTTAAAATGGTCTAGAACACCCTAGATTCCCTCTCGACAACTTACAATGTATGAGACGCTGCGGGACATCTCTGACAATCATATTTCACAGAGAGCAGACGGATTCGTTACGTTTCGATAAATTCAGGCACAGGTCGCTGACTATTAGTGGTTTTCGAGATATGGGCCCTTTTAAATTTTGATCTTAAAATCGTCATAAAATCCAAAAAAAATATTTTAATTTCGAAAAACATCACTTATAGAAGACGTACAAGACTTAATTTGTACCTACCTATATCTTGTCACCTCAATTTGGCACCTCAGGTGACCTACAACTTCCATAGATATCGGCATGTCGCACTTTAGCTGAGAAAGGGACCCCTACAGAAGCCATCGAAAACCATTTCCAATTTTAAAAATACTAGCTTTCCGTTCTTTTATTGTTGAGCTGCGTTTAGCATATGCATTACAAATATTGCAATTTATTTAGCGTTTCCTAAACAATTCTGTCTGCGGCCTTGACTTTGACTTTTCCACCGTCAAACAACCTTCGGTTTTACTCGAAAGACTTTGCTTTGTCTGATGAAGGAATATATCATAAAATATTATGTGAAATCCCTGTGAAGGAAACGGGTTTGGGAGAATCCATGGGGAAAGAAGACCCTGCAGAATCTGATTGGAGACAGAAGATATGTAGCATCGTAACCGACGCTAAAGAAACTACTAGATGCATGTCTAATAAGTTACAAAAATAACTTAACAACCAGCCAAACAAGAAACACCAGTAACAGCGTCCCCTTCTAGCTAGTTAGAGAACAAGTGGCAGGCCTCTCTAGGTAGTGTAGTGTAGACTTAAAAATTAAATCAAAATGAATAATCAAGAATTTATGATTATTTTATCAAGGATAGTTATAGATATAATAAATTATAATGTGTTTGTGTAATTTATGTTTCGTTGATAAGACCGTGTGAGTTTGTAACTAACATATTATTTACATGACACGAGATATGATTTTCAAGGGGACGGTTCTTCGAACTCTGTAATGAAATTTTCCTCATAAACTGCCCTTATAATTGCTCATTTTTTCTCGATCTCAGTTAGGACCCCATTTTAAAATAGTAAGAAAAATCATACTCATCCATGTAGCTAAATAAGTACAGTCAAATTGAGAACCTCCTCCTTTATTTGAAGTTGTTGTTGTACTCGTTATTCTTATTAGGTATAGTTAGTCGTGGGCATCATATACTTTTATAATACTTTCTAATTAAATAATCGGTGGTAACAGACTCGCAGACACCGAAGACAAACCAATATGGTTCTTTTACTTATTATTTTCTGTACTGCTACTGGGGAATCGCTAAAAAATTAACTTGTGCTAACTCAAAAAATGATGTCGTTCATATTACAAAAAATAAATTTTCAGGTAGATTTTGGGAGCGTCAGCATGTAGAGAACTCCAAATATATTCTGAAGTCAGCATGCGGGGCGTTGAGACCAGCTCGTCTTACCTTCATACTTGGACCTTCTGGTGCTGGGAAAACTACTCTACTCAACATACTAGCAGGAAGGAGGTATGTATTTGTGACATATTCAAAATAAACATTATTTTATGATTTTTTTAATCGATCAATAATAATAAAATAATTTTTATTCCGAATTTTCAATAAGCTGCAAAAAACGCAAGACGTGAAGGGTGATGGTATAACAGCGCTTTAAAAAAATTAAGACTTTTGTGATAGTTATGAAAGAGAAAACGAGGGCAAAGTTTAACCACCCATATTTCATATTCAATTAAACCCATTGAAAACATAACAGCTATTTTACTTAGATATATTTAATAAGTAACTATATGCTAAATTACAGTGACACATGTAGTGGATTATTTACAGAGATATTGGGAAAAGTTTATCCCAGAAAAATTATGGATATAAGAGCCATATTTGATAAGATTTTTTCATTATATCTGCTACATTTAACTGTCCACTATCCAGATAAAACTCATGTCGTAGTTGAATTGAACGCTGACGGAAGACTGTCATTACATATTTTAGTCAACAAAATGTTTAACATGGCACGTATCATCAGTAAACATATACATATTCTCATGGAGATATACTTTGGCTCTTTGTAAAGAAGGACTAACTTATTTCATAAATAAAGATTGTTTTGAATATTTGTTTTACCTCAAACACACCTACTGTTTACAATTGGTGTTTGCTCAAATGTTACACATAATTAATGTATTAAATGCACAAGTGACTTCGACTCCTATAGTAATAGGATTTAGGATTATACGAGTGTTTTAATAACCAATTATGCGCATGTATACATGCAATTTAATTAAATTAATAAAATAACAACATAATGAGTATGTGTTGTATAATGCAACGTGATAATGAGTCAATACAAAGAGGTTATTTGTGTCAAGTGGCCTTATTTAGTACATTAGACTTTGTATCTAATTCTAAATAATTAAGATAAAATGATTACCACACAATTGTTGAAATAACTAATTACCTACCACATTGTCGGGTGTGTTCCATTTTATAATATTGAATTTACGGAATTGATAAAACTTATTTCTCTAGGTGTCTCAATCGGTCTGTAAAGAAATATATACATACAGACAGACGGACGAAATTGTAAGGGCTCTGTTTTCGTCATTTAGCTACGAAATCCTAGAAAAAAAATCGGTTCGTGTATTAGTGAAACTTCTTTGAATAACGTACTCCTGCCCATGCCCAAACCCATGCAATACTCTATGTGACCCTGGGAAATAAAAGCAAATTTAATATAAAGTTGTAAGTATGTACGCTAGCGCCGCCGTCTGGTTTCCTTAGATAGAATTACACCTTTATTTCTCTCTACCCTCACTTCAATAAGTTTTAAATTTTATTTTCAGGAAAAATGGAGTGACAGGAACAATTGTCGGCGGGTGTTCTGAAACTGTACTAGTCTGCCAACATGCGGCTCTTATAGAGACAATGACAACTCGTGAAACATTGATGTTCGCAGCTGCTTTGAAACTACCACATCTTGCTCACCGCGAACGCATTAACACGGTAATAAAGCTGTAAAAAATATAGTTTTAAAAACTAGAAAATACGCTTTTGTCAGTAACGCATACAAGTAAAGACAATATAAAGCTTATATAATTTTCAACTGTGATTTCCGAATGGCCAATGAATAAGGTACTATCAAGAGCATTAGTGGACATACTTGAAAAAATATTTCGCTCAACACTTTACTACATTTCCTTATTCATGTGATTAATCAGTGATTAATAAGACATATCACGGTCGGCGGGATTATCTTAAATACCGATTTATCGGCTATAAACACTATAAAGGCTATAAATACTTGACATTGGTGGAGCCATAATAAAAAAAAAGAAGAAGACGCTAGGAAAAAAAATACCAATTGTTTGAATGTCATTTAGCCCTAAATTGAGCCTTTATGTGATTAGTGGCATTAGAAAGGAAACAAAGTGAATACAGCCTTTAAGGTGTCCTTCCAATCCTACACTTTCAAGCCTATGACAGTTTAGTGGCAAACAACCTCGTACCTACCTGCTTCTAAATCTGTATTTTCTATTTGTTTCTCCATCGAGACCAATAATCAACAATTAGTAAATATAGAACATGGAAACATTATGGCATGTCACTAATCGCTGGCTTTCGATCTAGCTAGGCGAACTGTTCGTTAAAAGAATTGGACGCGCCGGGGATTGGACGAATGTGTGGCCACCTCTACTGGCATAGGCGTAGCGACGGTTCACCCTAAAATCCTTCAGGCCCAGGGTACTAGGATCTTGTGCCCATCCCAGAACTAAAGTAGGCCACGGCACGCCGGCGATTAGACGAATCAGTGGGAACCTTAAGAAGTTACGCCCTTGATTACTGGTATTTTATCCTCTTTCAGATAGATCAAGTGACAAAGAAGTTGGGTATACAGGATATAATGAATACTACCGCCGGTAAACTGTCAGGAGGCGAAGTTAAAAGACTAACTATAGCAGGTGAACTGATAACAGATCCAGCTGTTATGCTCCTAGATGAACCTACAAGGTACTGGGATGAATATAATTACGAGTCATTCTACTTGGATCCTGTGACTGATGATTTTCCATTCTTCCACTTTGTACGAAACAGGCCAACTGTAACTAACAGACGGGGAAAACTCATTTCACTAAGTAGTCTTAGCTGGGAAGCTGTAATGTTGTTAATGAAACACTGTTTGAGGTCTTCAGGGGTTTTTTTATAATATTCTTATCTATTTATAATTACGATGTTATATATTATCAGAGGCAATGGCCAGTGCCAGATTCTATATTCATAACCAAACGTCAAACGCCAGATGTTCCTAAACCGCGTTCACGTTTTTGTTGATTGTGTGACAATCTAAGTCAACGTTATTATTTATAAGATTTCAATGATGCTCGTTGGGATATCTTCTATTTTATTCTGAACCGTTCAAATTCAATAATAATGTATAAATAATTTGTATGATGACTCAGAATGATATTATTTCAGTGGTTTGGATTCAATTTCATCGATTTCAGTAATAAATGCAGTCCGAAACGTCGCAGCAAATGGTTGTACAGTAGCTTGTGTGGTCCACCAGCCGTCTTCGAAGCTTTACTCTTTGGCTGATGATGTTATTCTGATAGCTAGAGGAAAGACTTTGTATGCTGGTTCCGTATTAAGTGCTCCGGAGGCCCTACTTAGAGCTCGATTTGAGTGTCCTAACTTTTATAATGTCGCTGATTATCGTAAGTATTTTTTTTTGTTCGTACATCTCTGATGAAAAAACGGAAACCTATAAAGGATCACTTTTGTATCTGTCTGTCTCTCCGTCCGTCTGTCACAGCTACTGAATGAAAAATTATGTTGAAGAAAATATACGAAAATTGACCGTTCCCTCCGATTGTATTTGTGAGTTGTGAGGCTCTACCTAATTTACCTTAAAGGCCAAATCTGTTGAGGTACCTACATTTAGATGGAAATGCCTCTAAGTGTGGTTTGTCAGATTATGTACCTACATAACTACACAGATTATAACGCCTATTAGTTTTTAATTATATTTTTTTCTAAGATTACTTTCATAATTTTTTCAAGGGAGGGAGGGAAAATCCAAGGATATAATAGGAACAAGGATACATTTTTCACACTGTTTTCAACGTAATTTGCTACGAGTGCTACGAGCATTCAATGTGGCGTAGCTCAATACGTAAATTATTTCTTGCATTTTTCTTTCATTTTTATTGCATAGAAATATTAATTCCGATATTTTTCAAACTTTTCCGATTCGTTTGTTAGTTTATTGATGGAAATCATTAAATAATAAATAAAAACCTTCCTTCCTTCTTTAGAACAGTAATATCCGATTTTTATCGCAGTGGTGTTAATTCTATGTTTTTTTTAGTTATGGAAATAGCTGTTGGTGAACATGAAGGGAACTTAGATCAACTTGAGGTAGAAGCGAAAAAATATAGTCAAGACATATGTACTGTCAATAATAATAATGCTACAAAACGAACTACAAAACGTAAGTTGGTGCCAAATTAGGCTACAAAATTTAATAGATTCTAAAGAAGATTTTTTCAATGTTATAAATTAGTGAAATTCAGAGCTAGGTAGTTTCTAAGTTGGCACCGTCTTCAAATTTAATAAAATCATAATATAATATCATATCATCGCGTTATGACAAAAATTTCCTGCAAATCAGTTTTTTCAAAATTTCTGAAAAACTATTGAACCAATTTTCACTAAAACAAAAAATGAGACCAATCCGAAAGAATTGTCTGTCGAAAAAAATACAGTATTTTTGATGTCGGTTAAAAATAGCGAATTTACCCAAAAAAAATCGTTTTTACTAGAATTTCTGTGGGTATACCTATAATTTATTAAGCGACTAAATTAATTTATTTTCCGAATTGATGAATAATATTATAATTGTTTTCCAGTACAAAGCGACGATGCAGTAGAACTTTTAAAGAAATCTTCAACATTTGAACATCAACAGCGTTATCCTAGCTCAACTTTACAACAACTCAAAATATTATTATGGAGATGTAGTATATGTGCTACGAGAGATGTCCTTCTGTCTCAAGTAAGAGCTACATATTTAGTATAAATAACAAATATTTCATATTTCTATTATTTATATAAATGCGAAAGTAACTCTGTTTGGTTTTTACGGCTAAACGGCTGAACCGATTTTGATGAGTTTGAGGGGATGCCTTGAAGACTGAGGAAGAATATATGGTACTTACTTTTAAACATTTATTGTTCTGGTGGTCCGCACAACATGTAATAGTTCAGCGGCGGCGGTGCCCATACCCGTAGATAACGCTGAAAACGGCGCGAAGGTTTTGGTCGATCAGCAAATTTTTTGAGGTTGTGCACGGATTTTTCCGAAATTTTGTTATTGCTTCTTATGACTATTAAAAGTTTCTGCATATAATATTAGAATTTAGCGTTACGAGAGTATAGAATACTAGCGATCGTATATTGTCTAAGGCGGTAGGTGTATTATGACAACTTTCCAACCTAAAATTACCTACAACTTTTTAATATATAAAAAAATAATTAAGTACCCCTTCTGAAAAACTTCACAACTTTTTAAACTATAGTTTTGATAAAATAAATTTTATGTGGGTTATTGAAAGATGTTTTCAGAAATGTTCAGGAATCATGAAAAAATATTTAGGTACCTACTTTGTTTTGTGAATGCTATTATTATTACCTACTAATTTCTCAGCATTCAATTTAAAACTAAAACAATTTTTTACGTCATGCTAAGAAATATTCATAAAATGAAAACCCATAAAGGTATATACCTAAATAGGTATAGATAGATAGGTAGGTACTTTTTAATAAAAAAATAACAGATCTCATGCACCATTTTGACAGCTGTCATCCGAAATATCATCGAGACCTTTCATTTTGGTAAAGACACGACCAGTCTAGGGTAGGGTAGGGTAAGGTTTTCGAGATATGGTCCTTATATAACTCCAAAAAATTTATTTCGATAAACATCCCAAGAAATCTTTCTGAACACGTATGTAGTTACATGTAGAGTAAAAAAAACATAAATAAGACCAAAATAAAAAAAAAACACAATTTTAGAGTCTTATTTTTCAATACAAATATTTTGACACCTCAATCATCTATAGTGACCTACAACTTCCAGAGATATCAGCATGTTGCACTTTTGCTGAAAAAGCAATCGAAAAACATTTTCAATGTTAAAATCCTGAACAATTACTTTGCATGTTTTTGTTCAAAATACCTAATGTATTTTGACGTAACCTTGTTTTCATTATTGTAGATTCGAGTGGTATGTCACCTTGCAGTGGCTCTTCTACTTGGTGCAGTGTACAACGGTGGTGGAGCTGACGCGTCAAGAGTTACGTCTAACACAGCCTGCCTGTTCTTCTTCCTATTGTTTCTATTTTTCGCAAATGCTATGCCGGCTATGCAGGCTTGTAAGTTGATCGTAAAGTTTGATCTTCTTATGTTACATTTACATCTACAAAGTGCGTATTGTGAACAGGAGGGAACCTCCTTAATCCTAAAATCCTGAGTTTAATTTCATTGCGATGACAGAAGCGATAATTTTATTAAAATTTTTTTTTCTTTCTTCACGGGTGGCAACGTGTTACGGTTCCAGTGTATACAGCGGAAGACCAAGTCTCCCTCGTTTAGCCGACGGTATTTGTGAGGCTATATCTAAGGAGTGTCTAGTTCTGTTGAGATATATTTAATTAAAAAACCGATTGGTATATGGCCGGGATCCGGGATCAAACTAGTTAATACCAGACGTCTTAACCACTCGGCCACCGATTGAAATTGCACTGTGTTTAAATATGTTGTCTCATAATATATGTTACCTACTCGATTTAAATAACCTTGTCACTGTTTTCGTCATCGCAACGAAATTAAATTCAGGATTATAGGATTAAAATTTCAAATCTAAATCTAGAGTAAGCTAGCTGATAAACGTGAATGGATGGAATTCGTGCAATTTGTATCTAAGTAGGTATCATATTTTAACGAAGTTGCATAGGGCAAGACACCTCATTTACCTACATTCTAAAAATTTACTCATGAGAAGAAAGCTCTTCACATGACGTTCATATCTTTGAAATGTGCCATTCTAGGTACGTATAGAATTACGCGCGAATCCAGGGTTCCCAACTTAGGGGTTTTCCCCCCAAATTTAGGGGGTAAATGAATGGGTTGGGATTTTTTAGGGGTTTATATTGTAAGGGGTTTTTTTAGGGGCTTTTTGATTTACGAGTACAGGCCCTGGGATAACCCAATCTGGAAATACTTACTTGCTCTGTGTTGTCGACAAGCAATTTGCAAAAATAAGTTGCGGAATAGGTTATGTATTGAAATGCTACAAAGTTTGATGATGGTCCGATGCACATTGCAACGAAATGGTGGATCTTGCATAACATTTTTAATCCATCCACTAAAATGTTAAGTTTATTTAATATCCAAATGCATGATTTTAAAAAGTCAGAACCAGAAGAAAACGAAATTATGTTTGAATTATTAAATAATTTATAAATGAAGAATATTATATTTTTAAAGGGATTTCAAAGAAATTGTGGCGATTTTAGGGGTTTTTACTTTAGTTTTCAGGGTAAATATTTTTGGGAGTTGGTAACACTGCGCGAATCTTTGATGTAATTAAATCTCTGGTAAAATGTTAGATACGTGATTAAATCTGCATATTTTAGGCCCAACATCAAAAACAATGTCTGTCTGATTTTTGGCACACGTGTTCTTTAGGGCCTTTTTTTTTAGTTAGAACGTGGTTAATACGTTTTATATCACACATTCTACCTAATTTGTACTGCGCACCAAATGGCAAAGGTTCAACTTATATGGCGGTATTTAATTAAGTTTTAAAATTGCAGTTCCACTAGAAGCGTCGGTTGTATTGCAACAACATTTGAACAAGTGGTACGCGTTGCCTGCGTACTGTGCTTCCAAAATAATTGCCGAAGTGCCTATTCAGGTAAATGCATACTCTACTATTTCCCCAAACTTACATAGTAAAGTTAGAACTAAAATAACTTTTTAATTCTCTGAGATTACGCTGAACTGGTTTGGATTATGATCTACATTTCTTGAAGACAGTGTGTACTAAAAACTGCCTTCTATCACTTTTATAGGAGCCTTCACTGTAAAGGCGCGTCGCCATACGGTCCACCGAAACCAACCACAGACTCGTCCAATTCTTTTCACGAACGGTCCGCCTAGCTAGATCATCCTTTAGTCCAGCCTATGTTTATAATCAGTTAAAATATGTATAAAAATAATGTAGAAAATAATGTGTAGAATTAAAAGTACAAAAATGAATGGCCTACTAAATACCTACCTAACTACCTATTTAAAATATATAAAAGATTTTTAGGTACGCATAGGTACACTATAAGGCACAAGTACCTACCAATAAATAATTGAATCAGCTGTTTCGATATAACATGAATCTCTTTGCTTAGCATAAAATAAGTTATGTAATTTTTTGTTTCAGTTACTATGTGCCACCTTGTTCGTGATACCAGCATGGTGGCTAACATCACAGCCATGGGAACTACACCGGATTATGTTAGCATGGCTTGTAGGTGTACTAATAGTGATACTGGCTCAAACTATTGGTCTAGTTGTTGGAGCTGCCTGCGGAATTAAGGTATTTACAACAATTTTAAAACTAGCGTATGCGTGTGCACTTATATGTTAGCGCGGACTTTTTTCTAGAACATTATAAGTATTCTACACAATTAATATTCATACAAAATTTTGTTATATCTTTGAAGGATTAGACAGAAAACTACAGCATTATAAAAAAAATTAAGTATTCTTTATGACGAGACCTTTCATTTGATGTCACATGATCATAGAGTACTAAGCCTATGGAGGGGCCATAGACGGGCTCCCCCTTTCGCCAATTTTTCCCCCTTTGACCAGTTATACTGACCGTTACCTTAGATTTCGTTGGTATCGTTTTGTGTCGCGAGACAGAGCTCTAAGAAATTAGTTAATTGTGATGTTTTAAACGGGAAAGGCGATCTAGGGCGTCAAACTTAGTGTTTCCAATCATTAATTATAATTATTATGTTTGTATTTTAACATAATCATCATATAACGTAAAATCCGTTGCGACAATAAAACGACAGAAAAATACAGTGGTACAGGGGCTAGTACTAGGCAAAAGTGACAGAAAAATTTGTTCGATGATTTATACCCTTCACGTCTCCTTTGGTAAATACTCAAAGCACATGATGCACTTGAAAAAAAAACAAAGTTTGAGAGTAATTAAATGAAAAAGAAATCTATACTGCAGTAATATACCTATAGCTATAACGAATATAACTGCAACTGCACTGCACTAGGTACATGCATGGCTATAACTTCCTATAGCAAAAGTGTCGTGACGGTTGAAGTCTTACACTTTTTCGGTCTAGCTCTCATTCGCCAAGTGTCTGGAGAGTAACAAATGAACCAACCACTTTTTCCTGAAAAAAAGGCGCGATATTTTTTCTGGGATAAACTATTCCCAATTTCTCTGTAGGTATATATAGTCCACCTGTGTCACTGTAATTTAGCATGTAGTTAAGTACTGTAAGTACTGAATTTATCTAAGTGAAATACTTAGCTGTTATTTTTTCAATGGGTTTTATTGAATAGGAAATTGCCCCCGTTTTCTCTTTCATAATATATCACAAAGCTCTTAAATTGTTCAAAGCGATGTTATAGATTATTAAAGAGAAAACAGGGGCAAAATATTTTTTTAGGTACCACCCATGTTTCCTATTCAATAAAATCAATAAAAAATAACGGCTATTTCAGTTAGATATATTGAATAAGTAACTACGTATAAATGCTTAAATTACAGTCACAACCAGTTGTACCAGGCGGTTGTACCACGGGGACCACATGACACAGGTGGGTTATTTACAGAGAAATTGGGAATACTTTATCCTCATACAAATTATGGATATAGTTTAGTTTGAGGCTTTCATTACTATTTTTAATTATTAAAAAAAGAAAAAGAAAATCTTCACGGGTCGCCCTTACAGCTCCGGGAACCGTTGCAGGCCCCAGGGCCCAGGGCACCCAGTGGAAGACAAAGTCTTCCTCACTTAGCCGAACGTTTTTTGTGGCTATTAGGTAGTACCTAACGATTTCTTAATTTATAAACGATTATTTAATTATTAACAAGGACTTTTCTTGTTGTTTCAGTGGAGTCTATTCCTGGTGCCTGCATCTAACATCCCAATAATTGTATTTTCAGAATTTTTCATACCCTTCCAGGAAATGCCAGCATACTTACGTCCAATAGCTAATATATCGTACTTTAGATACGGATTCGATGCTTTCTTACAATGTGCATACGGTTTTAAAAGGGAAAAATTACTATGTCCTGTGCCATTTTGTTTTTTTAGATACCCACAAAAATATTTAGATCATCTTGGGTTATCGACGGCGTTTACGACAGATATTTTAGTTCTGGTCATATGGATAATATTATTGCAATTGTCACTGTATATTGTGTTAAGAATCAAAGTTTGGAGAGCTTGTAGATAAAATTGGTGAGAATGAGAGATTACCAAAATGTTTTGTAGCTAATTAAGGGGCCATCTATATACATTACGTCACACGGCCCCCAGGGAGGGGTTATTGACGAATAATTTGATTGACTGTCACTTTTTTATGAGTGAAGGCCAAGATTATCATCCGTCCATCCCGTTTACTTTTCGCGGGTAAAATAAAAAAAATATATTAAAAATAATAGACGCAATGAATAAAGAACAATAATATCGAAATTGGTTTTTTTTTAATTTAAAAATGGCTAATTGTAGTCAAGCGCGCTCTCTAACTCGTGACGTCACAAGTATTTAAAACACTAAAACTTCAGCTCTACTGTCTAAAAAAATTATACATTTGATGTAATTTATAGATGGCCTCTTATTAGTGATTGTGCCAATGAGGATGACTTGAGACTGAAAAAAACGAAGTATGTAATTGCAATTTGAATAAATAGGTATATTTTACAATTAGGTATGTTTTTTATTTTCTATTTCAATTTTAGTAGAGGTAGATGATTGGTCATTGTAAATAGTGTACCTTTAGTCTCAGCTAGGCTGTACGCGGTCCGTCCGTCTGTCACAGAGCTGTATCTTTTAAACCGTAATAGGTAGATACTTTCACATAGTGTGTGTTACTGTGTGTATTACTATGACCGCTATGACAACAAAAAATAAAATAAAGTGAAAATTAAAGGGGGTCCCCATACAAGAAACGTGTTTTCTTCGGCGTTTTTTGCTTGATATTAATAATGGCAATAATGGCAGTACCTACATACAAACGTCTAACTAGTATATATATAATGCATACCTACTTTTAAGTAAAACAACAAATAATAAAAAACTGGCCAAGTGCGAGTCGGACTAGCGCTAATTTGTTCCTGTACCATACAGGGGTGTCAAACTTGGTCTGGCCTTAGTTGAAACACTTCGTGTGCGAGTCCGATTTTTTATTTCCATGAATTCGTTTCACCTCAATATCTCAAATTCAGAAAAATAACAATGAAATTCAGTCACTTTAGACACGCGAAATGAGTCCATGAATGGTAAGACTAAATGTAAAATAAAATTACTAATATCAACATTAACATTACTTTATTCTGCAAGTGAAATATATGAAAATATAATCTAGGTAAAATTTAAGTATGTGATACAATGGCGTGAATTATGAATGTTAAATACAGTTTTTTTTTCTTTTTTGTAGAAATTGCAATTACAATAATATATTAAGGATATAAAAACTATAGACTTTTTCTCTATATGATTTAAAAACTAAAAATATGTACCCTAATCTGCTGCTTTACGTAAACTAAATTATATATGAACTAAATAAAATTTTAACTAAGTAAGCGTAAACTACTCCACAAAAATTACACAATGCCTAAAATACTAAAATTAATACAGAAACATAATTACAATACTTTCGTCAATACTAAATTATCACTGGTGTTGCCTCCCGCCATCTTTGGTGTCTATTCATTGTTTGGAATTAATTAAATGCTCATGTTATTAAAATAACTAGAAACTAAATTAATAATTTACTACAAATATGTGCAAAATATTGTGTATGTTTCTACAAACCGTCTTCTTCTTTCAATCGCTATACAATTAGCAAAATAAATAAGTATGCTTGCGATCACGTATGGTGTCAATTAATTGTACTGCATTGTTGCACTCGTTTTAGCAAAATTATAACATGAAATTATTAGCGTATTTACATGATAAAGCTATAAATTGTATAAAATAAATAAATATATATAAATAATTGTATTTCTGCTTAGAGCACACAAAAGACAAGAAATTTAAATGTAGCTACATAATATATAGATTAATTATTTAAAACAGAAATGGGTGCGATAAAAAACAAAAATTCACAGCCATAACAACGAAACAACTGATTTCCATAAAATTTTATTCATAACCAAAAAAGTCAAAAATTATGAATAAATAAAAAATTGCATATTTATTAAATAGTATCTTTACAAGTATATGAATTTAAAAAAGTAAGTTTTAATACAATATAATACCTTTACTTGAATAATACTTCCGACCAAAAATATCTTATTAAAAATATCTATTTCGTATAATATTCAGACCTTATGTATATTAAAATTTATTGAGTTGATATAGTAATTGGCTGACCAGGATTCCTACTTGCAAATGACTACATAGTTTAATATTATTATCACAATAACTTGGTTCAGATTTTTTAACAAAAACAATAATTTCATAATAAAAACGCAGTGACAGAATAAATTATGACTAACCAATCATTCATTTTCTTTCCGATTTTCATTTTAAGCGAAGCCAAGTAGCTAGTAACGTCAGCAAAAAAAGTATGCATACGACTACTAGATTAGCTTGCATGTGCACATGTTTTTGTTGCCAAACAATTAATGCACTTTTGGTGTAGTGTAAAATATTAAGAGAATATAATTTGCTTCGTGTTTGACTAGGTTAATATCAGAATATTTATATAAATAATAAAGATTATAAAAATGTTTTGTTGAGGAAATTTTATAAGTAGGACAAAAACATCCTGAGTATAAAAGTAGAATATAAAATTGGATCGACAATAAATCGTGCCACGCTTCCCAAAAATTCAGAAGTCTCTCCTATTTTTTCAGTGGTAATTATTACTAAATGTTACTGAAAGGGATGATCCATTAGCGGAATAATCTATCGGAAAGAGCGAGACAAAGTAAAAGCAACCATTGGAATTGGTCTCGCTTTATGCGAAGGATCTTCCCGCCAATAGATCACCCCCTTAAAAACAGTCAACAATAAAAGCATTTTGTTACAAAACAAGCTCATTATTTAAGTAATACTAAAATATCAAAATATGACCTACCCAAAACTCTGTTTTTTTACAAGTAAATAATTCTGTCAACGCTTACACGAATTTTTACACTAGCCTAGCCAAGGTCATGCCATATTATAAAATATTATTAATTTTTGTATCTCCAACGAGATATAAGTTTACAGGTTACAAATGCGGTCGGCAATGAGTGAAGTTAAATATATTTATATATATACATAAGATTCATTTGACTGATGTTATTTGCTTTGCATTAGTCTTGATTTTTAGATTGTTGTAAACACCAATTGCTTTTAAATTAATGAATAAATCCACTCTCAGAGTGTTGTCTTTACGTTTTGGTAACCACATTATCCTAGTTAAGGCTCAGACTTCTATAGAAAACATTGACAAATAATAATTTAATTAATCGTAATAAATCGTAATAGTTATTGTCTTTTATCATATTTAAATGCCAATTTTAACGAAAACAGGAAACCTTATAATTTTTTAATGTAGTACAGTCAGAGAAATAAATAAGTATTAATGCGAAACTGAATCTTATATACAAATACATTGTATACTTATATATTTCGTTGTCTGTACCACAATTTTGTTTACGAACCATTAATTGACAAATTGTTGGTAATTTTGGAATGTCATTTTATCTTTAAACAATATTTTCTTTAAGTGTTAATACCAATGTTCTTACTATGAAGTTGTTTCCATCAGCTTCATTAACTTTCTGAAACAATAAGAGATAAGAAGTATGAAAAATAAATACTTTGATATAATCTCATGATATAAATGTCAATGATCTGAACTAATCTAAATTAATTAGTCATTGAGGACTTACATTGAGTATAACAAGTAAAGGTTATATTGATAAAGTTATCTAATTTATTTCAAAGAGGGCGTTGTTACAAAATGTATCCTAAGGGGTAAGAATTGAATTTGCTACGATCGTATGTATCAACGAACATTTCCCTCAAGTATCAAAGTCATGAAAGCATATCGAGAGCACCCTCTGGCGGCATTTGCCAAAATTATGTATTTTAGTATATTTCTCCTCAAAATTAACATCCAAGGATGGATATTAGAAATACAATTAAACTAGAGATCTCGCCCACAGAATTTGAATACCTACATAGATCTACTGTGGGCTTTTTGGTAGATCATGTTATTCTACACAATTCTTTCCTAAATCATTAAGTTATATCTCTGACGGATTAGACAGCATACGCCATGAAGACTCACTGGTGCTATTTCCCCGTATTGATTCACTTATACTGTTAATGCTCAGCTCCTAAACAATAGGTCCATGTTTAATACTCATAATCTTCCCGATGAATCAACTATCTAATAGTGAAAACTACAACAAAACCTGTTTATTAGTTTTTGCGTGAAAAGATCACAGACAGACAGACAGACGCAGGGGGGAATTTATAATATGTAGTGATATTAAATAAACAAATACTTACATGCAATAATCAGGTGGCAACGTCAATATTTTGTACCACAATATTAAACTCAATGCTATGCTCCAAGACCTCAGAGGTCCGAAAAGGAACGCCAACGTCCCGTATTCCAGCCAGAAGAAATACGCCAACAGCATCTGTACTGACAGCAACACTACAAACGGCAGATTTATAAGAAATTTGTTGAGGCTCATCAAATTTACTCCATATAGACGTTTATCTAAAGAATACGCCAGCACAAGTATAAGAGGTAACTGTACAAACATTAATTGAACACTTCCATACATATATGTGAATGGCTCCGGTATGAAGGATCCTTTGATTAGTATGCCCCATGCAAAAACAGCACCTATATGGCCGTCAATTAATTCTCCAATGATCCATGGGCCTAATGGTATGTATATAGCGTATAGAACGATTGGATAAAATATTTTGTCAATTTTGCTTAGCAGCCAAACTTGTCGGAGTGTGTGGCGACCACAGCGGTTTCTATACCTTGGCGGTCTCCTCTGCAATCTCAGAATGACAAGTGGGATGACGTTCAATATTAGTAATGTTCCAAATATTCCCTGAAACTGAACAATATTTAATGTTAATAAGTTGTTTCAAGAAATAATGTCGAAGTTTGAGATAATTGTTTCAGTAACAAACATTCAAGGAGGATCGTTTCCACTAAACTTTTAGATTAAAATTTATTAGGTTCTTTTTTAATTTCTTACGCATTTAATGAATCAAATTAAACTAAACATTATCAAGGGATTCTACGTCATATCATGGCGACCGACGCACCGTTCCGTCGTGACATGGTGGGGAATCCGGTTTAATCATCTTTAAGTAACGATTAATCGTCATATTGATACTATAACAAATATAAAACTTGACATTGGCAGAAACATCTAAAGCCTGATGGAGCCATCACGAAAAAAAAATAGAATAGTAATGTTGTCAAGCCAAGACGATTTATAATGGTAATATAATAATATAAAATGATTCCACGTCATGTCATGGCGTCCAACGCATGCGTCCGTCGTGACTTCATGGGGAATCCGGTTTAATCCCGTCCACACTGTGATGGTTGTGATTATCAATTATTAATAAGACATAGCTATCACAGTCAGCGGGATCATCTTGGTTACCGATTTATCGGAATATTGTTACCTACTATTGCACAAGATTAAACACGATAATTCAGCACTGTTGCCATATATCAAAAGAAGAATAATATACAATAATAACATTTTTGATACATAAAATTTTGCGTAAATAAAATTGCAAATTAACTGGAAATTAGCGCCATCTATTAAAAGTCAGAGACGTCCATGTTGACACTCAGTTTCTTATTTATTTTTACAAAAAAAGTGTTTTCCAGTTCTCTACATAACCACTCTAGTTTCACATAGTTCGCAAAAAAGGCAATTCACATCATCAAGACCATAATTATGAACATTGAAACTTTTCAATTAAGTTCAATTATGCAAATATAATCGGCGATGCTAAGGGACGCCTCTAAAGGCTTTGCCTTTGTCAAAAAGCAGGCTAGCGTGTTCTTATCGTGTTAATTATTATGAAGATATGTGACAAAACACGTCGCGTCGCAACCGTAGTTTTCGTGAAATTTTACTCTGTGGAGTCCACAATGTGATCTTATGCTCTAAGGTACTATCAAGAGAACCATATAAAAAACACCGCTTGATTAACGAGGAAGGTTTAGGACTACGTCTCTTGGGAGCCGAGCAGTATCCTAAAAAGCTTCAAAATATGTATGGCGACGCCGGGGTCTAAGTTCGAGGGGTCGAGTTGCTAGTTGTCTATAAAAAACTTTAGCCATGAGCAAAATACAAATGAACTTTGAAGCAACTTAATAACCCGCAGAGAGAAAATCTACAGGGGTTAGACAAAATCTACTGGTAGTGTCGGTTTGTTAAAGGATCACAGGACAAATGTAATAAATAGACAACTGACGCAATGAGGATGTCATGCTACTGCTTGTAGATTTTGTCTGCCCCCTGTAGATTGTCTACACTACAGTAATGAGATTCATTCTTCAGGCATACTCGCACGGCTGGGCAAGTTAAGCAAATTACAATACATTTTACTCACAACATGAGCCGCATCGAGCATCAGTAGAATCCTGGGTGTCACTTGAAAATTAACCACAGTTCCATCCATAGTGAAGGGATGTTCAAGTACCATTTGTTTGCCTGCCGAGTCTACAGCCTGAACATAGAGTTTATGGAGGCCCTTTACATACATTTGAGGTTGCCAATCACACACATATAGAGGCCCCTTAGACTGCCTACAATTACTCCAAAATGTTTCATCAAAAGAAATTTTCACTGTTGCCATATTAACATCACTGAATGCTAATATCCGCACATGAGTAGAGTCAGGTATTAATTGTAAAGGTTCCCGTCCAGGCATAATGAATCTTGCATTTTTAGGATTTGTTACTAAGACAAGAGGCCAAGAATTGTGTTTCTGGTCTACAAAAGAAAATATTCCATGGTCTATGGCAGCTACACGAAACATTCTGTTGTCCTTCCAATCACACAACTCTAATTCCAGGTAACCTTTTTTCTGTCTCGTGTACATTTGTGGTACAATCCCACCCATTGAATGAAGATGGCCGCAGACATAAACTTGAGATGTTTGTGATTTGCCTATTAATTGTCTAAGATTCACTTTTGTTTCATCCTTGTTGAGAGACAGAATGCATGATGTTGGGTAATGTGCAAACCATACAATATGATCAGCTTTCTGTTCCGCTTCAGCTTGTAATCTTTGTACATTCAGTTGTTCTTGTACATCCAAAATGCCAATGAAATTAAATGGTCTCCGAAGACCAGGGTCAGGGCATGCATCTATACCCACAAATGCAACCTTAATGCCATTGTATTCATCTATATATGAATATGATCTCGCATATTTCGCCCCTTGCACAGAATAATTAGTAAAATAGTTTTCTTGTGCACTGATACTTCTCACATTAAAGTTATCTGTAACATTAAGTTCAGGAATTTATTGTTGAACAATGTTAGCTTTTTTACCAGGAAATAATATTACTTCTTGTTTGGAACAACGTCTCTCATTATCAATGAAAAAGAAGCAAGACAAATAAATAATGGGAATAAAAAATGGATGACAATGAAAAGCTACTAACCATGATTACCCCTAATATCTAGCCACGGAGCATTATTAGTAACACCAGACTCTTTGATAATGTTATGATAATACAACCATTCTGTTCTCACTTGAGAACTGCCCAAATTGTCTTTGGTCTTGGCATCAGTTAAGTCACCAGTAGCCAATACAATGTGAGGATTTATTGTTTTCACTGTGTTGTCACAGAACTGTTGAAATTGTGATATCCTTCCTGGGTCTCGGAAAATGCTTATGTGAATATCTGAAATCTGGAGAATAATTTAAGGATAACACTCTTGTCTTTATTAAAGCTTAAAGTTATTATTTCCTTGGTAATTAATAATAAACACCAAGTAATGTAAAATGATAAAATCTATTGGTGTATTTAAAATTCAAATATGTTAAAAGGTAAGTCAATAGGTACTACATATATTTTAATACTGTTATTTGAAATACACAATGTACTACGACTACTGTGTCTTTTAAAACTGAAAATCTATTTGATATACATTATATTTACCTGCAAAAACCACATAATGTTGGCTGACGAATCTGTGATCATTCCATACTTCTCTCCTAGATACTTTGTAAAATTTTCTCCCGCATTTTCATTTTCTATATGAAAGTTGTGATCCGTCGCAATAATGTTGAGTAAATTAGCTACGAAAATAGACAATAACAATAACACACAAAGAAAGGAGATGGCTGCCTTGGACAGTATCATTTTAATGAGAAACGAAACAATTTTGTTATAAATTTAACACACATTTGTTAAAAATTTTAAGACAAGAAATTTAGCTAGCACTGAAATTCATCGATGCTGAAATTGCGCTAAAAGAACAATGAACAGATGTTTTTCATGTTTTTGTTCAGTGATCTAGGGACGGGCGAGGAAAGGGGATAAACCGGATAAATAAATAAATGTCACTGTCAAAACTGACAACAAGCAAGACAAATGTCAACAATTGTTATAAAATACTGTTTTAGCGCGAGGCAAAGGCAATGTAACATACAGTAAATTAAAAATTAGTAAAAAAAAACCCCCGACAAAAAATTCTATACTAAAACGGAAGTAATAATTTATATTAACTGGTTAAGATTTCTTTCTGTATTTTTATTGTTGTGCGGTGGATTCATAGCTTTCGCTTACATATGTGTAAGTAGACCAGTCTTTAGAGAAGGCTAATTAAATTTTACTACAGATACTTATTCAAATTATATTTATTCTAAACATAAATCAGCAATAGTAAATTAAGCCCTACCAACTCTAAATAAAAACGTCTGAAAAAATTCAATGAATATTTTATTTTATATTATGTAGGTATTGCCACATATTCGTCCGTGAAAATTCATAGGCGAAGGTAACTAACCTTACTAACTGCATACTATTACAATACAATAATAATACCTAATTATTGATTCACAATGAAAACTAAGAGGTACTCCTTGATAGTTCTGTTAATGTTAATGCTGACTTGATTACCTAGACTTTGGAAATGGTACCCTATGTCCCTAATCGCAGGCGCGTGTACCTATATAATAATGTGTGCCTACATAATACATTAGACAATTAGTATCCTAACTTCAGAGGGGAAAACTATAGTTAATACATTATCACTATCACTACATTTACATAATTACATATTATAAAACAAAGTCCCCACCGCGACTGTCTGTCTGTTACCGTTTCACGTAAAGACTAGGTACTGAACGGTTTTGATGCGGTTTCACGATTAGATAATTCGCGAGGCAGGTTTACGAGCATTAAACATGTTTAGGAGCTGAGCATAACAGTATATGTGAATCGAGACGTGGAAAAAGTTAGCCCCTAGTGTCTAATCCGTCAGATATATCCCACCAAAAACATTTCATGTAAAATAGGTTGCCAAGAGTCAAAAGCACATAACGCTTTCACTGTCAAAAAGTTATCAGATCTCATGAAGAGCCAAGCCTCTACCAAGACCTAACTTTAAAACCCTACATCTTGGTCAAAAAGTATGGCTTGGTATTATACAACACCCGTAGGCCATAGGCATCTGTACTATTATGCTTCTGTGCCGAATAGTGGGTTCTACGTTCTACATGTACATACGTAGGCGTATGTAACTACTGTATCCAGCCAGAGGTAGTGATAGAGCTAAGAGCACCTTACCTACAGGTGCACTGCAATGCAATGCAATGAGTACAAAAATAGTTTATTTTCATCGAAATACAAGTAGGCACTAGCTTCCGCCATTTTTAGATATTCGAAAAATGCCATTTTCATACTTAGATCGAGCCTGGACATGTTTTAATGTAGGTTAGATACTTAGGTGTACCTACCTACTTATAGGTGTTTATTCAATAATTTTTTTTTTATTCTTCACGGGTTGCCCTACAGCTCCCGAAACCGAGTTACGACTCCAGGATACAGGGGCTATTGGCCTATTGGCCAGTTATGTTGAGATATATTTAAATGGAAAAGTCTCTCGGAAAATCTAGATGAGAAAGATTAGGTACTACCTACTTCATTTTAGTTATGGTATGGCTTCATGAAAGCAGCGGCCAAAGGTTGTGGTTTACGTTTAATAACTTATTCCTCGCACGATTAAAGAAAATTTGTATATATTTTAATCTATTCTAATTGGGCAATACATACCTACGCTTGTAAAATAGAAAATGATTTAGTTAAGTATGCTACACCCGCATTACTATGTTTCAATCACTTTGAATTACTGCAGTACGTGCCTTTGAATACCTGTATGCAGGTGGGTAAGTAGTGGTACATACATTAACATACTAAAATACAAAGAACTAAGATTATACCTACTGTGCATCTATGTATGGTATGTACCTAGATATAGCGCTGAAAAGAAAGCGTAGGTAGGTACTAAATATGTGTCAACCATCCTTTGAGGTAACGAAAAATACCCTCTTGGTGCCAACGGTAGCTCATGGTTAACCTGACTTTCTTATTTGCTAATTAACCGCTGTTATTGGTATTGTAGTTTCAGAGCCACTAAACCAGTAGGTAACTATTATTAAGTAATCTGTTACCAAACTAAGAACATGGAGACTGGAGAGTCGGCTCCACACACTATTATGGATTATTCCAAAAGATATATTTGATTATGGCATTTTATATCTATTATATGTAGGGTTGCCATAACTTCTAGAAACCAATACGGGACGTTTTAACACTTACGAAGCCCAAACCGAAACGCAGCGTTTAAATTACACCAAATATACGTATAGGTACATAATAATACTCTGAGGGCCTAGTGCGAGTTTGCATCGAGTACAAACGCCTCGACAGTGAGCGCGTATTTTGTTACATTGTTGCAATTTTCCATACAAAGTTGCTACAATGTAACAAAATACGCGCTCACGATCGAAGCGTTTGTACTCGATGCAAACTCGCACTTATCGATGATATTTTAATTCATATAAGATTTTGTGTAATATTAATTTAAACATAGATCTAATCTTTTTGTTTTGTTTATGTCTATGAGTTCTAAGTTCTAACTACCTTTTTACAAGGTTCAAAATTTCTGCCCGCGTCATTCACATCTGAATCATTTCAGCATTTTGTCCGAAAAACGGGACAAATACGGGACATCTAGCAATACGGGACGCAATGGTCAAATACAGTGACAGTCAATGTTCATCTAATCCAATCAACAAAGCCATGTGTGGACAATTGATACATTTTTATGGAAAATGAAACAAAATAGAAATAGCAGATTCTTAGTAAAAAAATACCCACATGAATCCTGAAAGTTTCATCGAAGTCCATTGAGCCATTTTGAAACCGATTCTGGACAAACATTGGGACAGATATAAATTTTATGTATTTGTATAGATTACAACAGCAGAATTTGAAGATCTCTGATCTCGTATCCCCGACCCTGATGGCATTTCCTGGTGAAACTGAGTTGTTCCAAATAGGTAGTTGTATGTTTGTTGGAAATTGTAGTTTCTTTTATATGTACCTACATTACCTAGGACCTTCTTTTTCTTCGAGGAGGGGAAATCCTCACGGACACTCGTAATGCCTATTCCCTGATCTGAGTGCCGGACTCAAACCGGCTAGAACCCCTCCTCCTGATGTCGGCCAATTTGATAGTTGACTGGTAGGTAGGTACTATGCTCGAATGCTTCAGTCGGCTACCTGGCGGATTTTGGATTTCTTTCGTCTTCCCTTTTTTGATCTGCTTTATGTGACAGGATTGTCTTTATACATGGTGTTATTAAATCACATTGGTATCACTATACAGCATTACCTAGCACCTAGTGAATAGATACTACCGTAATATGTACCTCGTTTCTGCAGTGTTCAATTTATGAAATAAGTAGCTAGAGTAGAATACGATACGATGATGCATAGGATGCATGCCTATTTGTTAGTATTGATACATAAAACAGAAGTGCCTACAATGAAATTGTACTCTTTTAAGTGTTATACGACGACATTTTAATGACAAGTGCATACTTCCTCATGGATATGAAGAATTTAGAAACTTAGATTGAAGTTTAAGAGTCGCCGGCGCGGCGGTTGCAGTGTAATCGGAGATTTAAATCCGAGTTAATGGTATTAGAGGCTGAAAAAGGCCCGGGCCGCGAGGTGGCGAAGCTGGTCGCGGCTTGCATTCCAACGTCGAGCCGCGTGCACGAGGGGGGGCACTATCTCGCCGCATTCCAGCGTGCCTTCACCGACCCACGCGCTCCGGCCGTTCAGTCGCTCTTGTGTTGCGTTGCGCACCCGTTGACTGCGCGCCACAGTTGAACAAGCGCGCCGCCCGGCCGCGCCCGTGTTTGTGTAGTGAGTGAACGGAACGGATCGCACCTCCCTGGGGCGAGCAGGACCGCGGATTTGTCTGTTCGTGGTACGTGTGAGGGTAGTTGCGCGCTTTCTCGCTCCGCTTTCATACGCATAGCTCGCATTCCGCGGGCCGCGCGAGGCCGCTGACCCCGCGCCGAGGCACCGCTTACGACCAAACCCTGGAAAACCTTAGAAGCCAGGGTGGTAGACGTGTCTGTCTCCCTAGCCCAAAATACAAGTGGCTTGTGGTTTCCAACGAACCGGCATAGTGTGAGCGACAATTTCTATAGTTAACTATTCATTTGTCCGTTTTGTATGTAAAAGCTAGCAATTACAGTCCGTATTTATTTTGTTTACAAACTACCCCCGTCAAAAATCATGAAAGGAAACAGTGCGTTACTTTTTAATGGTAACTCCATGCCTAAACCTAACTTATGAAGGGGCTACCAATGACTTGGTTGTAAAGTCATTGGGTGCTACATAAAATTATCAAATTGAAGGTTACCTACTACAAAAATATTAATGTAGTGCAGCATTTCCGGTTAATCGGGGTACACTACAGTATCCTAAACATCTAGGAGATGAAATTGAGTAGGTACCTGCCTACCTGTTTGAAAAATACTACGTTTGTCCTAAATATTACCGAATTTTCTTTTCTACCTAAATAATATACCTACTAATTTATAGATGAGATAGTTTAATTACTTGGTTTGGTAGTGATCTAGTGATAGTCAAGGACGTAGGTATTTATTATTTAGGTAGGTATACCTATAATGTTAGTCAATATAATATATCTAGGGAATACGCCGTAGGTACGTCTAGGTTTACTCTAAGTACTCCTAAATAGAAACAATTATACTGGATTAGACGTTTTAGAACGTTTTTACGTTCGCCGGGATTAGAGGAATAATAATTTATCTACCTCTTCATAGTACAGTCAGAAACAAAAATCAATCAAATTAATCTATTCCTCTTTTTTATTTACTTTATCAAATCAAATGCAAAAAAGATCAAAAGATGCTTTTGACGTCGACTCTGACATAATATTTCGCACACATAAATTAAATTAGAAAGCTTTAATGTTCGATAAACAACAATCGGAAGTGCTAAACCAATTACGTACCCAGGTTGAAATTTACTACACATAAACTATTGCCTTGTTAATATGACAGTCATACTTATAAATTACCACAAGGAATAACTAGTCATATAGTTGTAATATCTGTTTATTAAACTATAAGATCTGCCATGTACCTAAAGTAAAATTGTATAGAATATACGTCATATATAATTAGTACCATAAACGTAAACAGTTAATGTAAATAATATCCATAAATACACCCTTTTGGCTTAGAAGCTATTTTGTAGCTAGTATTTGGTACAGCGAAGTAGGTATGTGAGCATTTATATTTCTCATTTATTTATATATTTAGCCGTAGAAAAATCTATGGCAGTGAATTCAGTGGCATGCATACTTTGTTTATTATTGGACTCCCTGAAGATTTAGCGGTTAATTCAAAACTGATTACAGTTAAGCGATTTTTGAGTAAACAACAAACAGACAGACGCTATGGACTATAGATTTACAATCTGTTTGGAAAGCAGACATCGATGTACCTTATTGCATTACAATCGAGTAAAATCATGTAGGTACGAATAATCTAGCTTTAATGACTTTATTATAACGATTAAAACGAGAAAATGTAGGTATACTGTGTATTTCCAATGTTGACTGTACTTTAGAAAAAATCAAAATAGGTAAAGTACAATATTCGAAGAAGCGTCACAGTGTCTAGCCACGCACATGCAAACGTGCAAACCCGCTTTATATTGTTGCGATAACAAAAGAATCTGAGTACCTAATAAAACTTACAATGACAACTTTACACGTACCTACCGAGGTAGATAGACCGTAGAGCTAAATTGTATATTTTTATCAGCTCGTGCTTCAAACACGTGGACTACGGAATTTTTGTAGTTAACTTTACTGTTCTTGTCAAGTGAAGTGATGTATCAATAAGTGATAAAAATTATTGTGAGGTTTCCTTTGCATCTTTTCTTTAATCATTTTCGATAACAAAATTAGATTTGTTCTCCACAAACCTGCTGAAGCAAAATATCTGAAATAGTAACACTATTTACCGACTGTGTTGAAATTGATAAACAAAAGCTTAAACCTACCTACTTGAATTGTATTTAATTTTTTATTTCTTAAAATCATCGATGCTTAAAATAGATGGTTTGTTTACCACAATTACATAATAACAAGTAAAATTAAATCAAAAATACTTATAAAATAAAACCCGTCATATACACCACATGCTAACTAGTCCTAATCTTAACTTAATATTATAAATGCGAAAGTTTTGTTTATTTTTGTTTGTTTCTTTGTTTGTCTTTTTTCACGTCAATACAAAGCAACGGATTCGCCTGACTATATGCACAGAGACAGTTGTCAGGCCTGACAGTGACATAGGCTACTACATCCCGGAATTCCTTCGGGATAAATTCTTATTTCACATTTCAAAAATTTCCACTGGCGAATCCGGGGCGGAACGCTAATACTTATCTATTTAAATATTTTCTTTAAATGGCTTATTTACCATAATAACTTACGTAAGAATAAGCAAAACCTAAAATAAAAATACGTCAAATATATGAGCTAGGTACTAAATTGTATTTTTTGCCTCGTCTTATTTGGTAAACAAACTTTGCATGCTTTTATAATAATAAAAAATTTAAAAAAATATTAAATTTCAAATGTAAAATAGGTTAAAAATATGTAAAATTGTTAAAACTCTTTTAAGAATTTTTATTGACAACTTATTTTAAAATGACATGCAAAGTTTGTTTACCTACTACTTAGTTAAAAAAATACACTCTAGTATTACCTAATAGTGTTACCTAACCTATCTACACCAATTTTTATTATTTAGTTAGTATATTGCGGAACTGCATTATTATTAGGTAAGTATAGTTAATAATAATCAACATTCCAACAGAGATGTTGAATATTATAAAAGCGTGTGTCGGTGTTCAGTTCCTGGTGCCTGTGAATGAGTTGGGCATTGTTTAAAGATTCTCAAGCCTCAAAACATGTTTGTAAATACGCATTTCAATTTCTTAGGAGCCTAGAAGCACTGGAAACTGGAATACTTACTTTTTTATTAGAAAGGGAAGAACATAAACTTGATACTTCATTAATCTATTGTTTATCGTTTCGAAAGTTTCAATTAAGTACCTACCTAGGTATATATAAATGTAGCTACTTACTTATCTACCAAAGTAAAAACCATTCAGTTTTTGCATGTTTGTGTTGAGTGGTTAAGTAATGTATTTCTTGTGTTTGACAAGTTTAGTACTTACCTAGATTATATTTATTCAGAAAGAAATACAAACAAATTGTCACTTTAAAAAAATTTTTGACCCCCACGCATAATCGAATTACTTGTAGGCTACAAATATTATTATATTACGTGTATTGTGTATGTCAAATACTGTCAATGCAAATTAATATAAAGCACTTATTTAATGAATAGTGAGGAGCAAAATATTTTTGACTATTTCAGTAGGTAGGTATTATATTACTAATGTATGTAAAATGTAAGTGACATCTCTCAATTAAATTTTGTGCTATAAAAACTGCGGTCCATAAATTCCTTCTTACTCTTTCTATATCTCTTTTTCATTTGCTTATGAATGAAACTGAGATAATGATAATAATGGCGCCATTTTTGGAGCACAAATTTTATTTGAGATGTCACTGTCACTTAAGTACGTATGTTAGTAATATTTATAGTTCAATGTTCATAACATCAATTTTGAGTACAGAACCAATTTCAGTTAATCTGCAATCAGCTTACCGAAAATATTAGGTTACAATGAACAATGGTTACTTACAAACTGTTTATCAACAATTCGTTATACAGCATTAAGTACTTACTTCCCATGTTAATACAATAATGTATGTTTAATATTTTGGTTATCAAAATATATTAATAATTATTATCAATTTAAAAAAACTTTAATGGAAATTTAGGGATTTAGATCTAATTGTGATAAAAAAGGAGAAGTCGAAGAAGTAATATAATTAATAATAAAATAGTAGTAAAAACAGTTAATAACAATAAAATTGAAATATATATATATAAGAAAACAATATTTGCCCAAAAATATTGTCGTCGCCAATATTTTATAACACAAGTAAAAGACCGATGCGCTAAAGCGAACAAGGTGATGAGACAGGAGGATGGATCTGGGGAAAGGATGTAAGAATGATTTGTTTATATGAGAAGGACGATGTTGTTTGATTTTGTAGCGAGAGTGATGCATGATGTAGGTGAAGTGTGGGAGATCAGAGAGTGGAAGGAGGTGAAAATAATACAACTGAAGTGAATCAAGTGAACATTAAGGCTGTATCGTTGGATCCCGGATTATATAGTATACACAGAAACACATACAAATAAAATATGTGTTAGAATAGAAATGAGATACCTACGTGAGATACGAATATAAGCCATGGCTGTGGTCATGTGGAGAGAAAAAAACTGCTGAGTAAAGGAAATTTAAGAGTTACTAGAAAAAAGGAACCTTTGACTTTATGAATAAGAGAAAAAGAAAGACAGTGGATGTACCACAAGATAATGGAAGCGATATAATATGGTGGTGGTGGCAATAGATAGAGAAACTGTATTGGAAGAGGGATAAAGAGAAAAATAAGATTTGTGAAGGAAAAAGAGAGTAGAAACATCTGATGGGAAAGGGAGATATAGACAGCAGAGTTATTGGGCGAAAACGAAGATGAAAGAGCAGTGGAATTAATTATAAAAATAGAGGAACTGAGAAAGGAGTAGGACGGGAAAGACGTGTATAGTTAAGGGTTTTTGTAAACAAATAGGTTCCAGAACGTTTTATAAGTCAAAAAAATAATAATAAATGATAGGTACGTTTGTATCTAAGATCAAAATATTTAAAGCCAAGCAGGACTTCCTTTAAAATATTTGAGCTAAGCTCAAACACTAACCAAGATAAAGATTTTATAATGACTAACAAAATTATTACATAATCTAGACGAAGTTTTGAAGTGGCATTGTGATAATGTGAAAAATTATACCTAGTCTACGTTTGAACATCGTTTGTTAAATATCGTGAATCATTAACGTGCATTACCTTCGACCACGACCGCATTCCGGCGACGTCACTAAATAAACTCAACTAAGTAGAACGAACAACCGGCAAACACACGAGGTAATCTGATTCATGTCACAATATTTGCAAAATGTCTTTTCTAGGTCAAACTTGTGCATATTATCTTAACGAACTTTAGTACTTACATAGATATACCTATGTTGGTAGAGAAGGTGCTTACGTCGTTATTGGGCTCGTAAGGTAATCTAGGCATTTACCTACTCAATACATACATTGTTTTAAAAGTTACATAGGTATTTTAAATGGAATGATTTTTTATCTCTCCAATAATTGCCCAACCCAAATCTCGAGATTTCACTTTATGAAATGTTCTCTCAAAAATAGCTCCTATTGTTTTATTTTATATTGTAAAATAATTACGAAGGTAGATAATAGTGAGTTGCAGATGTTATATCTTTCTAATGAGTTACCTGTAGGTACCTAGATCAATTTCGTTAGCGTGTATCAAAGTGCATCAATGCATAAATAAAAAATCCAAATAACTACCTGTAGTAAAAAAATCAAAATTAAAACCAGTTTCAAATGTACGTGAAATATATCTACTAATTTATTAAATTTGAATGTCGCAAGCATTTGAATGATATATATTTTTGTGTAGCTTACTTTCTACTACATTCTTTATCCGGTTCTTTGGCGCCATTCTAATGTTTGCTACATCAGACCATGCGCTTAGTCTTTCCTCTAGTCGACCTTTCGTTTCGTTCCTACGATGAGGGTCACCTACAAAGGTACTTTTCAAAAGATTGTCGTCTAAAACATGTATTCGTTTAAAAAAAGTTACGCAGTCGTGTTCTTAAATCATATTCTCGTCTCGATGTGGAATGTTGGTTATCTTAGTGGAAAGATTGATCGTCACCATTGTCAGCGGAAACTGGAATGATAAATTGTTTTCTTAAAAAATTATGTCCACTATCGTCCTGTCCTGACAATTTGTGAAGTGTCAAGTTGATAGTGGCTCCATGTCGAAAAATGGAGGCAGCGTCGGTGTTCGTAGGTATGCGCGGGCGCAAGATGAGTGCGGTGGGGTGCGCGGGGCGTGGGGGCTCGGCTCGGCATCTGAAGGTCGTCCGCATTCCACGCGTCGCCGTCCGCCGCTACCGCGCTTACGTAGCGCCCCCTCCTCTCTGCCGCTTGCTGCCCGACGTGCCCGCGCCCCACTTCGCCCTAATCACAACTATCGCGCATTTACTAAAACAAAAAACATGTTTTTATGGCTAATGGCTATCGAGCGGCCCTGCCGGAGGTGCCGGATGGGATAAAATATTTTCGCGTCAAGTTTTAGGAATCGAGAGGCCTCTCTTGTCCGTGATTTGTTGATACCAAACTCAAACCCATCCGCCATAAAATTTAAAGTTATAACCTTGTTGCCATGAGTTTCTAATGAATTTGGTAGAAATAAATTTTGGTTACTGCAGTTTACTAAATTCCCTACCTAATGAATGCTACCTACCTGCACAATAGATGCTAAGTTACCTGTTTAGAAACAAAAAAAAAGTTTCCAATAAAAAGATAAAACAATAATACATATAGGGTACATACATACACAACAACTCGTATACAAATTATAAAGAAAGACGTCGGCGTGTGAAGAAAACCATTACTAATAAATTAATACAGACAGTAAACACTCCGTGCACAAAGATATACAGTCTATAGTATGAAATCTATTATTATTATAAACAATATAAAGAAAGAAAATGAATTTCAAAGGACGCAGGTAGCAAAACCGAGAACACAAAAAAAGACGCCGGAATGCACAGATGGTGCGGTTCCGGACATTCTTTCGCCAGAGGCCTTTTCGGTGGAAGGAGGGAAACTTGCCATATATAGATACCTACCTATACACAATAAAATTTATGCATATCGTTAAATATGGATAAATATTTTTGATTCTTTTGATTTTTTAAGTAGAAAAAACAATGAGTGGCAAAAACATTTTTGCACGGGGGTATTTATTTTTGATAACCTACACGGTATTAGAGCAGGTAGTTCACATGAAAAGATAGTATTTTTTAATTGTAAACCCTTGTTTACCTAGGTAATTAATGGAAATAATATATATTAAAAACCTTGATTCGTTTCAAGGCAAAACCTAAGTCGTCTAGGTATAGGTAAATATTATTTTCTTTATCCTTGCATTGTATTCCATATGATAACAAGGCGACTGCATAACACATAACACCTACCTGCTATTAATGAGCGATAAAAATAGTATCAATATTTATTTACTGTGATAATTTTATTATGATGTAGGTACCATGTAGGCATGGCCGTATCCTGGAGGGGGTTAGATTTTTGAAGTGAAAACATCTTGAGGCGCGTTGAGCGATTTTTGGTAGAGGGAAATCTTATGGATTTGCGACCTATGTTCGTGACATGTTTTCAGCACAAGACCATGGAGTGCCCGGCCCGAGTATGCTCGATCCGAGAAAGTCCGGACAGGAATTAGTGATAGCCTTGGTGATAGCTTCCACGTTTGCCTGGGTCGGGCATTTTTGACTGCGCATTTCTGGCCGGCAATTCATTTTATGTGAAATGATCGCTAGATGGCGTTACTATACGTTAGGTATATACTTATAAATTAAAAACCACTGTTTGTCATAGTTTTTGAAGTGAAAACTTTTATGGCGCGTTGAGCGATTTTTGTAGGGGGAAATCTTATGGGATCGCGCCACGACATGCTTTCAGCACAAGACCATGGATTGTGAAGCCCGAGTATGCTCGACCCGAGAATACCAAACGTTTACCGGTCAAACGTCAAAATGACATAGAACATATACAGTACTTAGAACAAATTACATCGATATAGACATTCTATGTCATGTCATGGTGACCGACGCACGCGTTCCGTCGTGATATGATGGGGAATCCGGTTTTATCCCGCCCGCGCTGTGATAGTTGTGATTAATAAAACATATCACAGTCAGTGGGATCATCTTAGATACCGATTAATCGGCATATTGATACTATAACGGCTATAGTACTTGACATTGGCAAATCATCGATTAACATTGATGGAGCCAGAAGAAGAAGCCCCTGTATTGCCTTGGCCAACATAACCCGAAAGCTTAAAATCCATTATTACAAGTTCGCATTCTTCAAATAAATAATATTAGATAATATACACCTACCTACATTAACAAAATTATAAAAAGATTTACAAAAAAGTCAGCGGTACCTAACATAAATACAGACCTTTAATATTTTCAAATAGATAAATATACAATGTATGTAGTAATAAGCGTATTACCTATAGGTACGTATAGTGTATAGGTATTAAAATTGTTTTTCTTCCAACTCCCTACGCGGTAATTTCCTCATTACTTGTCAACATAGTGATCAGAAAGCGCTACTTTATTGCTCTAGAGCAGAAATTACTATGTTATTTTTCTGTAGAACTTTGAGTATATACCAAAGGAGACGTGTAGCGTGTAAATCACCGAACATTTTTTTCTGCCACTTTGGGGGGGGGGGGGGAGATAAACACCTAGTACTAGCCCCTGTACTACTGTATTTTTCTGTCGTTTTATTTGTCGTTTAAACATAAATTGGAAACACTATGTTTCCGCGAGTTTGACGTCCTAGATCGCCTTTCCTATTTAAAACATCACATTAAGTATTTTCCTAGTACTCTGTCTCGCGACACATAACGATACCAACGAAACCTAAGGTAACTTATTACTGCGCACCTGGTCAGTTTAACTGGTCAAAGGGCAAAAAATTGGCGAAAGGGGGAACCCGTCTATGGCCCCTCCATAGGCTTAGTACTCTATGCTGTAGAAGGTACTTTTATAAGAAGCACTTTTTCTATATGGCGCCGTTTGTTGATTCTGGTTTCTTTTTTATAAACTTTCACGCTGAAAGAAAAGCAGATTGAGAACCTCGCTGAGAATGATTACTTCTTGTTGCACTTGTGTTTTAGAGCAACCTAACACTGGCTGTATGGCTAGCCCCTTTGCCTTCCGGCATAATGGAGAAGTCATAGATTAGTATGCTAAAATCTTATAATATGTGCTTGTAAATAAAGAACATTTTGATTAATTTGTTGTTACCTATTTTGTTGTAGTTGAAAGAAAAGCAGATTACGCACCTCGCTGAGAGCGACTTCTTTATTGCACTCGTGTTTTTAGAGTGCTCGCTCCGCTCGAGCTCCTAAACCACTAGGTGCAACAAGAAGTCACTTTCTGTTCGGGTCAGTAATCTACTATTAAACCGACACTGTGCTATATTACTATATGAATAGAGATAATTAACCTGTAATTAACAGTCTAGCTAGACGTTATAGTATCGCTAGATCTAATGCAACACTGTATGGGAACATCCCCGCGAGCATCACTACAAAGAATCAATCGCAGTGCGAAGATAAAATATCAGTTAGAAACATATGGTTAGAAAGAGAAAGCTATAAAATTCCATAGAGATAAAGCAGTAATTCCATAGAGATAGAGAAAAGTAGCGTCGCATAATCCAGTTCTTTTTGTCTTTGTTCTTCGTGGTCATGCTTGCGTTGCAGTTGTTGCCACTATAATAACCAAGCACGAGCTTTTGTATCAACCAATCAGTGCTTTACGATCGCTTTAGAAACCATACACATTTTTGCTATGCTCAGGCTACGATTTACGACACGCGGTCGTTCATAGCTTGGTCTCCCATTCATTGGGGTAGCCAGCAAGGATTTAGCACTAAGATATAGATAGATGTACGTTGTAGGTACCTGCCACACTTTTATGAACATTCCTAATAAAGTAGACCTGACAGGACTATTCGCTGTCTCTACTATGTTACTTTTCTTGCTTATTATGAAAGCATGTTAACCAAGTGCTAACGCCAACTTTTTCTCAGCTTCTATTAGTGATAATAGGATCACATTTTATAGCCATGACTATAGAATTATAACCTTTACTCCAAGATCCAGGGGGCGAGGCAACTGCCCTCCACTCCTTGCGTAACGCCCATGATGACTTATTGGTTTGAGATGCCACCACAGATTAACCCACATCATACTTCTAGTTTTACCTAGCTCTTATATAATATTTTGTTTGAACGAAACTGATTTTAATTGCTTTTCAATATCCAATTTCAGGTGGTGTAACAGGGGTATCGAGATGCGATATGCGCGCTCTATGTTCGGTTCGCGGGCCGCTGGGCGCGGGCGAGCGCGGCTACGCGGACGGCACTCTGGGCGGAGGGACCAGATTGGCTGCCCTACGAGTGCCTGGACATCCCCAGCCTCTACACTTTGTTGTGGAGGCGAAAGCAAGAGCCCGAGACTTGAGGACGCGTGCCCACTCCCATCACAACCTTCGAGGCATGCTCGACACAGATCTCTTCGGATTAGCTGTTATACACAGTAAGTTATTGCCAAATCTATAAAAAAATCAATCTTTGACTCCTGGATCATGGGCGTAGCACTGATTTTTATGCGTATGGTATGGGCCCAGAAGAATTTTGGGTTGAGCTGGCCTCATTTGCTAAGCTTAGGGAGGTATCTACCCAGTGAAAGACGCCTTCCTCTTCCTCGTTTGCCCTTATTTATTTAGGTCTTTAAAAGTGAGCCAAAGATACTGGTATTAACAGACCACGGTTCGATCCCAGCCATGTAGGTACCAATGGGTTTTTATACTTAATTAAAAACTTACGTACATGTCATAATCCGACAAACCACATTTAGGGGCTTTTCCATCTAAATATACCGCAACAGAACTGGCCCCTCGTAGCCTCACAAATACCATCGGCTAAAAGAGGGAGACTTGGTCTTCCGCTGGGTACCCTGGGACTGATAACACGGTCTTTAGGAAAGCAATAACGAATTTACCAATTTAAAAAAAGAAACATTTTACTGCAAGCATGGGAAGTAATGGAAACAATACCCAAATCAGATTTCTTAACAGGTATTGTTTTAAACTTACCTACATATAACAAAATGAAAAAGACTCGACATTTTTTACGCGAGAATAATACAGACCGCATGACGCAATCAAATTGGCCCCGGGTCACATTCCGATGCGAGGTGCCTATCTTCTTATGCAAACAAAACTGCGGAATAAGCACGTCGCTTCGCCAAATTTGTACAACATAATATCATTGTCATGCATTCGTGGTCGTACTTGTAGCCGAGGAATACATAAACAGATAACATAGTACTTACCTACACATACATATTAATTTCTTGTGCTTCGAAGGGCACGTTCAACTGCTATTCGCACGTCTTCTGAACTTAAACGTCTTTTCTTAAACGCAGTGATAAATAAGTTTTAATTTAAGAAATATTTTGTTTTTTAGTTTGAAGGTAGCATAGAATAGAACGAAGGAATAATATCATTGCTAGATAAAATATTCCGAAATTTTGTCTATTTTGGGTACCTACCTAGCATGACAGAATTTTTGTCTACGGCAATCTCAATTCGTGTGGTAAATTTTAATTATGCTACCTTCAAACCAAAAAACTAAATATACTTACATTAAATTAAAACTTATATAAGTATATCATTGCGATTATTTCGCGGTCAAACGTCAAAAGTAGACAAATTATCTAGGGATCACACGTGACAAATATCATAAATAGATAAAGAAGATTATATCTTTCTTTCTTCGTGTGGTCATGCTAGCTGGCAGCCTCATAGACCAATGTGAATTTTACCTGCTTTCTGACCATTATAGTTCCATCTTCCATGCCATTCCCGTCCATCATTTTGCTGGCCATCATGAATTCTCAGAATACACACAAACAGTCTTGCGAAACATAGCAAGTTGATGTTGTTAAGTAATTGCCTAGTGAATGTTGTCCAATAATTTTAAGTATATGCATTCCATTCCAACTCAGCCCAACTGTTCTAAAAACTTTTCTGTTATATAAAATTATAACCGATTTTTAGATCACCTAATAGAAATAGAATTATAAGAATACGTGCTTAATAGTTATTTTACAAAAATATCTATTTATTTCCAGACGGAGAATACTTGTTTGTGGACTTGGACAGCAAACTCTCAAAGTACGCGCCAAAGAGCTGGAGATCATCCCATACTCATGTAAGTAAAATAAAGCATTCTATTAATTTGCTGTTTAACTTGTATACTTTATCCAGTGTAATGATACGATTCTATAAACGGCTCAAACAATATAGTTAAATGGAAACAAAATCGGTCCAGCCAGTGGTCTTTATTTCACAGACTATTTAAAGAAATTGTCTAACCACCTATTTTATTTATTTCCAGGGCCTGGATGCTAACGGGAAGCCCTTACTGGAATTACACCTAGCAGTGCAGTTTCATATAGAAAGTCCTCTACTTCTGAACGACGAAGTCAGCCGACATCTTTACTTTCTGCAACTGCGAGTCAACGTTCGGATGAGAGATGCTTTGCCAGCCGAAGTGTTATTATTACTTACGGGCTTAGCGCTCCAAGCTGAATATGGTGACGCAGACAAATATGAAGATCGAGACTATTTCAATCCAGAAGAATATACCCCATCCTCGCTAACGGGTGATTGGGTTGCTTCTGCCATGAGAGCTTGTCATCGGGAACATCGCGGTCTATCAAAAACTGACGCCGAAATACGATTCATACGCGAAGTTTGCCTCCTCCCAGACACCATAAATTCACATCGGTATCGATTAAAGCAATCCAAAACGGAAGCAGATTCAGGCACCGTTTGGCTATTAGTCACAGCAAAGGGTATAAAAATCTTACCGGATAACGGCCCTATCACCACTTTTATTTGGAGCTCCATCGGGAAACTAAGCTTTGATCGCAAGAAATTTGAAATAAGGACGGAAGAAGGAAAGATCACACTATATTCTTCCACCGATGACAAATGTAAATATTTATTTGCGTTGTGTAAAGAAACACATCAGTTCTCCATGAAAGTTGCTCCTAAATTGAACGAAGTAATTGTAAAAGAAGAAGAAGAAAGAAAAGCCTGTTATGGATACTCAAAGTCTTTAAACTTGCAATATAATCCGAATAAAAGTGAACAGAGGATATCAGTCATCTCTTCTACAAGTTCAAACACGACGTCCGGCATTGTGAGCGATCGAGTGCAATCTGAAGATGAACTAGAAATCATGATAGATACTCCGCCGGCGCCGTCCACAGAGAGTTTAGCTTTTGCCCATCTTCTAGACTGCTCAAATTCCTACTTCATCAGACACCTTTCACCTGACAACGTTCCGAGTAAAACATCATCTTTGCAACTTCACAAAGCTAAAACTAAAAGTCGAGTGCCGAAATTACAGGACGATAGTGAACCAACTAAAAAAGATTTTGCTACTGATCTAAACCATAGTGTCTCTAAATCAGACGAGACATGCTCACTGCCTGATCAAAATGTAACAGATTCAAACGCCAGTCCAAACTCGACAAAATTAAAATGTACAGGGTCGCAGTGTTCATCCTCTTGTAGTACAGTAATAATGGCTCGTGCAGGTCTCAGCACTCTGAGCAGAGCTTCCAATGCAAGTAGTTTAGAATTGGGATTCAGTCATACAGCCCAAAATTCTATGCTAAGTGACAACAGTACTGCTGCAATCGATGCTGATTACATGCAAGATACTGCGTCAGCTTTGTACGACGGGCTACGACAACCGGTAACAGTAGCAGCTTCGAGTGAAACTAGCGGCGTCTACACTATGGGCAGTTCAGAAATAACATCTACATCCAAAACTGATGCAGTATCCGAAGCTTGTACAACAGAGTATAGCGAATCATCACATTACGGTAGTTACAAATTGGATAAAGAGAATGATTTGGCTGACTTTGACAGTGTATCGTCTATCTTGAAGAATAAAATGGAACGCTCCGGGTACTTGGAGGGCGATCTTATGTTACGACTACAAAGTCAGAATAGCACGTCAACAACGGATTGCGTGGATGGAGGCCCGTCCAGATTTGCTAATCAATCGAATTGTAACGAAGATATGTTTCGACAACGGGCGAATTCGAGCGTGAGCATAACTTCGTTTCACGGGGACGGCAGCGACCCTACAGACAGTAAACACAATCCGCTCAGTGCAAGTGAATTGACAGATTTAATAGTAGGTCGTGGTGTATATCCAAAAAGACAATCAGTTAGTGATACGTTGGACTCTGTGTCAGATTATGTGCGATTGCCACTGCCCTTTTCAGGGGAGAGTTATCTTCAAGGTCACGAAGATACGGCGCCGTCCGACGAATACTATCCAGACGATACTTTCTTCGACCGACCTCCCACTCCACCAGCTAGGACGGACAGCAGAAAAATGTTGAACCTTTCATTGCCTAATATGTTAGATATCGATGATAAAGTAGCGACACCTCCATTTCCCGATAAACCTCCACCGCCATATGAATACAACCATAAAACGTTATCATCCCACGTCTCTTCACCTGCTAAACTTCCCCCGGCTTACCCTGGACCTTCCCCGAAACAACCGACCGAAAGAGATGAAGTTGCAGCACGAGTAGTCACTTCCAAACCTATGATAACAATATTGAAAGCAGAAGCGGGCGAAGTCAGCGCGTGTAGTGAGAGAACGTTCGCCAGTCCCATGGTGGTGGAACGTAGGTTTCAAAAATCTAAACGACACCAGGCATCTAGTCATCGCGCTGATAGATCTAAATTGGCTCAGGAGTTGAGCAATCTCAATATATCCCCTTCCAGGGAAGTAATGCCCCGCAGAATAAACTCCGATGTGTTCGTGGCTATGATGAAAATACCCCCACCACCAATACCTCGCCGGTCGCGGCTACCGCCTCCTCCCCCCGCTACCCTGGTACCGCCCCCACCACACAACCCCATGTTCCATCAACAACTGTACAGCGACGTTGACTATGTGTACTACCCGATGCAGGATCCGGTCATATCTCAGCAGAATTACTTAGACCATAAACTAACAGAATCTCGTTCTATGTCTAATATACACAAAAGTGGTATGCAATACAGAAGCACGCCGTTCCTGTCTACAACAATGTCAGTATCGTCGATGTACGGTTCGATCCAGAATCTCTCAGACTCCTACGTGCATCTCCCAGGAGCGAGGGCGAGCCTATACTCATTAGCCAGTCCGACCTCTTCAATCAGCAATCACTCGCTTCACATGGATCGCCCACAATTACCAAAGCGAAAATCCGAACCTCCTAGATTCTCAAAAGCACATTCAAAATCCGATGAAAACATTTTAAATGCGAGTATCCCACCGCCGGTTAGAACGAGACGCATGCCTCCTCCGCCGCCACCTCCATACGAACATAAAAAGAAACTCCCGAGCCATTTAAGAGAATTCAAATTACCTCCCCCAATCCCAAAAACTGAAGTACAAAGTGCGAGAAAAGTAAAAGATGCTAACTGCGATCTAGATATAAAAACTCTAAGAGAGAAGAGTAAAAACTTAGATTTACCTCTAATAGCGGCTTTGTGTAACGATCGCTCCTTGTTGAAACAAACTAAAGCTTTTGGTGCTCCAAAGTCTAACAAACAAACCCTCAGTGACTGTGAAAGTGAGAAGAAGGTCCTTGTTAAGTCTGTACAAAACACCACCGATAACCTAGCTGTTAAGTTAAAACAAGAATGTAATATAAAACCTGGTGCGCACGGGACTCAGGGCAAAAAATTGTTGATAAGGAACCCGACAGACAAATTGCCTGCTTTGCCAGGGACGGAAACTCACACACCGCGCGCACTGTCCAACACCTACGTCATGCATCCAAATATAGTAAAAAGTAAAAAGGCTCAACCTAGCTCATGACCATAACTTTAAATCGTTGTGAATCCTTCCAGTGCTATCTGTCCACCACTTATTTATGCCATTCGTACAAGACTGAAAGTATAATATATCTATATATAGAAAATCAGTTTATAGTAAATGGAGAGTTAAGTAACACAAGTATTTCAACTTTTGTGTTTAAAGTTGACATTACATCTGTGACCAATTTATAAACATTCCATATACCTAATAATGTTAATATCCCCTCATTAAATTAAAAATATGTGTAAATTGTTAACAACTGTTTGTTAATGATGTTTCTGTCTGTAATATCAAGCGTGACTTAGTAAGGTAAAGATGAGATAAAGTAGAAGCATTGCTCAATGATAATGACCAATTAATGATATTTGTTCAATTATTTATTTGTTTACAGTCATAGTGTGTAAATAATAAATAAATTAGTATTAATAGGTACATAATAACATTGTAATTTGTACAAATGTATATAAACTATTTGAGAAATACTCAAAACTTTTGTTTAATTTCTAAAAAAACCTTTCCTTATCCAATATTAAAAAAACTATGATCACAAAATTAGCTGCACATAATAAAAAGGTAAACAAAGATGTTTATAACAATTTTTTTTTTAATAAACAGTTCAACTATTTTAATACTGGAAATTTCAGATCTCATAGACTAGAACAAATTAATGATCTTCAAGATAATCAATAATATATTTGTCTTTAATATTAAGCTAATAAAAATAATCATAGTATAATACATTAGAATAAATTTCACTTATAATAAAGGTTTGGCTTAAAATATATTTGGTTTTCAAGTATCTAGCTATATATTTTTTGATTTTAAATTAAATGGCACACAGTTACAAAAATATAATAGTAGTCTTACTACTTTAGTTTGAAACATCTAAATTACTATAATTTATGATACATAATGTATAATTAACTTTACAATTAATATGTAGTGTATTATATTGAGAAATTGAGATTAAACACAACCCAAAAACAAATCAGTAAACTATTTCTCTAATTTAAGTACAATAGCAGAATATGGAGGAAAAGTAATTTCATTAAAATACAATACTTGCCCTATTAAAGATGTGTTTGTTCCTGCTACAACCGTCCCGCCATAGAACAATGACGTCAAGTCAGTAGAAATAGCTTTGCCTCCCAGGTTACCTACAAACACACAAGTGTTCCTGCGCGGGTACCATCTCTCAATAATTATCAAATTATCTTTCGATTTGCGTACATCAGCATTTTTCAACTTATTACCATCCTTATAAATAGAGTTCAAGTAAATCGTCGGATTATTCAATCTCACCTCAACGAGACGTTTTATAACTTCCAAATAGTGATATTTCGGTTCTATATACGATTTAGAATTCCATGACAGTATAGCATTGTTTTTGTCGCTATTCAACCAGGCCATAGGTACCAAATTATGAACATGCTCATGCTCATGAAAGTCGTTCTCAACTTCCTTTGGCGACAATCCTCCCAATCCTATCTCGTCACCGTAGAAAATGCTTACTGTACCAGGTAACACAAGCTCTAAAGTTATTAGTGCCAAAGTATTATTTAAGTGTTTAGAAGAAACTCTTTCACTATTAACATTGCCAATATTCCAATGTACCCAAGGATAGTGAGGTTTACTCCAAAGTGTACCAGATATCACTTCATCTATTTTATTCTTCAATCCATTTGTCCCTTCTTGTAGATCTATGTGAATGTCAATTAAGTCCATTCGTGATAGTAATACATTTGAAGCATCTCCTTTAGCTTTTTTATAAGCATCTTCAGATGCGATGAAAATTTTTCCATAACCAATAATATGTTTCCACATTTGAAGACTTCTAACAAAATCAGGATGGTCCACATACAATTCCAAGTTTTTCAAATAGAACCCATCAACTTTCTGTTTCCGCGCCCAATAAGCTAAGGCATTAGAAGTGTCATCAGCATAATTGACAGTCAAGTCGTTTGTTGCTAAAGCTGTCAAATTTTGTTTAGAATCTGCATGTTCTGGAACCATAGACATAACAGGTATATCCAATATTATGAATATATTTCGATTGTGCACTTCCACAATAAGATCATTAAAATCTTTGATTGTGCCAATGCTCCTATCAATGTTTAACAAAGATGTTGTATTGTAGAACCTTTCAGGATATTGTTTAGCTTCAAAAATATAATTGAGGCGTATAGCGGAGGCACCTAAACTTTCAATGTAATCAAGGTTCTTTATCAAACCTTTTAAGTCACCAGTTCCATCTTTATTGGAATCTTTAAAACTGGCTGGGAACACCTCATAAAATACCTTTCCTTGATACCATGGAAGGTCAGGGTTGCAAGTTTTTGGTATATTGACAACCATTGCTATTATTGCTCCGAGACAAGCAACAAGACCTGCCAATACAAACCAGAGAAGTATTTTCCTGATGACACACCAATTCCAATTCACAAAGTTAGGTAGCTTTTTGTTATTTCCATTGGCACTGCCATTAAATTTTGCAGTATCATCCTGAAATAATATACATTTTTATTAATAAGCAATTCATGAAGAAAAACTCATTCTTGTTAACTTTTGAAGTTCAATTGAGAATAAAAAGAATTTTTAGACCAAAATATACAAGCCAATTATTTTTCTATTCTTGAGTATAGTGCACTGTCCAAATAAAATGACGAAATTATTGTGATGAAGCAAAAAAACTCTCAGAGATCTATCTTTGGAATATTTAAATTATATTTTATTTCATTGGTTGTAAATAGCTTTCTGCCCCAGCTTTGCCCATGGAGCCCATATTAACCGAGTTTTTCCCGATTTTTCCAATTTTTCTTTCCATACTAACATTGTCAAATTATTATTGATGTAAAACAACTTTTTGGCAATTTTTAAAAGTAGTGAATCTAAATATGCAACTATGCAAGTTTCCTTAAACATTGTGTGAAAAAATGCAGCTAAGTATCCTTTGTATAATGAAACACAACAATGGATATTTAGTCATGTGATATGCCTACCTAAATTGTATAGTAAAACATCAATAAATAATACAGTACAGTAGAACCTCACTAATACCATCTTAAATCCTGCATTTAAATTTCTTAAAAGTCTTATATTAACAATTTTAGATAGGTAATCATTCTCATTCTAAAAGCTTATTTTACATTTTGCAGAACTAATAATCATAAATTTATTTAAAAATGTTGCAATAAAAAGACATGCAAAGTTTGGTTACCAAATAAGACAAGTAGAGAATAAGGGACCTTATTCTTGTTTTAAATTTCAAGTTTCTAAAAAAAATATTTACCTGTCGAGTAATCAAGTCATCAGTTTTGCTGAGAGTTTGGTAGTCAAGCATACTAATGTTATTTATGAGTTGTGCACTCACTGGATCCTGATCCTGAACAACAGAATTGGAATCTGCTGATGAACTTGAGTCTCTAGCTAGCGCATCTGTAATGGAAGATATTATTTTATTATGATATGAATCAATAATATGATAATACTACAATTTAATTTTTTTTTCTCTCCCGAAACCATGTTGAGGTCCGAGGGTACCAAGCGGATGACAGGCTTCACCTAACAAGTGGCCAGATCTGTTGAGGTATATTTTTAGACGGAAAAGCCTTTGTGTGGTTTGTCTACATAAGTTTTTAATTATAAAAAACCCATTGGGCGGGATCATATTTGTTAAAATTAAATAACAAATACACAGCGCCCGTCCCCCCTATACACCTATATGGTAAAATAACACATTTTGAGTACACAGACAGACCCGTATGTACCCCAAACCGAAGTGTCTCCCCTCACGGGTACTCTTAGGCTGCCGTGTACATACTTTTTCAGTTAGCACCAAACACAGCCATCACAACAAACTAATAAACATACAACATAAAATAAAAACCAAATAGAATCCTAACTAAGTAATAACATAAATTCAAAAGCGTGTTTGTTTGTAGAAACAAAGAATTGTTTGTCCTTCTTTCATGTTAAAATAGACCAATGGATCAATGTAACGTTTTTTGCACAGAGAAGTTGGAGGGCTAGAGAGTGACATAATAATATGTTACTTTTATCACAGGACAATATCTTATTCCCTCTTTAAAACTTTTCTACCCACTTGTAATGTCCACCCACCAAGAACATCTACCAATAGTTTTATATTTGTATTTATATGTAAAACAATGCTCCACCGTGTCTATCTGTCTGTGTTTCAATTCAGTCTGAAAGTACCGAAGGGATTTGTAGCAGTTTCCACTATTACATAGATTGATTCAGAAGGAAGGTTTACAAGTATTAAACATGAACCTATCATGTTAAGGAGCTGTACATTGACAGTATTAGTGAATCAAGTTGGGTAAAAAGTTAGCCTCAGCTGTCTATTCCATTTGCTCATGGGAGGTGTGAAAACAGAATATATTTTGGTGTTAAGGAGCCTTTTAATATAGTTAGGTATATCTATAGGCTGGAGTTTGGCAATGTAGGTCAGTAACATAATAAGTACATACCTGAAGATGGCATTATGTCCAGTGGTTCCTCTGAAAGTCCCAAAAATGAGGATCCATTATCCATTTGATCTGAAAGTGGATGTTTGAAGTCAAGTGGTGTAGGGCTTGGTGTTGTTGGCAAAAGTAGACATGTAGATGACTTTACACCACGCAAATACTCTAAGGACTGCAAATCTGTGCCACTACAACTACTCTCTGGTAAATCATTCATCCTATAAACGAAATTCAAGGGTAAATTAATAAAGAAGGTGAGAAGACGAACTAATTTAAACTTTGTGTTTTAAATTTGTGAACAGTTTTTGTTCTAAGGATTCTAATTAATTAGCTCATATTGTTGTTTGTTAGACAGGGGACAGGTAGATATAAATAGCAGTGTAAAATCAAAATAAAGTTTGTTTCTTTTATGTAACACAGATATTTCATGTTAACTTATCAAGTGCACAAATGATAAAAATAACGTACTTATTTTCTTGAAATTGTAATTTTATGTACTTCTATTCCTCAACATTTCAGTTTTTCGGTGGTTTTTCGTTTTTTTTTTCATGAAAACAAAGTGTCAAGTCAAGTAGAATTGTCAAAACTCGATTGATCAGTATCAGTACCCTCTGGACTTTGGCTCTTTGCGCCATTAAATTATCATCCAAATTATATTAGAGGGATTCATGTAGTATGCAAAAGGAGGTTGGTGTTTGTTAATGTGGGCTGCATTGAGTTGGCTTTGAAGTAAGGTACCACTGTAGTGCTATTAGCGCAAAGGCGACCTTCAAACCTTGCGGGTTCGCAATAATCATCATTATCATATACATCCTTGTTACATCACTATTGCATCCGTGGCCGACGTCAGTCAGCTGCTTTGACTAATTTTGACTATAGACAGCTATCATCAGCCAGCCAAACAAATTGTCAAAAACAGGCTGACGCAACTTCGAACAAAAAATTGGTTCTATGAAAATTGAGCCAATGTTAATGGCGTCGTATCGCCATCTTTTTCACTCCATGGTGCTATCTCTGTCTATCCCTGTCAAAGTTGCAAATGGCGGCAAATTTGTTTTGTCTTATTTTAGTTTTAAAATATTAATAAATAAATATATAATGTGATGCTTAAATCGTGCTTGTAATATATTAATTGTAAATATAATATAGTAAGTTATAGTAAATAAGTATATGTATTGTTTTACAATAGTTGTATTCAATAATTAAGAATGGAAACATAAAAAGTGTACAATATGTGGTACAAGAGGCGGCCGCGTAGACGGTATCAAGCGAATATTTATGACCATATTCCCAATAAATGAGGATCGGTAAGTTATTAGCCATTCATATTAATTTAATTAAGTAATTATTCTTTATAAATTTAATATTAAACGAACAGCATATTGCTGAAAAATAGTGATGTACTTTGCATATTGTACAGTTTATCGATATCGATATTCCGACTCAAACATATTTGTTTCACATTCCACAAAATAAACCCATTATAACCCGCACCAAATAAATTGAGCCATTGCTTTTTGCTGCAGCAAAATTACTTTTATCTTTACTCTTTCCAGGCAATCTGCCTAGCGGCCCTAGCGATAACTAAGAGGAAAGTAAACAACCAGTCTATTCGCATACTGCCGGACAGTAAATCTGTCATACAAGCACTGGTAAGCAATAAGTTTAAATCAGGTCTCATACTTGAGTGTCATACAGCACTAAACAAGGTATGTAACTATAATAACACGGTAACACCTTAACCATACAATGGATCAAAGGTCATAGCAACTCCTGTGGAAATGACGCGGCGGATGAGCTAGCGAGAGCCGGTGCAAGTATGTCTGCAATTGGCCCCGAGCCTCTAGTGCCCCTGCCTAGAGGCTGGTTTGCCTCACGACTCAAGCAGAGAACAAAATGCATGCACAATCTCGAATGGAACAATCTTATGGAATGTAGACAAACCAGGGCAGCTCTACCAACCATAAATACAAGACTCTCACAAAAGATCTTAAAACTAAAAAGAACCCAACTTAGATCGGTGACTCAAGCCATCACTGGTCATGGTCCTTTTAACAAACACTTATATAACATTGGTATTACAGATAGTCCGTTATGCAGGGCTTGCATGCTGACTTAATAAACGGCTACTCTTTCCAGATTGGCGTGCAATTTGGTGATTTTTAAACAATCGTTCAAATCCAGCTATGTTTGTGTCGTTTTTGCACACCTCTTAATACAATAAAAAAAATCTTTTATACTTACTACTAGTTATTACTTACCAAAATACGCCTAATACTCATTATTTTACAGGTACGCAATTCTATAAGTTTTTCTATCATTGCCTAAATTCACTTCGAGAAGCAGTGCTGAAATAATTACCTAAGATGGGTCTTAGATAAGGTCATTATATATTATTAAATTTCAATTTAATAACCTATTTCACTGTAATATTGATAGGTGTATTGTTTTTAAGAGGTCGGTGAATTGTATTTGTATATGTGTTGTTTTTTTAGGTTAAACACAAATAAATTATAGAAAAACATGTGAAGTTTTATTGAAATGAAAGATCAAAGAAGTTGAAATTTAATAATTCCTCCCAGACCCTTGGTCTACTACGTAGTTTATTCAAATCCTATAAAAAAATGGTTGTGAATTACCATACATTTCAACTTCTTCGATTATACTAATCAACAAAACCGAAATTTTAAAAGTAGGTAGATGCTGTTCCAGGTTTTAGCATATTTTTATCGATATCGACAAAAATATTTCTGTAGGAAGGACAGCACTAGCCATATGTTTTGACTTTTGTAGTTGGTAGCACTGATTTTCTATTTTCCCTCCTTAATGTTGTTAGGTTGGCAGTATCTTTCGGCCCTAATTTCTTCGATTTCATTTTAATGTATGGCAGTCCCGTCTCTTATTAAAGAACATAGTGATTGCTACTTACTCTATGGTCAAAAAGAGGCAAAATTGCAAAGTTTAAAGTTCATTTTGTTTTGTAATTTATTTTTTTATTAATATATTCCCCCAATATAATTTCAATTTTTATTAGTTTTAAGTGAAAGTCCAATAAATATTACGATGATGATCAAGGCAATGAAAGTTATGAAAGGGAGTGGTCATAATAACATAAAGAAGATTGGAAGTGCTAATAAACATACAAACGTGAGAGATCCTAATTATCAATATTTACAAAGAAGCAAGGTACCAACAATGCATTTTCAAAAATCTTTGCCTCGCTTGCCTGTACCAGCACTAGAAAAAACAGCTGAAAGATATTTGAAATCATTACAGCCTATTTTGAATGATAATCAATTTGAGCAAGCCCAGAAAACAACAAATGATTTCATATTAAAAGAAGGAAAGATTCTCCAAGAAAAGCTTGTCCAAAAGGATAAAGCGAATAAACACACTAGTTACATATCAGATTACTGGTTTGATTTATATTTAAGAGACCGTGTGCCTTTACCTATTAACTATAATCCTTTAGTTGTATTTCAAAATGATACTAAGGAAGCATATAATGACCAGTTAATAAGAGCTTCTAATTTATTAGTAAGTGCATCAAGGTTTGCACTATCTCTTAGAGAACAGATATTAGAGCCAGAAGTGTTTCATTTAAATCCAAAGAAAAGTAATACTCAATTGTTCAGAACATTGACAGGGCTTTTACCTGAAGCTGTATCATGGTATGCTTTATTTTATTGTAAAAATGTTATTTTATTAATCTATACAACTTGTTTGTGGATCTGCTTTGATCCTCCCCAAACTTTTTGAAATCTATTTCAATTTAGACTATTAAATTTTCCCTCAATAAAAAGTAGGCTATATCAGTCTCTGGCCCTCCAACTATATCTGTACAAAATATCATGTTGATCCATAACTTCATTTTTATGTGAAAGAAGAATAAACAAACAAATACACTTTCACATTTATAATATCCTCTCTGCCTACCCCTTTGGGAAAGAAGCGTGAAGGTATATATAGTTAGGATTGATTAAGCAGAGTCCTTAAACTTTCTTTGTTCAGTCCTTAAACTTCCTTTGTTCATTATGTGTTGCAGAATGTGTCCATGCTTTGTGAATGCAAAATATCAATTAGCTAATTACATGTAGCTAATTATTGAAAACTACAAAGTCTGTGGGGTTGAACATTTTATTAAAGATATGGTCCGTGGGGTTCAAATGCCGAAAATTTTATTAAAGATATATCCCCTTGGCTGATCATCTCTTCTGTTGACAAGAGGGCTGGCTCCTTCCTCGCTCAACAAATCAGCAGGGAAATGCAGCCACTATTCCACACGAACCTGGTTTATTTAGTTATTTTTAATGTTTAGATTACATTTAAGGTTTTTACATTGTTGTGTATTAATTAAAAAATGTGAAATCAAATTTTTCAGGTATGGAGCATATTTATTTAAAGCATTCCCACTGGACATGAGTCAGTTTGTGGGTCTCTTTGGTGCTACTAGAATACCACAGTTAACTAAAGATAAGATCTACAGAGACCCTAAAAGTAAACACATTGTTGTTCAAAGAAAAGGACACTTCTATGCATTTGATGTACTTGATACTGATGGTGAGATTTTTTTTTGATAAGACAATAAAGACTTTGTCCCTATTCCCACTGCTTACATATCCTGTTAGAAAACATTTAGGTATTTGATTTTTTAATACTGTGAAATTCTATCTACCTATCATCACACCTTTTATTGCAAAAGGGGTAGGCTGAGACAATCAAATGCTATTTGCTATGATTCTGACATACTTCTTTCCTTTTATTAACCAAACTTCAAAACAGAAGGTTTTACAATTCGTCGGAATCTTTATTTTTTTTTATGTATGTTCCCTGATTACTTGAAGATGCCTGGACTGATTTGGAAAAAATTTTTTTTTGTTTGAAAGGGTATCTTCACAGGTGGTCCCATTTTCTTTAGTGAAAATTGGTTCAGTAGTTTTTTAGAAATTTTGAAAAAACTGACTTTTGTATCGATGGTGGTCTAACGGCTAAAGGTATGGTATGGTATGGTGCAGCTCAGGATGCCTATGGTTCAAATCCCATCCACAGCAGTATTTTTTTTTTATTTACGTTATTATTTGTCTCTCAGGGCAGCAAAATCACTTAAAAGGGAAAAATAAATTTACTACTTTTAAAAAAATTTGAAGACGGTTGGTGCCAAATTAGAAATAACTTAGTTCCCAAATTCACTAATCTAGACAATTCATTAGGAACCTACGATCATCAGTACAAACATAGATAATATTGAACAGATCTTTATCTTCTTAGATGTTTATTACTTTGTATCCTAATTTGGCACCAACTGTCTTCCGAAATATTTATTATTTCTTACTTTTCAGTGCAAATTTTTGAAGTCCATACAATTTTTTTTAAAAGTAAATTTATATTCATCATACTATTGCCTTCAATCAGTATTTCTTTTCCCCTTTGCCAGCATTTTGGCTTCTGCCAAATAAACTTTTTTAGTCTTTCATCTGTGAAAACAATTATCAGTAACTGTACCCATGGTTGTAGGCAGGGGCCTTTAGGTTTGAGCCTTTCTAGTTTACAGTCCCCCCTTCATCCCCTAATATTTTCTTGGATATGGTTTTTGCTGTATATAGAATTGTACATCTATCTCAATGCTATTACAGATAGATATATCCTATGGCGGACTTTTTTGTAGATTGTTTTATTCTACACATTTATTTCCTACATCATTTTGATATATCTCTGACGGATTAGACAGCAAACGCCATGAAAACTTGCTAGGGCTAATATTTTCGCTGACTTGATTCACTTATACTGTTAATGCTCCTAAATTAATCCTAAACATGATTGGTCCATGGTTAATATTTGTAAACCTTCCCAGTGAATCAACCTATTTAATATTGAAAACAGCAACAAAATTTGTTCAGTAGTTTTTGCATGAAAAGGTCACAGACAGACGCGGCTTTGTTTTATAATATGTATAATATTCGTCCAATGTAATTGATTATTATTATCTGTAACAGGATTTTAATGTCATTGATTTATCAATCATACAATAAAATTTGATAACCAGATTAGTTTTGTTTTTGGAGATTATATAGATAATAGATAATAAAGATAAGATGCGTTAATGGTCCTAAGGTGATGTTAAGCCTAACCATCCTCAAGAATAAAAAAAAAATCCAACTGGTAGTTCCAGAGCTTAGCGCATTCAAACATACAAACAAACTTTTCAGCTTTATTATTAGTATAGATTGAGGCCATTACGTATTTTAGCAACGTTTTTGTTAAAATGTGTTTTGTTTCTTTCTATTATTAGTAAAGACAGGTTTGTTAGAGAGTGACAAAACATATTTTAACTAAAAAGCTTCTAAAATGTGTTTATGAATATGACCATATGTAGTTAGCTTTCTGCCCGGCTTCTCGCGTGGACCCGTACTCACTTTCATCCCCTATTATACCCCTTAAGGGGGTGTACTTAAAAAAAAAGTAGCCTATGGTTCAAGCTTTCTCCATAAAAACAGACAAAGTTATTTAATATACTATCTATAGATCATAAGATTTAAAAAATATGTTTTAAATTTTCAGGGAATTTACTCTCACCCATAGAGATATTCTCGCATCTACATAAAATCGTCAATGACCCCAGACCTCAATGTCAGGATCCAGTGGGTGTGTTAACTACCCAAAACAGGGATGTATGGGCCAAGCAAAGAAATCACTTGGAAGTCACGGGGAATGCTGAAATCTTGCAAAAGATTGATTCAGGATTGTTCAACTTAATACTGGATGAAGAAGTGATTGGTGCTAATAAACATAAAATATTGAGTCATTATCTGCATTCAGATGGTCATAATAGGTATGTCAAATATCAAAGAAAAAGTTTGGTGAGATGTTACTGTGTTAAAAGTAAAATGCCATGTGAGCATGACTGCATAGAGAAAATATACAGCAGTCCTAGCATGACCACACGCTATAATTTCCATATAATCTTTATGACATTTGTCACATGATCCCTAGAGAATTTGCCTTCTTATTTTATATATGACTATCAATGTTAATTGATGATTTTCCAATGTCAAGTAGTATAGACGTTACAGTAACAATAGCCGAATAAGCAGTAGTTAAGATGTTCCTGCCGACTGTGATATGTTTGATTAATCACTGTCTAATCACAACAATCAAAGCGCGGACGAGAATAAACCGGATTCGCCATCATGTCGTAGAATCTTAGAGAATTTGTGTACTAGTCGTACTCACGTGACAAAAATTGATACAGAAGATTATATTGTGTGGTCATGCTAGCACAGCAGGGGTTAGACAAGATCTACTGCGAGTGTCAGTTTGTCTATTTATGACATTTGTCATGTGATCCCTAGACAATTTGCATTTTTGTCCACATAAAACTGAGGCAATGAGGACGTCATGCTACCGCTTGTAGATTAGTCTACCACCTGTAGATTTTGTCTACAGTAATGAGATTAATTCTTCGTGGTCAGGCTCGCGGGGATGAACTCCAAATTGGTATTTCCTACATTCTACATAAACCTAGGGTTCTTCAAGCATTGGGAAAAGTCACCAAAATTGTGCATGTCTTTAAATTGCGCTAATTATAATTACTGAATGTATTTTGAATGCTGTTTTCATAGTTATGATCAGCGGGTTTATGTGTATTAAATTCACTATGAAGTGAATTAAATTGGGGAAAGAGATATTGTGTAGAAAAAATCTGGAGTAGTTTTATACTAACCATAAAAATCCATTCTTAGTTTTGTATGTATGTTTGAATACGCTAATTTCAAGAACTAATACTCCGATTTGAAAAATAAATATCACGCTACGACCTAAAGAAGCGGAACAGTAACCACAGTGTTAACCAATCTGAAATTTCCATGTGTGAAGCCAAAGATAGTAAAAAAATTGGTAGTTTTTAGATTTAGTTCCTTTGCCTACTTATTTGTATTTGTATGAAATTTCAGTTGGTTTGACAAATCATTCAGTCTAATTGTCACAAAGGATGGTGTTTCCGGTATAAACTTTGAACACTCTTGGGGTGATGGAGTGGCTGTATTAAGATTCTTCCAGGACATCTATGCTGAGACCACCAAGAAGCCTTTTATACATCCTGACAGTAAACCTGTTAGTTCTGGAATTTCTGTAAAAAAATTAGGTAAGTGATTTTTTCAGTTTAAAGTCGTAAAAAATTTAAGCGTTACAAAATTTGAATATTCAAATTACACTTAACCACGAAATTAGAAAATAATATTTATATCTGCCTCCCGCTCGCACACAGGTCTCCACGTATTACTTCTCGCTCACACGAGGATTACAGCCGCTATTGTCCTTTCTTTATTTTCTATTTATATTTATAGTAGGCATTTCCGCCCCATTTCACGAAATGATTCCCTACAAATTCATGTCATACAGCGATAGCTAAGATGTAACTTACACATTAAAAAATACAAATATAATTTTCTTACAGTTAAGCCTCTGGATTTCTCGCAGTTTCACCTGTCTGGAAAAAACAGTGAATGGCTGTGGCTGTATTTGAAGCTCAAAGTATAGATTTTAAAGCCCTGAATGGGAATGCTAATTATGTACCCTATGTGATAATATTGTATAGCATAGATATTTCCCGTTTTGTCGTTATTAATTACCTAACAAATATTCAAACTTTCGCATCGCAATCCTTACGTGACTTAGACTACTTTTTATCTCGGTTACGTTATTCACCGGCAATCTTAAATTTACAGATTTCACTTTGGACCAGAAATCAAAGGAAGACATTTCAAATGCCACAAAAGGCTACAAAAATTGGTGCGACAGTTTAAGCATAGACTACATTCTTTACGAAGGACTAACAAAGGAGGCGTGCAAGAAATTCAAAGTCAGTCCTGACTGTATTATGCAGCTTGGTTTTCAGGTACATATTCTTAATATCCCACTAATATTATAAACGCGAAAGTTTGTATGGATGTATGGTTTCACGGGATCGACATGATTTTTTCTATTTACTTTCTATACCGCGAAAGCGGGCGGGGGAAGGGCAAATTACGGCTACGGGATTTTTTTTTTTTGGATCTATTTCCACGCGGGTGAAACCGCGGACAGAAGCTTGTTTTCAAATAACCGTACTGAGTTGCCATCTGAATATACCTCAACAGAATTGGCCATGTATTTTTAAATAAGTTGTAATTTAAAATTCTTAAAAGACGTTATAATAACAATTTTATATATTGACATTTTTAACCTATTTCGCATTTGCGGGATTTTTTAAACTGTTATTTAAAATGCAAAGTTTTAAAAGTCATACAAAATGGACTTTATGTAGTAACAGATATTTTATTTTGTTTTAGTTTAGTTCGGGTTCATTTTTGTACTTTACGTTATATACCTACTTTGTATTTTGCACTCTAAAACGTAATATACGATCGAAAAAGAGCAGGCCTATCCTAACACAGGTTCTCAAACTTAAAAGGAGAATCCCAACCCATGCAACCTTCAAATAAAACAATTTTGACCTAAAGAAAAAAGGCTCGATGTTATTTGTGAGGCTATATATATAGCTCTGTTGAGATTGAAAAGAATAAATAAAAATATTTTAAACACAACCGCCAGACATGGAATATGTTATATGTCAAAAACGTAGCAAATGGCCTCCGAATGGTCCGCGCTATATTCCTTTTCTGAGCAAATGGCATTGGATTGCCTCTGCCTGGGATATGGTGCGACGTCACTTGGCGTATTCGTGTTTTTAAAATAAGTTTGTATGTTATTGCCAGGCTGCACATCATCTACTACGCGGTACTTACGTTGGCACCTACGAATCTTGCAGTACATCGGCCTTCAAACATGGACGCACAGAAACAATGCGGCCGTGCACACTTTATACTAAGGTATGTGTAGATTTCTAGGGTCCCGTACTTAAAAATAATATAACGAGTCCGTATTTCTGTCAATACTTCTGATAAAGTCTGCATTGCAAGGAACTTTGCATTTATTTTATTTTTGACATAAGCACACCAACCATAGATAAAAAAATGCAATACTTCATGGACGCTGTTTTTTCTTTTCAATAGTGAAGCTACGTGCTCTTTGGCTCCGATATTTATCGATATCGATATGTATTGAGCCTACAGATTATGTAACGAAGATTATACAAAACGTGGCAGTGTAAATAAAAAAAAAATTAGGACATCACTAATTGATTAGTACCCGAGCTGTCAAAAGTAAAATGAATGATTGGATTTAGTATAATTGAAATCATTTCTATAACCTCGGAGTGTCTCGCCGCCAAAAACTAAGACCAGAAATTAGTCTTGAAAAAAATAAAAGATCTCTCTTTTATAAATTGTACTCACACACAAATACACATACACATTTTCACGGCCTTTATTTTATACCTTGCGTGGCCAGAAGCACTAGTAACAGTGTTCACTTTCTGCCAATCGATTAAAGCACATACTCTCAAAGAGAAGTGGTGCTTAGCATTATTGACACAAGTGATATTTTGAATCGGTTTTGTTTAGTGTTAATTTTTTTTCACCAATTACTTTCAAAACTGTGTATTTTTAATTTACAGGAATTCTGCGATAAACTACACTCGAACAACACACCAAAAGAGGAGTTACGCGCATTAATGCAGCACTGCTCCACATCTCATACGGAATTGATTAAAGAAGCTGCTATGGGCCAAGGATTTGACCGACACATGTTTGCTCTAAGGAAAATAGCTGAAGACAATAATTTACCCATTCCGGCTCTATATGATTCCTATGAGTATAAATATCTGAATAAGTCAATATTAAGTACTAGCACTTTGTCGTCGCCTAGTGTGCTAGCTGGCGGTTTCGGGCCAGTTCTAAAGGACGGGTTTGGTATTGGGTGAGTTTTTTTTACTACCTTTCGTCTACGATTTTCGGGATAAAATCGGTCCTCCAACTATCTCTGTGCAAAAAAAAACACGTCGATTCGTTGCTCTGTTTTGACGTGAAAGAAGAAACAAACACCCTTTTACATTCATAACATAAGTTAGGATTCTGGCAGCGACTAAACGCACTGCGATAGCCGATGATAAGAACATTGCACACTGAGTAGCCTAGGCAAGAAGATCCGTCTTTCTAGACTTTTTATTATTTTGTAAACAATGTTTTTTAAGTAATTGGTCATTTAAAATTCTTAAAAGACTTAATATTAACAATTCAACATGTTAATTATAATTTAAATTATTTAAACTATTAATCATTTTTTTATAAGTATGTTATTTTGTTTCTTTCTTTACGGGTTGCCAACCAAGTCTCTCTTGTTTAGCCGATGGTATTTCTGAGGCTATCTAACGAGTGGCCAGTTCTATTGAGGTATATTTAGATGGAAATGCCTCTAAGTGTGGTTTGTTGGATTATGTACTTAATTTTTAATTAATAAACCCATTGGTACGTGGCCGGGATCCGGGATCGAACCCGTGGTCTGCCTAGTTAATACCAGACGTCTTAACCACTCGGCCACCGACGGTCTTTATTTATGTTATATTGCATTTTCAGATATTCTGCTTTTGCGGACAAATTGGGAGCCGCCGTCACAAGTTACAAGTCTCACAACGATAGCAGTCAGTTCATTGAAGCTTTACACAAGTCATTTATAGATATTACCAAAATATTGTCCTCATGATTGCGTTTTTGCATTTATTTATTGACGTATTTTGCTTGTGGTGGTAGGTTTCTATTTATGCGGTCAAATATGGCAAACAGTTTACTTAATTAAATATATGATAGGATCGGGCATTAAAATAATGTACCCGATTGTTGTATTTCTTGATAAAAAGAAAAATAATAAGAATGAATGAATATTCCATGAATAGGTGTTATTTTTTATTAATATTATCCTATCTCTTGATAATAAGACATTATCCCAAAATTGGTAAATCGTGGCAAGAAGTATGGACACATGACGCTTTTATACTATTTATGCATATTCTGAGCATATAACCAATAATAGTTTTTGAAATCCAATCAGTCGTCACGGCATTATTTATAAGGTCTATAAAGGGGTAACCTTGATTTGACATATGAGGAATTATTTCTTTATGTGTGATTCAGTTAGAAAATTAGAGCTTTTATTGATGTAATATTTAAAAATACAGCATTGTCAGCAAACTGTTAGCCAAGTTTTTTAAGTAAACATATTCTGTAATATTCACATTCATATAATATTCATATCAATTATATTAAGGCTAAATCAAAATAATAATTTAATTTTAAAGTTATTAGAAATCTCGGTTAATTAAAATAAATTATATTATTTTTATTTTTTATAAAATATCATGCAAATAGAAATAGGGACATATTTTTTTGTGTTTATTGTTTGAAATTGCATTTACCAACTTTTACGTTTTGTATCAAGTTTTTCTTTTATATATTTACAAGTGTGTGTATAAGTTTTATATTTTTTAAATACTATTTATACCTCATATATCTAAGTAATTATTGATTGATCAGCTTTTGCGTCCGTATTATGGTAATTCAGAGTTTAAACTAAATGTTACTATATTTAACATAATATTAATAAATAAATATTTACAAAATGAAATAAGTAATTGATATTTTATATGTACCTAAGTACGTCACAATTTATTGTTAAAAAAGAAAGAAATAAAAATGTTATTTGACTATTTTTTGTATTAATTCAGTCTTTATATTATATAGCGCTTCGGAGGGCACGTATAGGGCGCGTCCGCACTTTAAAAATAACAGATATTTACGTCACCTGTTCTTTGCCTCCTGTTCTGTTCAATATGGACAACTGGCAAAAAGTGGACACTGTTAATGGTGTCTCTGGCCACACCGCAAGGTATAAAAGCCGTGAAGGTGTGTTAGTTTGTGTATTTATATTATGAAAACATAAAATTATGTTTGTGATTTGTGCTGTTTCTTTTACGATTGCATATCTATACTAATAATAAAGCTCAAGATTTTGTTTGTTTGAACGCGCTAATCTCTGGAACTACCAGTTGGATTTGAAAATATATTTTTAAAGGCTATATAACATCACGCTACGACCCAAAAGAGCAGAGCAGCAACTATTAACGCGAGTGCAATTTTATAAATACTATATGGGCTAAATGTAGAAGACTTGTCCTCAGCTAGGCAACGGTTCCCCAGTAGCCGTTAGAAATGGCGCGAAGGTATAAAAATACTAAAAGATATATTTTAATACAAATATATATATTTAATTTAAATAAAAAAGTAAGAAATGTTATATAGGTACACTGGTATTATATTACTAGGTATCCTACAAATAATAATTCATACACATCATTTATTTATAGTCAATTTATACAACATTTTTCATGAGATGAGATCTTTTATGTAGGTACAATCAGGAGCAGTGTTGGTAGGACCCCGTAAAGGCGATATTCGCTTGCATATTATTTCATTTCTAATGACAACATTAAAGGTCAATAACATTCAAATAGATAATGAACCAATCAGATCAAATCATAACTGACATAGTTTTCGTTTTCATGTCATTTTAAAGTGTCAAGCGAAATTTTTTTTTCTAGTTGGCCTTGAAATTCTGCTCATAGTACATTAACTTAATTATAAGTATATTATAGTTTTTCTCAATTTTTTTGGACAAAAAAACCTTAAATTTTCGAATATTCAAATAATTCTAATCATTTGAATATTCAAATTAGAATTTATTTACTACAAATCTCCGCCACATAGCGAGAGCTAAGATGTTACACATAAACAATATTAAAATTGACTCTGTGATTTCATTATTCAGTACCTACCTAAGTTATTCGATTTCACTAGGTAGGTATATACCGTTTTTATAACTAAATTATGGTTAACACTAGCGAGATACGCAGTGAATAAAAATCATTATAATCTGTACTGTTGTTAGAGTTGGTGGACAGTGCTCAACCCCGTTTATCATACATTGTGGTGTTAAACAGGGCTGTGTAATGTCACCTTGTCTGTTCAATCTGTATCTCGAAGTTGTTTGGCCATATTACAACAATGTTCCTTAGGGTTACAAATGGTTCCTACTAGTGTTTGCAGTCTTTTATATGCCGATGATGCGGTATTAATTGCATCTTCGGAACAAGAGCTGCAAAGCCTGGTTGTACTTTTGAACGAGGAATGCGAGAAGAAATCTATGAAAATTAATAATTCGAAATCAAAAGTACTAGTGTTTGAAAAAGATGATGAAAGGACGGAGTGTAACATTGTGTGAAAGGATGTAAATTTGAGCAAGTGAATTAATTTGTTTATTTAGGCAGTAGAAGAGTAAAGATAGAGAAGGAAATTAAAAGGAGAGTGAAAGCGGGAAGCAAGGTATTTGGTGGACTAAACAATGTATGCAGAAATACACAACTTACAACTAATTAAAAGTAAAATTAATAATAGGTATCTATAATGCTGTTTTAGTTTCATCACTTACTTATGGAATAAGAAGCATGAAATTAAGATAAATGCAGTGGAAATGCGGTCTTTACGCGGAATGTGTGATAAAAAGCATATTGACCGCATCCGGAACGATAGCATTAGAGAACAATGCGGAGTGAAAAATGATGTTGTGACTAAAATGAAGAAAAGTCGTTTACGCTGGTTTGGCACGTTGAAAGAATGAAAGAAGATTGACTAAAAAGGTTTTTATGGCTGAAGTAAAAGGTAATGCTGGCAGAGGACGACCTAGGTGTACTTTTATTGAACACATAAAACAATTATTGATCAATGGAAATATTAAAAGTACACACAATCACCGAGTATCGTGTATGAAAAAAAAACGAAAGAGGAATGTCAGGATTGTAACAAATGGCATTCGATTGTCTCTGCTTACCCTTCTTGTGTTAAAAGGCGTGATGAAAGATACAATTATAACTAGACGATAACAGCAGGTCACCTCAATAGATTATTCACAATTTTTTTATTATAAGAAATTCACTAACATAAATTTTAATAATTATTATACATATATTAGGCTATTCCATCTAAATATACCACAACAGAACTAGCCACTCGTTAGAATAAGCCTCACAAATACCATCGGCTAAAGCCAGTGGTTCGTCTTATTTCGCAAATCAGTGCCGTAAGGGCAACCCGATAAATGAACGAGCTTCAGAAGATAAAGATCGATCAAAAATTTTAAATTTATAAAATTCCCCGCTAGGTACTTACATTATGTGCAATATTTTTACATGCAGATGGCAACATTTAATAACTATCAAATTTTTTCTCGGATTAAATGAGATTTGCCATATTTTTGACAGATTTTTTGAATTTCAAAGATTTCTTCAGTATGAAAACGTGTAGGTACTGCTCAGCTTTAGGATTCATACACAAAACTTGAACTAAGGAATATATTCACATATTATTCGTTCGACTTTTGGGCGCAGTGTCTTGAAAATAAAGTGAAAGTAGATTTATTCGTTCATATTGCGGTGACTTAATGGATGAAACTATTTTTGCAAAGGCACCCAGCATCACTAAAAGACATGCTGAAATAATTTCTAAAGCAAGAGCTTTAGTCACAGAGCCAATGATTAGAAAATGGTTTAAAGGTGTACATTTGTACAACAATATTTGCAAGAGGAAAACGCTGACAATATGACAATACCGAGCGTATTTTTAATCTAGATGAGACGAAAACTTGTGTTATTTTGGCACCGAAAACTCGTGCCCTGGACAGGAAAAGCAGAGTGTTACTATTCTATGCAATTTTTCTGCTAGTAGTGGAATAGTTTCACCATTTATTGTATATCCTAAGCAAATAATTTCAAAAGAAGTGGTTCAATCAGTACCAAATGAATGTACTTCAAGGATGATGGCCATAAAAGTCACATCAATTGATAGTTGCATGAGTTTTACGTTCAAAATAAAATTATATTCTATAGCCTGCATCCAAACACGACACATATACTGCAACCATGTTATGTAGGAATTTTGGGCTTTTAAAAGCAGCATGGAAAACTGCAGTAGGTACGAATATAAAAAAAAGATTATGTTCAGAAACAAGGTCGAACTTTGCAAAAGTGTTTGCACAGTCCTTTCAAGTGTCTATGAAGAAAACTTTAATTGGGCTGAAATTAGCGTTACATAGACATTCAATTTTTTTTAAAGTGACGCTTATGCCTAAAAATTGAACTTTCAGGTTTATAATTGTAAACAGTACACTCGGATTTTTTTCGAAAAAAATTGTATGGAGTCGGCGTAATAAATGATGATATCTTCATTATCGCACAATTGGGCCTAATATCCTCTTATGTTATTAATATAAGAATTATTTTGGATTTTTTTGACATACTCCATGTTAAGGTCAAACGTGCGCCTTTTTAAAAAAAATCTGAAGTATCTGAAGAAGATTGTGTGACTTTAAAAGAATTTTGCCGGAGATTCACTAGGGCTGTACAGAAACGATATGCATCGTCAAAACGGAAATTTCAGGGGTTCCGAACTGACTACGAAAGTTGGCTTGAGGCTGATGTTGATTGGCCGAATTGCTTAAAAGAAAATATAAAATCGACTACTCAGCATGAGGGAAGCCCCATAGTGCCACTTTCGGAGCCATCATCAAGCGCTACTGGTTCTCTTTTGGGGCCATCTACATCATCAATTGGAATTATGACGAAAAGAAAAATCTCAAATCGTAAACCTTTTGAAGACTTGGGAACGAAACAGAAAAAGAAGCGGAGTAGAGACCTGACAGACAAAGATTCCAGTGAGCTCGTATTTGCAACTATTTCTAAGTTGAAAGATGAAGGCCAAAACAACATTGCTTCTGTGATTGAATATATAGTGAAGCACCCAGAATCAGTCGAAAAACTTCAAGATTGAATTACAAACCCAACCAGTAAAGAAACGTTTTCACACCAAAAAGCACTTGGTTTACTCTGAAATTATCAAAGTGGCAATATATAACTTTGCGAGAATCAGCAATTCGAGAAGGCCTTAAGCACTTGTACCCTTCGTATTACTGCGTGCAAAAAGAGAAGTGTGTGCTTTCCACCTGAACCTAACAATTCAATTGCGGTGACAGATTCCTCAGCAAAAATTTCACTGCAAGCTTTGCTAGATCTGACAGCAAAAATAATAATTAAATGTTTACCAGAAAGTATACAAAATAAATAACTCATTTTAATATCAAAATACGGTTTCGACGGAGCATCCAACCAAAGCAGATACAAACAGAAGATGGATTCTACACAAGATGACTCTAGTATCTTCATGACTTCGTTATCACTTAAGATGGCATGTGAAGACATCACAGTTTGGGAGAACCCGAAACCTTGCTCAGCAGCGTATTGTCGTCCATTACAGTTCACCTTTACTAAAGAAAGTGAAACAGTGGTGAAGGAAGAAAATGAAAGAGTCAAAGCTGAGATATCAGCTCTCCAACCATCTGATTGTGATAGCAATATGGTGAGCCATAAGCTGATGCTCATGATGAAAATAATCTCCTGCTATCACATTCCTACATTTATGATTCTGCTTAAGACAAGACATTGATTGACGTAAATGCAACTAATACATAAGATCTAGAATAGAATCAAGAAGGCAAACTATAATTCACTAATGATACACAACATCAAGAAAGAGAATTGAATGTAGGGACAAATACCTTTACTGAAGGTATCATGGATATTGAAAGTATGCCACACTAAAGGTGATGAGAATATTCAGGATAAGTTGCAACAAGTTGATGTGCCAAACAATCAAGAAACATCCCAGAACCCTTAGAAATAAGTCAGCACATCCATGACGTATCTCTTGGTAATAATGAACCAGTATGCCCTAAAGTTATAGATGCTAAATGTGAGTTGCTGAGACTTTCTGTATGCAAAAAAGCCACAAAACGAAAACGGCTAAAACACCAATACTTCTAAAAAGTTTAAAAAGAAAAAGAAAGCAGAATATATAATAAACAGAAAAATCCAGCGAGAGCAAAAAAAAGTAGAGAAAGAAAATAGAAAAAGAAAATAGAAAAAAGAGAGAAAACAATACTACGATCAGTGAATACAAAGCTCATGCGGCTCCAGGGAATGAAACAATAACTCCAAATAAGGCAGTTAATATTCCAGTAATAGGACAAACTAATTTGCTTCAAATCCCTGAAATTACCAATAGTCCATTAAAAAGTTACATTTGGGGTTGCGTTTGTCAGAGGACGCAATTTTATTTTTTAGATATGAAAGGGGGGTTAGTGTATAGTTAAATCCAAGTTTGTGGGGTTGCAACCATTGTCCCACGGCCGCCGTCTTGGAAAAAGGGGTTAAATGATTTTTACGGTTTACATGCCAAACTATAGGTCTCACAATATTTAACATTTTTTGTTGCAAATAAAATTATCTACAACTTTTGTTCAGTAACTTTTAGTCATAGAACCATAAATAAAAAAGTTATAAGCGAAAATCCATAAAAAATTGAGGAAAAAATTTGTCGATATAACATTTTTTCTAATACAAAATTATATCAGACCATTTTTATAGATGGTGTTTTAAGGAACAATTTTCATTACAAACATTTTTTAATTTATTCATTAGTTAAGGGTTTACAGCGCCGCGAAATGAATACTATTATTCAGTAGGTATTCATAACTATACATAAATATTAATGTATCTAGTTATTTTTTTTATGATAATCTTTTTAAATTATGCAATATTGTTATTAATTAATTATTGATTTGACAGACCATCACAAAACTTTGGAATTATTGATTTTTAAAATAATTTCAAATCATTTAACCATTTAACCCCTTTTTCCAAGATGGCGGCCGTGGGACAAGGGTTGCAACCCTACAAACTTGGATTTAACTTTACACTAACCCCCCTTCATATCTAAAAAATAAAATTGCGTCCTCTGACAAACGCAAGCTAAGCCCAAAAAATGTAACATTTCAATGGACTACAATGACAATAATGAAAGTCTGAGTAGAGTTAAGAAGACAATTTTGGAGATTATGTTGTTTTATAATTTGAGACTAATAAAAGAAACCGCTATTTTGTCGGGCAAGTGTTAGAGTGCGACCATGAGAATAACTACGACCATGAGAATAACTATAACATTTAGTTTAAGGGCCCTATATCCATAATTTGTATGGAGATATTACTATTCCCAATTTCTCTGTAAATACTCCACCTGTGTCACGGTAATTTAGCATATAGTTACTTATTCAATATATCTAAGTGAAACAGTCGTTATTTTTTTAATTGGTTTTATTTAATAGGAAATATGGGTGGTAGAATAAAGGATTATTCTGCCCCTGCTGTCTCTTTCATAATCTATCACAAAACTCAAAATTTTTTTTAAAGCGCTCTTAAACCATTATTCTTCAATTATATATTTCGCTTTTTTTGTAGCATATTGAAAATTAAAAAAAAAATTTTAATTTGCCAAAAATAATAAAATAGGTAATTATTATTTTAAATTTTCAATAAGTTAACAAAAAATTCGATATATATAATTGAAGGGTAATGGTATAACAGCGCTTTTAAAAAAAATTAGAGTTTTGTGATAGATTATGAGCAGGCAAAGCAGCAGGGGCAAAGTTAAACCACCCATATTTCCTATTCAATAAAACCCATTGAAAAAATAAGAGCTATTTCACTTAGATATATTCAATAAGTAACTATATGCTAAATTATAGTGACACAGGTGGATTATTTACAGAGAAATTGGGAATAGTTTATCCCAGAAACATTCCCAGTATAGGACCCTTAAGAAAGAAAGCCAGCAAACACATATTTTATAAAATATTTATATCTAATTACGTATGATTGGTTATTAAGTATATACTTAAATAAGCTTCACCCGTGGTCTTATAAGTTCATACAAAAATCCCATAGAATTTTTTTCCAAATTTTCGGGCAACTTTTCTATTAATAACTTATTCAGACTATTACGATCATTAAAAAAAATTGCCAAATCGGCCCAGCCGTTCTCAAATGATGCGCTTACCAACGAACAGCATTTAATTTTTATTTATATAGATAAATGACTGGCTTCACATATTATATTGAGTCTTCTGAAGTACTGTCTGTACTGAGATTTGAGAATCTTGAAGATAACTTATCGACGTCTCCATCATGTCTAGCACCAGGCCAATATGTAGGGTGGGTGACCGCAGGTAGATGTAAACTTTGGTTTGAGTTCTGAAATAAGACACTTATTGAAATTAATTCAGTTAGGAATATGCAAGTTGCACGAACACTGGACATCCCTTTACAAAAACTACACATAATAACTATGTGTACATTTGACACCAAAGAGTACCTAATACTCCTTATGACGCCAAAATGTTGATAATATCCGTGCGGAGGACTTTGTTATAATATGTAGTGATTTGATTCATTGACAACTTTATCTTTGAAATAAAAACATACCTTAGTTTTTACTTTACATACCGAATTGCCTATAATAATTTAATAGGTAATTGAATAAATTATTTTTTCTCACCTGTAAGGATTCTTGACTTTGATCAAGTAAATCAAATTGTATATTTCCACTCTCTATATCTGACAAAATATCATTGATTATTGAGTTTTCTTGAATAGTATTGAAAGGGTCCAAATTACACAAAATTTGATCAGAATTCGTAGCAATTTCCACATTATGTGTGGTGCTGGTGGTTGCAACTTGGGGAATATTTGAGTTGGGATAGTTTAAACTTGGATTAAAGTTTAGATCAAATTCAGTCAGTTCCGTATAATTTTGTATACCTTGTGCAGGAATTTGGTTTACATTCATTGTGTTTGTGGAAACTGGCACTAAAGGAGCATAGGAGGAATACATTTCATTTTTTCCCTCTATTTGTAGGAGTGGTTCTGCTTGATCCCACTGAAAATAATGTTACGGCATTAGTTTTAGGTAATTTCAATTAAAAAAAAGAGTTAAAATAGGCATTTAATATATGTTCCGGCTAAAAGCAGAAATGCTGTTATACCGAGGATTAGATGGCTAAACCAAATCTAATCTAACCAAACAATTAAAAAATCATAAAATAATTTTTATTTTGAATTTTCAATAAGCTACCAAAAACGCAAGACATTTAATTAGAGGGTAATCGTATAACAATGCTTTAAAAAAATTAAAAGCTTTGTTATATATTATGAAAGAGGAAACGGGGGCAAAGTTTAACCACCCATATTTCCTATTCAAAAAAATCCATTGAAAAAATAACAGCTATTTCACTTAGATATAGGTATTCAATAAGTATTACAGGTGGATTATTTACAGAGAAATTGGGAATAGTTTATCCCAGAAAAAATATGGGGGTAGAGTATTGTCTTGAAACCGTGTTCAATTCCCACTCGTTCAAAAAAACGTTAAGCACCAATTTTCTTTAAGAATACTTTGGTGGGTACGTAAAGCACTTCTTCTAATAATAACAACAGATATTTACGTCTGTTAAAGAAGTGACACATCTATAAGTCTATACTATATTAAGTGCAGCAACTGTCTTGCCACCTGTTCTATTCAATATGCGGATAACTGGCAACAAGTGGACACTGTTACTTGTGTCTCATGCCACACTGCAAGGTATAAAGACCGTGAAGGTGTGTGTGTGTGTGTGTGTTAAATATGCTCTAATGTAAGCTCATATAAAAGTTAGTGGACTTCTAAATTGAACCATTATTATATTCACCTGATAGTAGGTTGAAGAACTTATAACATCAGGGTATGACGTGGACGTGCTTGGCATCGGTGGACAGTACGCTACAAATTGATTTGAATCTGAAATGTTACGACTATTAATAAAATTAATCATAACTAATATTATAAATGAGAAAGTGTCAAAACAGAGCAATAAGTGATTTTGTAGTAGTTGGAGAGCCGGAAATCCATCGGAATAAATTGTTGTCACATTTAAAATACCTATTTCCACGGAAATATTTACGGAACGCTAATAAACATATAAAAATCTATACAAATAAAATGGAAGTGTCAAAATAATACCAGTACCTATAACCCTATAGGTATCCCTATTATGACATCTTACACGACACTCAAGCATCATTTTCTTTTTGTTTGTCTAGAATAGGTTCTGTAACGGCTGAATGGATTTTGATGAAACTTTCAGGGCTGACCAGTGACCAGGCGTAGAAGGAAACAAATAAAAATATACTTTTCCCGTCTTAATTTTTTTATAGCCAAGACATGAGACCTTGCCACCCCCTGTGCGCGCAGAGCATAATACAGTCCGCCAGCCGGCCCAAAGAGATGCTTTTTCACGCTTCGCTTGAAGAACCCGGGAAGATTCTAGGAAGCAGGAAAGACTGATGCCGGAAGTTTGTTCCACTTTAGACATTTCAACAGAACTGGCTCTAAATACGAAAGATTTGTCTTCTATGTAAAAATTAATTGATTTAGGTACAATGTTTCTGTATAATGCCCGCCAAGCCAAATAAGTTCAGTTGAATAAATTCGGTGCGCAGTACAAACATTTAATTATTTAAAAAAAAATTTTCTTCACAGGTTGCCTTACAGCACTCGGAACCGTGTTATGGTCCCAGGGTACCCAGCGGAAGACACCAAGTCTCCCTATTTTAGCCGATGGTATTTGTGAGGCTATACCTAACGAGTGGCCAGTTCTGTTGAGGTATATAATTATTTAGATGGAAAGTTTCTAAGAGTGGTTTGTCGGATTATGTACATAAGTTTTTGTTGCCTAGTTAATACCAAACGTCTTAACCACTTGGCCATCTACACACACAAATTTTTAAACTGCGCATTGAGCTCAACTTATTAAAGCACTCGTGTGATCCTATTATGAAACTCGCCTTTTAATAACCTTCATTATGCAACATTCCAATCCAGAGTTATATTTAAAACTTACAATCCTGTTCTTGTTGTATTTCTTCTTCCATAGAAATTGTCTTCTGGCGTTTCCGCTTTAAATAACTTGGATCTGAAATTGGCATTACAAAGATACTAAATAAATTACTAACTAGGAAAGTATATAATATAGCCATTTTTAAGGAATACTTAAAAAAGGAAAAAATCCTATTATTATAAATGCGAAAGTGTGTTTTGTTTGTTTGTCTTTCTTTCATGCCACAACAGAGCAACGGATCGACGTGATTTTTTGCACAGGGATTTTCAAAATTTTCCACGGGTGAATAGGTAGTAATTATAAAAAAAAGGTCATTTCATAAATAACAATAACTTCCCTAATTATCTTTATACTGATACGTCGTATTATATAACGCAAAAAAATTAAATCACGCCATTATACTTACCCCCCAATGTTGCAGAGTTAGTAAATTTATTAAATATTTTTTGTCTACACTTCGGGACGCGCCAATTCAAGCGGTCTATAACTATTGTTATTACTTCATGGACGCAACATATTATAAATATATCCCGTAACAGCTGCATTTGTGGTAAAGAAGATTAGTTGAAAATTTAGCAATAATTTTGTTAAAACAGTGACTTTGTTTAAAATGTAATTACCTACGAGTACATCCGGAATTAACTCAAATGGACGTGGGTCACCTCTCTCTTCCACTGTCTTACCCCGAAGTTGTACAAAAGCCTGTAATTTAATATATATATAGTGATATAGAAATAGTAATACACAGCAATCCAGCGACTCCGAGGAGGAAGTCAAGAACAGTAGAAACAAGTTGGATATTTGGGGATACCTCTACTCATTAAGCTCAACTGCGCTTCTGATTTTTTATTTACCACAGACTTTCTTTCCTACATTATTTTATATCTGACGAATTAGACAGCATACGTCATGAAAACGCGCTAGAACTAACTTTTCCCCGACTTGGTACATTAACACTGTTATTTCTCATCTCCTAAACGTGATAGAGGTAAATGTTTAATACTTGTGAATCAATATATCTAACCATGCAAGCAGCAACAAAATCTGTTCAGTCGTTTCAGAGTTAATTGAGCACAGGCAACTGGTGTCTTGACCTGATTAGATCTCTGACGAAGTATTCCGTCAATGGACGTGCCCATGAGGCTGTCAACCGGACCCGGTGGACAAAAATCGCAAGAGCGGCAGCAGTGTTCCTGAGTGATTCATAATCACAACCACTCCTGTCAACATATTTCACGTTTGTCATTGAAAATTACCTGAACAGGCTCAGTAACTTTCAGATCATGGTAGGGTGGAGTAGTGAACGTAATGGCCGCCTGTTTGTGGGTATACATGATATCAGCATTCTTTTCCCAGCCGCCAATATCAAAAAAAGTTACTGTTGTGCCTTTGACCACCTGAAAAATTAGAAGAAAGTTCTCATCAGGTTCATAATTTCATGTAGAGTATGAAACTGTACATTTTTGGAAAGGTTTAATAAAGGTTTTATAGCAATAAAAAAACAATGTTTCCATTTGAAGCTCAATACCTAAAGGGAGAAAGAGGGTGACAAAGTTTGTATGGGAAACAATCATGTCAAATTTACGGGTTTAATGATCTTGACACAATAAATTATATAAATAAATAAAAATAAATTTATTTCTCTCACATCAATTAAAACTTATTAAATTATTTACAAATTTATTAAGGAAACACGTATTTGTGCTTATTTCAAAAGTCAACCACTAGTGTTGAAGTAGGTATAGCTACGATAGATTTACGCATAGGTACAATCATTGCACTCGTGCCAAAAATGCTAAGCACCAATGAGCTTTAAGATCGACTTATCGTATTTCGGAGGGCACATACAGCCGACTTTTGCACTTCTTCTAAAAATAACAACTATTACATCTGTTAAAAAAGTGACAAATCAAGGTCCATTAAGTACAGTCTTGGCAACTAATCTGGCGATTATTGGTGTCTCTGGACACACCAAGGAATAAACGCTGTGAAGTGAAGGTGTGTGTGTGTTGATTTTAATTACCTTATTACAAAGAATTATGACTTTCTTCTTCCCCGAAACAGGTCCTGAGCAGTGACTGAGCTCTTTTATTTCGAAATCATTGACAGCTTTGGTATCATATACCACATTGGAAACAACTGGCTGAAGGGCTACCTTCTTTCCCTTATTTTCTGTGAAAACTTGAAAACACAGCCGGATTGCTTTAAAGTCTATGCTGTTTATTTGTTTTATATGATCGAAGCCAGCTGAAAATGAAAATTGTAATTGATTAGGTTAGAGTCTGCATTACTTTTTCTACACACCTATTTAGCCCGATTTATGCGACAAAATGAAAATTGGACCTCCGGAATATGTGCCAGCTAACGCAAGATCTCTCAATATCTAAATGAAAAATCTTTAAGGGTCCTATATTGGGAATTTTTCTGGGATAAACTATTCCCAATTTCTCTGTAAATAATCCACCTGTGTCACTGTAATTTAGCATATAGTTACTTATTGAATATATCTAAGTGAAATAGCTCTTATTTTTTCAATGGGTTTTATTGAATAGGAAATATGGGTGGTAGAATAAAGGATTATTCTGCCCCTTCTGTCTCTTTCATAAATATACCTATGAATAAACCTAGGTAGATGGCATGTAAAATGTAGGTACCTACTTAAGACGAGGAACGACTCAGAAATTTCTAATCGTAAGCCACGCCCTAAACTCGTGGTTCGGACACATGATTGGTTCGGACGCAACGATCACTTCATGCAAGACAACGACGGCGCTTTGTCCGTTCTTGCTGCAGAAGTGAGAAGGGCATAATGTATCGCCTCTCGGAATAAATGACTTAAGCGGCACATTACAAATATTTTTTTAAAAAAAGATCACATGCAGGAAACATCTTCTTAATCAATACTAGGTACTGAAATTACCTACAGATTCGTATAAAATTGAAACGTAAATCCCTTCATAGTATGGTCGTATGACTAAAAAGTTGTTTTTGAAGAGGTGATTTCAAAAAATTAAGTTATCGAGAAAATTTTCACCAATCATGTTTTCATCCTACACAATACTAGATCAAATCCTCTAGTTTTCGATGCCCAAATTGTATGTTCATAGCATTCGTAAAATTCGGGTACTTGCAATTCAGCAATCAACCGAAATTATTCGTTCCTCCCCTTAAATAAAATTCTTACTTTGAAATGGATCGACACGTTTCTTCTTTCTTAAATTCAACGATTCGATAGCCTCGTTCTTAGTAACACATTGTACACCAAAGTTGAATGGGACTTTTCGTTGGTCTGTCCCCACGCTAATCGCACAAATGCCGTCCTTGCAATATTTCCTAGCAACCAAATTATGTGGATGAGGCCTGTAATTTTTAATTAGTTTTTATTGCACATCATAAAAGACTTATTGCACACTAATATTGTACAGCAAATAAATTATTGAAAGTACGACCCTGTTGGCACGTAGAGGTAGGTTAGGGGTTTTTTATAACCGCACATAAACTAACCTGGGCAGAGCCCGTATGTCCTTTCACCGTTAGTGCAATACGATTTTTGGTGATATATAATTTGGCTTTTAAAAAAAAGTGTACCGACTTCAAAAATTATGCACTGAAAAGTGTGCTTTCCGAAAGAAAATGCACAAGTCACTATAAAAAAAAAATACCCAAATCGCTTCAAGTGTGCCTATAAAATTTAAAGAGTTCTCGATTTCTCCAGGATCCCATCATCAGATCCTAACCTGATGACCATGGGACCACCTGTGAAGTATACACTTTCAAACAAAAAAAAAATTCCAATCGGTCCAGGCGTCTTCAAGTACCTATTGAGAACCTCCTCCTTCTTTTTGAAGTTCGGTTAAAAAGTTTACAGTTTTTTACATTTATAGGATTAAATATCTACTAACCATTTTTTATTAGAAAAAATGAAGGCTTTTCGCAGAGATAATAATATAATAATGCAAGTTAGACTCGCGTACCTACAAATTCTTCCTAATATTATAAATGAGAAAGTTTGTTGCAACGGATCGACGTTTTTTTTGCACCAAAGATCGTGCGTTACAAATTTCGTTTACACACACACACACACACCCCAATTGGTAATAATATCTTGACATCGTGGACAAGGGGGAAATCAAAAGTAATAAACTTGAACTCTAATTTAAAATTGCAAATATTCAGTATGTCATACTTTGGGGTCCGTCCGTCCTGTATCATATATACGGAATGTTTCTTTTACCCACTTCCAGACGTCTGCATAATTAATTTGCACCAACAACTATATAATAATTTCATAACTTTAGTCATCATCAAAATAAAAAAAAAATATGGATAAAAAAAACAAAAAATGGCTGTAAAAAAGGGTGGGGTAATTGTTATGCATTGTTCAACATTTTTCTTCGCTATTTTAAAAATGTAGTCAGTTTTTCACATTTTGGTTCACATAAGATCGCCTACTTTTTTATTCTCCATTTTTCATAGCGGGTAGAAAATACGTACCTATAAGGTTTATCTTTCGTCACGCAGGATACAACAATGTGAGCAGGTCCGTCATAACCAACAATCTCTATAGTAGGGTAAGTCTTTATCTCTGGAGTGCTATGTTCTCCTGGTATCGTACTGGCACATCTTGATTCGCATGTGTAGCGAAATCTGTAATTATTAACCATAATTGTAAGACAATGTCGAGAATCGGTAAATATTTTATTTATTTAATTATTTTCATTATTAGAGATTTGTATGGAGAAAAGTGTCCTTCCGCTATTTTAATGGAAGAATAAATCGTTATTTCAAGAGTTTTTAATTTATTTACAGAAAACGGTGATCGTAATAAAAAATGTAGGTAGACGGTAAAAACTTGATCATCACTTAAAATTTAGAGAACTAGTTGTTATTACTAAGTTGTATTAGAACTATGTATCAATTCCATTGTTCCTATATTAAGTTGTATTTAGTCATGAATTATTTAATTTAAATATTATTTTAATGTTGAATATTTTTTTTTATGTGTATGTAAGTAAATAGTTTTAATTAATTTAATTGTAAATATAGAAGTAGTATTGTATATTTATTTCAGATTCCTGAAAGTATCAATACTAAATTTCGACCAATTTCGACAGTTATATGTAACTGAATAACGACGTGACACTGGCAGAAATGTACTTATCTTAGTACAATTGCCAATCAATAAAAAAAATAGTTCGAAGGCTAACTTTCCTGTAAGTATAGCTTTTTTTAATTCAAATTTTATTTAATTTCTTTAATTCTGTTAAATAACAGTTTAATGAAGCGGTGGCAAAAATCACATGTTTCCTATAGTAACTTACCGAATTCCTTTCGTGTCTGGCTGAGTAACAATTTTCATATAAGGTTTAGTACTAACGTTGGGAACGGCGGCCATCTTAACTTCTACAGCCCTCTAAACGTGCGACCACAAAAGGAACTCTAAACCTAAAAAAAATATAACAATTTTAGACGAAACTTAGCTTATATCTAAGAGTATCTGGTTTGTGTGTAGGTAAGAGGTGTGTAGAACTTGGTATGGGCAAAAATGAGTTTTCAAGGGAAGGGGTCTGGGGAGGTTACAAAAGCAAGCAAAGCAATATTATAAATGCGAAAGTACGTGTTTGTTGGTCCTTGTTTCAAGCCAAAACGGTTCGACAGGATTTTTGTATAGAGATAACTATAGGATAGCTTGGCTACATTTTATCCAGGGAGAACAACTTATTTTGGTGTTTCATAAACAACAAGCGGATCGTGTTAAAAATATAAAAGTCGCGGGAAAATGCTGAAGCTAAAGCTTCAGTGTGATAGGGTTATATTTAGACTAGCTTTCCGCTCCGGCTTCGTCCGTGTATTTTTTTTTAATTGTTGACGTTTATGGCTACTGCTCAGCTCCTTTGGGTTGTAGCGTGATGTTATAGAGCCTTAGAATCTTTTCAAATCGGAGTAGTAGGTACCTACCTACGTGGTTCCTAAGATTAGCGTGGTTACTACTTCGCTTCTTTGGGTCATAGCGCGATGTTATAGAGCCTATACCTAACCTTCCTTAATAAATGGGCTATAATTTTTGAAATAGGGCTGTAGTTCCCGAGATTAGCGCGTTCAAACATGATACATTACAAACTAAAACACTTCAGCTTTATATTATTATCTAGTAAAGCGTACATAAATAAACTTATTGGTACTATTTACTTATACCTATTACAGATATACCTATTATGCCCCATAGACTTTGTTGTTAACGACCCTATCCCCATAATTTTTCTGGGATAAACTATTCCCAATTTCTCTGTAAATAGTCCACCTGTGTCACTGTAATTTAGCATATATAGATGCTTATTGAATATATCTAAGTGAAATAGCTGTTGGATTCAATGGATTTTTTGAACAGGAAATATGGGTGGTTAAACTTTGCCCCCGTTTCCTCTTTCATAATATATCACAAATCTCTAATTTTTTTTAAAGCACTGTTATCCATTACCTACCCTTCGATTTTTTGTAGCTTAGGTATTGAAAATAATAATTATTTTATTATTTTTGGCTAATTAATAATAATAAGCTACCAAAAACGCAAGACGTTACGTTTAATTAAAGGGTAATGGTTAAACAGTGCTTTAAAAAAAATTAAAGCTTTGTGATGGATTATGAAAGAAAAAGCAGGGGCAAAATATTCCTTTATTTTACTACCTACTCATATATCCTATTCAATAAAACCAATTGAAAAAATAACGACTATTTCACTTAGATATATTGAATAAGTAAGTACCTATACTACTAGATATTGAATAAGTACTATATGCTAAATTACAGTGACAGGTGGATTATTTACGGAGAAATTGGGAATAGTTTATCCCCATACAAATTATGGATATAGGTATTTATTAACGACGTGTATTGTACGTACGCTCCCCCTATACTAATGATAGAGCTAAGGCATAGATTAAATAATAATTACTTTGGCTAAGGTGCCATGTTCTGTCGTCTCTGTCTACCCCATTAGTAAGTCGTGATGGTATGTATTTCGTAATTGGGAATGAAGCTACGTGACTATCGCTAAAACAATATTAATATATCATTGAGTCTGCTGGCCTGCAAGCAGTTTGGGAAAACCCGCTTTGGAAAACACAATAAATCTGAATACACATTCTCCGCTTTATATTACATCGAAATAAAGTCTAAATTACTTTACGCTGTTATTTATAAATGGTTACTTTGGAATACCTTGGGTAAATAAATAGGTATTGACACAATTTTGAATAATAAAAAAATCTCGGCCTCTCCCTTTATTTAATGAAGCTTTTGTTATTTTTTTACTCCAATCTATACTAATATTATAAAGAGGTAAAGTTTGTAAGTTTGGATGTAAGCGGTAGGTATCTCTCAAACTACTGAACCGATTCTTAAAATTATTTTACAAATAGAAAGCTGCAAATATTTACGGGCGAAGCCGGGGGCGGAAAGCTCGTCAAAAGATAAACTAAGATTGTATTTTATAATTCAAATAATGCATAAATATTTATTACCTACAATGCTACGGTATTAGGCACTTGAGATAAAGAAATAAATAAACGTCTTCCTAGAAAATAACCCGATATAAACCATACCTAGGTTCAATTCAATATAATATAGACACATGATTAACTTTTACATCAAGATATTTACATAGGTACCATTTGTACAGGAGGTAGGAAATGAGGCAACAAAGAGGGGTGAGCTATTAGAACTAAGAGATAAATAAATGTGTTATAATATTATTAAAGAGATTTTCACGAATAGAGAGCTACGAAGCTACGATATCTGAGTGACATAGGCTACATTTTTTGTTCGAAAATATCTACGAGCGAAAACCTAGTCATAAATAATTTACCATTAATTAAGGAAAATATGCAGAAATAGATACATTAAATTCTTGGTAGTCTTAAAAATATACAAAAATCTTAACAATTTACATACCTTTTAGTTATCCGAAATAATAAGTATTTTTAACTTCCCAGTTTGCTAGTACAATCAAATTAAAGGCATTTCATCAAAACACGACACTTTTAAAAATAAATACAAATACTAGAGGAGAGGTCATTGCTATAATTTCATTGATAAATTGTCTAAATTGAATAAAACGACTAAGCGCGCGCGCACGTGTATGGCTATTATCACACTGACTCTCCCACCACAACACATATATGAATATTATATTATGTTGTATATCTAGTAGTAAGCGCTACAAAATGTGCTACGTTACCGTTCAAGGTCTTTGTGTGAAATACACTAATGAGTCACAATATCTATAGTTTCAGATTATGCATACCTTTTATAATAATTAAACTACTAATATTAGAAAGAGAGTATGCGGATTTTGTGAGTTTGAGTAGGTATATGTGGAGATTAATCTCCGGAACCATTGTAAGGTACATCACTCCAAAGTTATGATGAAATTAGTCAACTAAGTCGGAAAAAGGAGAGCTCCACGGCCTGCGCTGCGTCAATAGTTAAAGTTGCACGAAAATTAATGTATGGCTGAATTGTCCCTTTTGAAAACTTTCTATCTTCTAAGCCATTCTAAGGATACCTCACCAAGAGCTGCAAGTACATTGAATCCGCGACCTCCTGAATAATAATTTATATTATGAAGTAAAATAGTAGACATAGGTTTTTGAGCCAAATATCTGACTAAAATTTTTTTTATTAGAAGTAATTTTTTTTTATTAGAAGTAGGTACCTAGGTAAAAAAGTAAAAACAAGTAAAAAAACAAGCTTTTATTTAAAAGCTCTAAAAAGAAAAGACAAATCAAATGAGCCCAAACTCGTTACGTTACGTCGTTTCGTCACAGAGTTCCTGTGGCCACTTTCCGGCTCCATCATCAGACCAGCTATGTGACATCATTATATTGCATTGTCATCCGATTTGATAATCTAGAGAACCTCTGAACGGATTTGAATGCAGTTTTCACCGTTATTTAGGTTTATTTATATAAAAATATGGGAGATGAACAGTGGTAATGAATCAAGTCACTGGAAAAGACTTCCGCTAGCGCGATTTCGTGCTGTTGCCACAGAGAATAACAAAATCATGTATGAAAGAATTGCGTACTAACCTATTATGATTTGTCTTCACAGTAAAAATACGTGAAATTTATTGCGCGTACAATTTTTTGTAGATTTTGTTTAATATTTATTTTAAAAAACTAGAAAAATGTAATAAGAGAGAAATTTTGTGGATGGAAAAAAAACAAGTTAATATTATAAACAAAAAAGTAACTTATATTAGTTTAATGATTTCATTTACTTAATTTAACAATTACCTACAATAAAATAAAAGGACAGTGCCACCAGAAAAAAAAATATAAGTCAATTGCACAGTGGAGTGTCTTTGTTGAAGATTATCTGGTACTACTAGGCATCACTCAGGTAGAAAAATTGTTTATGAAAAATGGATTCTACGTCATGTCACGGCAACCAACGCACGCGTTCCGTCGTGACATGATGGGAAATCCAGTTTAATCCCGTCCGCGCTGTGATAGTTGTGACTGTCGGCGGGAACATCTTAGCTACCGATTAATCGGCATATTGATGCTATAATGTCTATAATATTTTACATTGGGGGAATCATCAAAACCCTGATGGAGCCGTAACACAAAAATAGAATAGAATAGAAATTGAAAATATGTAAAGATAAAAATGGCCTATGTCTGGGCAAAAATTCACATTGATTGGTTGCTCTGTTTAGGGTCAAATGAACACACAGTTTTGCATTAATAATATTGTTAGGACTTGTAATTAAAAGAAGCATTCACCATACAAATACCAGAAACTTCACAAAATAAATTCTTTTTCATCTTTTATTGTGGCTTCACGGCTCCACCAATGTTAATCGAGGATTAGCCAATATCAAGTATTATAGCCTTTATAGTATCAATTAGGGAATCCAATCCCGCACCGTTTTTGCGGGACCAGTAATGCGGGATCCGCGGGATTAAAAACAATATTTATTCTTCACTTAGTGCAGTACTTAGCCAGTCGTTTCATATTAAAAGACTGATTTAAAATAAATACTTATATTAAAGTTTTGAAGCTGAGCATGCGTTTTCCGCCGCTGGGTATGTGAAACAAAATAAGATCGAATTTAAAAGATGAAACTTTAAATATTTTATATCATCTTCGGAAATATAATAAAAAAAATGTTTAACTAATCTATTGTTTTTTATATTATAAAACAAAGTCGGATTAGTTACGCCATTTGTAACTCAGAACGACTGGACCGATTTTATTATCATAGATTTGTTGGATTTGTCTCCGCCCCGAACAGCAGAATAACTATTAAAACATCGAAAATTGCACGAAAATTGCTTTTTTGATGATATTATCTCGAGAACGGATTCTCAGGCGGTACGAATTAAGTTTGCCGAGTCAGCTAGTTATGAATAAAAATGTATAATTTCTTTTATTTCATATAAAACTTCATAAATTCATGAACGTAATAAAATTTGCATTTTTTTTGCAAACCCGCAAATCCCGCGGAACCGCGGGATTGAGGACCTCGATCCCGCACACTTGCGGGATTGGATTCCCTAGTATCAATATTCCGATTAATCGGTATCTAAGATGATCCCGCTGAATGTCACATGTCTTATTGATCACAGACTAATGACAACTATCACAGCGCAGGTAGGATTAAACCGGATTCCCCATCATGTCACAATGGAACATGCGTCAATCGCCATAACATAACGTAGAATCAGGCCCGCTGCGTACGGGCGTGCAGGGCGTGCACCGCACAAGGGCGGCATTTTCAAGGGGGCGGCAAAAACAGATATCGAAACGAAATATCTCCGTTTAAGTGAGATATGATGAGATTTTACTGGACCCCCCCCCCCCCATTTTGAGCTCACGTAATTAATGGATGTCCCCTAACCTAATAAAACTTCTTAATGTCCAATAATAATGTCTAGACTAGAGTACTGGCCTACTTTGTTTTTCAATCATCTTCAGCATATTTGTAGAAATGACTTCTTCTTATTACTTTCTCAGGTACAGCCAATAATATTTTTGTCATGGCTTTCTTGTCTTCATCTGATCTACATCCCACAACCATATGTAGGTACTGATGGAAAAGACCTTGGGCCTTCGCAGTTGGATGGTACATCAGTAGTATTATCAATGCCTACAAAGTAACATAAAACAATTAAATATAAAAAAAACAGGAATACACTAGGTACTCATAATCTAGAATATGAGGTTAACTAAGCAATATTTCTAAGCATAATAGGTAAACTGCAGAAATGTTGAATGTGTTCAATATTTTATGGTTAGGATAGTTTAAGAGTCTGAAATAAAAAAAATCACATATCATTATTTTACCCCCTTCCTCCTTTGTCATGCTGCATCACATTTTTTAATTCTCCCTAGTTATACTAGCTATCTGTCTTTATCATAGAGTACTAATCCTATGGAGGGGCCATAGACGGGCTCCCCCTTTCGCCAATTTTCCCCCCTTTGACTAGTTAAACTGACCAGTAATAAGTTACCTTAGATTTCGTTGGTATCAAAAATAGTTAATTGTGATGTTTTAAATGGGAAAGGCGATAAATACAGTGGTACAGGGGCTAGTACTAGGCGTTTACCCCCCCCCCCCCCCCCCAACATGGTTGACAAAAGTTGACAATTGTCATCACCGAATAACCAATGACTATTATAATATTACACCAATCCATTAATTATTTTAAATGGCTACATTGCTCAGGTGCAAGTTATACTCTGCTGTAGGTAGGTAGCAATTCCTACTTTATACTCTGAGACTTGCTCTATACACTATAGGTAAACTTAGCAGTTTCAAACAATACTTTAATTACCTACTTATTAAAAGGTTTTTGTTTTGCAAGTGTGTACTAACCCTGATCCAATTATCCAATTCATGATATAATTTCGACCTGTGTTCCCAAATTGGACTTTCATTTAATAATAAGAGGAGTCTGTCCCAATCATGGGTACATATTGCCTTCTGTAGAGCATTGTGGTAGTGAAATTTCATGCTAATATGTCCACGTGAGCGCGGCAGTATAGTTTTCTCTTCTTGCAAATCCAAAAGGCTCCTTTTACATCTATTTGAATTATTTATAAATCTGTCGAAATTTTTTGAACTCATTTGTTCCTTGACTTCATCCTGAAAATGATTAAGTACAATTAAGTAGGTATAGGTAGGTACTCTAAACTATGATAATAAATCGTGGTAAAGGTCCAGATTATCTAATCCTGAGATTTTTGTGTTTTTTCGACTTTATTCAATTACTGCACTGCTTTATTGCATACTTTAACTATTTTCAAGTCTCGGTAAGGTATAAGTTTTGGCAGAAGGTCACAGGTTTTTGCAAAATTAAGGTTAGAGTTTTCAGGATTTTGATAGAAAATTTTCAATCGATTTTTTTTACTCCATATAACACCCATTTTTTATGATGCCATAGGTTGAAAAGCGTCACAAGGAGCAACTTTCGTCCAGGACACCAATCCCGAAAACCCCTCCCGTGACCGCCACGTCGGTGAAAAGTTTTCAGACACGATCGCAATTTTTTTACTCCACAAAATAGGTTAGCGAGGAGCGCAGCGACGAGCGTGTTTCGGATGGTGTAAAAACAAGGCGCAAGGCGAGCGAGCGAAGCGAGCGGTGCCACGGGAGCGGCCGCCGAAGCGCTGGAAACCTTATATTTTATTTTAAAACACGAAAATCTCAATTTCAGATTTTGAGGTTAAGTTTTTCAATGTCAATTTTCTTATAAACTAGTGAACACCAGCGAAAAGTGGTACCTTACCGAGACTTCAAAATGGTTAAAGTATGTAATAAAACAGTGCAGCTATTTAATAAAGTCGTCAAAACACGAAAAGCTCAGGATTAGATAATCTGGACCTTTACCTAAATCGTAACTGGTCATTGATATACAAATAAATAGCAGTAAGTGAAATTAAATCTTTATTTACGATAGGTTATGTATGAACATGAGGTTTTCGTAGTCTTACCAAAAAATCTAAAGGTAAAAATACACAGTTTTGAAAACTGTTCCCTTTATCTGCAGACATTTTGTTAGTTATTTTTATGAAAAAGAAAGGGAACAATTCACTGAATTCACAACACAATATTCAAATGATTCAATATTTCAATTTGTGCGCCCGCTCCACTCAACAAACAAAACAACCAAAACAAAACAAACCAAAAGAAAAGAAAGGGTAGGAAAACTAGGAAAAGGAAACAAACAAAAACCATAAACAAACTAAAATGTCAATGGAGAAAGAACTGAGGCAAAAGAATCAAAACTCTTAAGCCATTTGATCCATTCTTATTGTTATCCTACACTTTTCTTGATGAAAATTAAGGAACATTTCTTGAAGTATAGTGTTTATTAGTGAAGTCTTTAAAATAATAGGTGCAAATAGGATTTTAGTGATTTGATGAACGCCTTCATTATCGATTTTCTACTATGTAATGATCCTCATTTATAGTCGAAGAAATGTTTCTGATATAAAGACTGTTTCTGTTTCCCATTGTATTTTCTACTAAAATATAACTCTCAGATATTTTTGCCTCGTTAAGGGGCGGTGGTCAAGGTCATCTTATAACTGTCAAAAATATGGCAAATCTCAGTTAAATAAACTCACCTTTCCATGATTAACTGAGATTTGCTATATTTTTGACAGTTATAAGATGACCTTGACCAACAGTCCTTAAATGGCAATGCTTATTCTTTGGCTAAAATAAGAACAGCCCGTTGTACTAGTCTTTTTTTTAATTTATAACCTCCTAAGGCGGCCCAGGCGTGTCCCGGAGCATTTTGTCAGCTTCACGCCCAGGGGATGTAGCATTTACAAAAAGTATCGATACCTTTATCGTAAAATTTACCTTGATGGGTTAACACGTTACTCTTATAAATAATAATATTATAAGTAGAGTATATTTTATTTTGGTGAATATAAAAATCTCACTTGGCGAGCCGAGCACAAGCGATACACATCACGAACGAATGCACTAAGTGTGATCGGCTTAGGAGCCCTGATTGTACATTTGTTTACTGTAACTTTTTGCGCTCTCTTCAAATACATTAACAGTTTTTTTTGTAGGTATGCTTTTTATTTTTTTAGTAATCGAATTGTAAGGGTGAGCTTATATTAATTTAACGTGACATCTTTCGTGTCGACCGAAAGGCCAAAAACGTTTATGTCTGTATAAGAGCCAGTCACGGAATGCACGGTTCGCGATTGTCCAACACTAGAATGCCGAGCAAATTTGCTGGGTCGGGAAAAGACAAGTACACAGAATTTGCCCGCACATTGTAGGGTTGGAACGTCTAGGCCCGTGCATTCCGTGGCTGACCCTTGTACGGACATAAACGTTTTTGGCCTTTCGGTCGACACGAAAGATGTCACACCAAATATATGCTCACCCCATTGTCTTTGTCAATTTGTACGTGATCCTCGGTAGAGAGTAAGTAGTAAGTATATATTTCTTGTACGTGATTGAAATCATAGTAGATTGTTTAAACAGTCATGTGAAAATAGTCAAAATTCTCATTATGATCTTTTTCCATGATCGAATTGTAAAAAAAATTAGGTACTAACGTATTTCGTGAAAAACCTACAAGTCGAGTTAAACAACTTTTCACCAAAAAAGCGTCCGAAATGATGTAGAAAATGATTTTTTTGCCAACCTGTACATGTTTTGTATCTCCGTCATTTTGAACTATATCTCTAGTCTAAGTTTCCGACCATGCGAAAGAGTTTTTTTTTGTTTATTATCAATGCCATACAATAGAAAAAGGGTAGGTACTATTTCACATAGATCCTGTCTCACTAGAGGCACTGGTTTTATCTCAGTGAATCAAGTAAAATCGAGCAAAACCTATTCTATACTTAGTAAGTATATATATATAAACGCGTTAACCCTGGAACAAGGAATATACTACCTACTCTCTACCAGTTAGATTTGAAAATGCTAATAGGCCAATTGGCCATGCTAACTTTTTGAACAGAAACGAAGATCTCGAAACCGTTTCGAGATATAAGCTTTCAGTACAATTTCTATTTATCAGATTTTAAATTAAGTCTATACTTTTTAAGATATTCAATAACAAACAATAACCTTAATTTGACCGATGTATGACGTCATCTTAAGCAGTATGAAAAAAAATACCTTTGCCTACAAAAAAGGGCAATCGTCAATCTTTGAATGACATCTTTATAAATTATATTTTACGTGTAATTATTTTCTTTGTTATTAGGACATGACGGGATGAAACACTATTTACTTGCCATTGTAAAAAACTATTCAATTTAAATAAATATAAACACAAGTATATAAACAAGAGTAATTTTTAGGTTAGTCGACCTTGACTGACGTTTGCTTGACGTTAATTTGATTGACTGTCACTTTTTATGTGTAGTGGCCAAGATTATAATCCTGTTCTAAATTCCTGTGACATCACGTTTACTTTTCGCGGGTAAAATTTGTAAAATATATTAAAAATAGACGCAATGGATAAAAAACAAATATATCGAAATTAGTTTCTTAAAATGGGCTATATTTTCAAAACAAATTATAAAAAAAGTATATTATAAATATGTAGCATGGCCAATTCTTGAGGAAGGTTATAGGATATTTAACATCACGCCATCTAGCCTAAGGGGTGAAATGGGGTGTAAAGGTTGTATTCCTAATACAACGCGTACGAAGTAGCTAACTAGCTAGAGATACTAACATTTGCTACTAACTCAATAAACAATAATATTAAGTACCTACATAAAATATTATTGTTTATTGACTATACTATGAATACGGTGCTTTTCACACGCAGAATCAACAGCGTTCCAAAGTTCCAAAGGTTCTAAGCGTCGGCACTGACGTATGTAAAAGTACTAATTATTTTTACAAATAATACAATATTTTTGCAATAACCATAGCTAGTGCTTTATTTTTGCATTATCAAAATAAGTGTTTTAAATGAGCTTGTATTTTAAATTAAACAAAGATACAGAAATAATTAATTTATGTTCATGAATGTTGTGAAATTGAACGTCACTTACGGCATTTCTCTCTTGAGTTGCATTTGCAAATGCGAAATGTCAAAGTTCATTCCGCGTTTTGTTGTTTGGAGGGAAGATTATGAAGAAAATAAATATTATGAATAAAAAGTTGTGAATTTAAACAAACTGTGATTTAAAATTCATTCAGGTTTGTATTATTGTTTGCTAACCTAGTTACTTACATTTATTCATCAATCAATATAAGTACCAAGTTCACACCCATTTCTTTTAAATGGCAAAGGTAAAGGTGATTTTTTTATCATTTGCCCTTACAAGATATTCTCTGCTCTTAATAAATTCAGAGCAAACAGTTTATGATCAACAATGTTAATAAAACCTGAATTTCATCCGAGCGTGTGTTATTTTCTGATATAGTATGCAGAAATTAACCTCGTTCGCCACGTCCCTGACTAATCTATTGCAAACCTTCTAGGTCTAGATAGTTTATATTGAAACATTTTATTATGTCCATACGTCGTCAATGCTATATTATATATTATATTATGTAGTGGTCCTCGGGGTAACCAGGAGAAATGTAATCATAATATAACAAATGGGGCAATAGGGGCATGCAAACCCTATCTTTATTGAGTTTGAAAGCTGCTTAGTACAATTCTGACTGACATATCTGTTAACAACTGCCTGGGCCATTAAAGGTCATTTCAAAATTACTGCTTAGTATTTTGTAAATAAGTTCTATAAAGTTTGAATTTAAGAAATTAAAATTAATGTTGCTATTAAATATGTTTTAATTTAAACATGTGTATTGTTTCAGGCATGACTTCTACAGTGTGTTAACAAGTAGCAAGAAAGAAAACTCACAATGCTGATAAAGGAGTACAGAATTCCTCTTCCACTTACTGTGGAGGAGTATCGAATTGCCCAGCTCTATATGATAGCAAAAAAGAGTAGAGAAGAGAGTTCTGGTGAGGGAAGCGGTGTAGAAATATTGGTTAATGAGCCATATGAAGATGGACCTGGAGGTAAAGGTCAGTACACCCAAAAAATTTATCATGTAGGTAGTCATTTGCCAGGTTGGTTTAAGAGTTTACTGCCAAAATCTGCCTTAACTGTCTCAGAAGAGGCATGGAATGCCTATCCCTATACAAAGACTCGGTATACATGTCCGTTTGTTGAAAAATTTTCTTTAGAAATTGAGACATATTATTTTGCTGATAATGGCCACCAAGAAAATGTTTTCAAGCTTACTGGTAGTGAACTGAAGAATAGAACTGTTGATTTAATTGATGTAGTAAAAGATCAATTATATGGAGCAGATTATATAAAAGAGGAAGATCCAAAAATATTTGTTGCTCAGAAATGTGATAGAGGTCCTTTATCAGAAACTTGGTTAGAAGATTATTGGTGTGAAGTTCAAGGTAAAACTCAACCTCTTCCAAATGGAAAGTCTTTAATGTGTGCATACAAACTTTGCAAAGTCGAATTCAGATATTGGGGTATGCAAACAAAACTAGAAAAATTTATCCATGATGTTGCATTAAGGAAAACCATGCTTAGAGCTCACAGACAGGCATGGGCATGGCAAGATGAGTGGTATGGACTGTCTATGGAAGATATTAGAGAAATTGAGAAACAAACCCAATTAGCATTGCAGAAAAAGATGGGTGGTGATCTATGTGATGAACTACAAGACTTATCGGATGATACTTCCAAATCATTAGCTGCTACCATGAGTAGTTTGGAGAAAAATGAGGATATTACAACACCACCTGCCACTAAAAAAAGTGGTTCAGACAAAATACTGAATAAACATTTATCTCCTGAAAGAACACCACCATCTGAAAATAAATCTTATCAATCAAAGTCTGGCCTTAGATCATCATCGTCAGGTTCTATTAAGAGTTTGCAAGTGCAAGCAGCTAACTGGCGGATGGAAACTCTTGTCAGAGAATCGGAAACTGAGACGGGATCGGAAGACGAATTTTATGACTGTGAGACATCGTTCAATAAATGGTCATCTCTGTGTTCTCTGGATGAAGCTGATATAGATATTTCACCAACACTAATTGACCAAAACCAAGAAGACAGTATATTTAATCCGTCATTCTTAAAACGCGTGACATCTGAGAGAGGGTCTAGGCGCGTGATGACGCTGACAAGTCGTCATAGTATCGACGCATGCCCCGAGACTCCCGTTCATAGTTCATGTTCAATAACAGTGCTCCTTCTAGTCTTCCATTCTGGAAGCGTTTTAGACGCTAATGTTGACATGACAGCAAAGAAATCCGATGTAACCACATTTAAAGGAGCTTTTGAGTCGGTAATGCGTCAACACTACCCAACATTAGTGGGACATATTGCAATAAGACTTGTCTCGTGTCCATCAGTTTGCACAGAAGCCCTAGGGGTATTGTCAACTCTGAGTCCATATAGTTTCGACTGTTCACCGTCGACTATTGAGATACCTTCATTAACGAGTGACCTTATTCCTATTGGCGCGATACCTTTAATAGCGACGTCATCACCTGAGTACGCCGAGTCCGTGACCAAGACAATTAACTCCGCTAATGGCGTGTATGCTGAATTTCTGAAATCTGAGGATGGAAAAGGGTTTAATGGTCAAGTTTGTATAGTGGCTGACAGCATGGGCTCCGTGCTCGCTTACGATTCCTTGTGTCGCACGATACAATATCAGTCTCGACATGACAGTGAAAACAGTATTTTGGATACAGAAATCGCTATACCAAGTGATCTACATGAGAATTACTTAAATAAGCAACACTTGCAAGCTCCCACACCGAGGCGACGATCGTCGTCAACTAGTGAGAATCAAGTCAAACTAGAATTTGAAGTTTCTGATTTTTTTACATTTGGAAGCCCGTTGTCATTAATTTTAGCATCGCGAAAAATATCTGATGATAAATCGCGCGATATCGTAAAGCCACCCGTGCAACAGTTCTTCAATTTATTTCACCCCACCGACCCTGTTGCGTCTCGCTTCGAACCACTGCTTTCGGCAAGATTCACTAATCTTCCTCCAATAAACGTAGCGCGGTATGCCAAATACCCGTTAGGGAATGGACAACCGTATCATTTGATGGAGTTAATTCAAAGCCATCCGCAATTGTTCGGAGAACATCTGCAGATGCCCCCTACTCCTGTTTTGAGAAGACTATCCGAAGTCTCTGTACAAAGTACGGTAAGCGGTCTGGCAGATAACATACCTCTACTGACGATGAACGCTTTGCAGCAAAAATGGTGGGGCTCAAAGAGATTGGATTATGCCCTTTATTGTCCCGAAGGATTGACAAACTTTCCTACTAATGCTCTGCCACATCTGTTTCATGCCAGTTACTGGGAGAGTTCTGACGTCATTGCCTTTATATTACGGCAAGTTGGGCATTTTGATTTGGCTCTTTATGGACATTCTGATGATAAAGAATCTCCTCTGTTTAAACCAGGCCAGGAGAGAGAAAAGTGGATGAGGAAAAGAACTTCAGTCAAGCTGAAGAATGTGTCCGCTAATCATAGAGCCAACGACGTCATTGTCAAGGAGGGATGCTTGCAAACTTTCACTGCCAGGTTCATGTACGGGCCTCTCGATATGATCACGTTGACGGGCGAGAAGGTCGACATACACATGATGAAAGATCCTCCAGGCGGAGAGTGGACGCTTTTGTCCACGGTGGTAACTGACAAAACTGGAAGAATTGCTTATACGATACCGGATAAGCAGAGCGTCGGTTGCGGCATTTACCCCGTGAAACTGGTGGTGCGAGGCGATCATACAAGTTGCAACTTTCATTTGGCGGTAGTGCCTCCGCAGACAGAGTGCGTCGTGTTCAGCATTGACGGGTCGTTCACGGCCAGCGTGTCTGTTACCGGGCGCGACCCCAAAGTGAGGGCGGGGGCGGTCGATGTCGTACGATTTTGGCAGGACTTGGGATTTTTGATTCTATACATAACTGGGAGACCCGATTTGCAACAGAGAAAGGTCGTCTCGTGGCTGGCCGAGCACAACTTCCCTCACGGACTCGTATTCTTTTCGGACGGATTCTCCACTGACCCGCTGGGACACAAGGCCGCCCATCTCAATAGTCTTATCACCGATCACGGTGTCATTTTGTACGCGGCTTACGGCTCCGGAAAAGATATAAGTGTCTATAACAACTGTGGACTTTCGCCGAAACAGATTTACGCGATTGGGCGGATAAGCAAGAAGTATTCAAACATGGCGACGACATTAAATGACGGGTATGCGTCACATTTAGCGGATCTTCGTCTACCGGGCGCTGTGCGGTCTGCCCGCGGCAACGCACGACTGCTGGTACCTAGGAGACTCCTCGGGACTGTCAGCACTGCCTCTACAAGCCGTGGAAAACGTTAATTATTTTGTATGAAATTACATACATTACGGCTTAGGCGCAGATATTTTTTTGTAATCTATATTTTTCAAAGAGAAAATATGTTTGTAAATCTTGTATGTCAATATTAGTGCCATCTAAAGTTGTGTACAATGTAGAAAATTATATTTTATTATACTTAATTAAAAAAAAACGATCTTTGCAATGTTTTATTCTAAGAATGCAATCTATGTGTTAGACTTTAGTGAATTGTATTAATATAAGTATTTTAGTCTTGTAGTCTCTCGTTAATTATTTATATCTACATTATTGTTATGTGTATCTATAATATTCTTGCAATAAAAATGTTGTATTGTTGAATAAATAACTATCTACATATAAAATTCTAAATGACCTAGTCAGACTATTTGTGACTTCCTGTTTTAATATGCTAAAGATTTAAGTAATAATTTATATATTAAATATTTGATTAAATGTAAAATATAATAAATTGTTGCAGAATGTTGTATTATATTTCTCGACAATATTCAGTTACATATTTCAAGTTATACATATATAAAGACTGTAATGAATGCTTTGTTCACTATGTATTTAACAAAATTTTAAAGCTTTGTTATTGTAACTTAGAAATCTTCCTGTTAAAAAATACACTACTCTGAGTTTGTGTTGAGATTCACATAAATCATTGAACTTACTATAATGTCATTCCCTACTGATATGTAATTTTTTTTTCTTTCACCATCTAATACCTCGAGAAACTTTTCCATGACTTGTCTTTCCATTCCATGATTTCTAACTAATTTTCATACTTTCCCTAATGAAATGTCTATGTGCTAATAATTGTTTATGAGTAGTAATTAAGCATTATATTATATTAGATGCTGGTAGCTCTATTTAAAATTATTATAATATTAAGAAGATTATATTTTATAACTTTATTTTGTTAAATAAATGAGTATAAATTTAATTAATAATTATATACTTCGTAATTTAATAATAAGGATATATTGATGTTTACGCAATTTGTGACAAATTTACGATTGTATTGAATTTTACTATTTATTATGAAATACCTTTAATTATTCATTTACTACTTAACTACTACATGATATTATTTAATTTCATCACTTTCTAGTCAATTTTATTTTGTGTCACATTTTTTAAACTATGCCATTCACTATTATACCTAATGTACCACCTATATTGACTCTATTTCAGTCTAAACATTCCTCTCTCAATAAATCTACATTATCACCCCACAACTATTGGAATTGCGCCTTTTGTTAGTCTTGTGATAGTTTATATAATTTAGAAATTAAATGTTTTAAAAATAATGTAACTAAGTAGCAATATATTTAATTAAAATATCAATTTATGGTGTATGTAGAGAATATATTTTTGTTTGCACATTGTAAGCTGTATGTAGAAGGAATTGTCACAATCCTTATTTTTTAAATTTAAAATTAATTAAGTTGTTATAGAAAGATTCCTATTTTGTTACGTAATTTATTAGTATTAATATTTTCTTTAGGAACAATGTCATCTCCTGACAATAACTATGCTGTGTTTACATTTGGCAAATATGATATTTCATCACTGATAAATTAAAGCTGCATAATCCAGTATCATTAGAACGCAATTGTCTAATGAATGTGAATTGTTTTTTATTTCAGTAAAATTAATTGTAACAAAAATGTAGTTTAGTCAAAAACACTTAATATTCATAATTTGGTAAATTGGAAGTAACTTCTTGCTAGACATTAGTTGTCTGTTTTAAAATGTACCAAAGCTACTGGATTGTGTTGTTGTTAAAGGCAATAAGTGTTAATTATTGCTAATCATGCTATTGTGCAGATTTTATTGAGGTGCATTGTCTGCAATAATTGCTGCTACTATAAATGGTTGATGTGACAAAATATAATTTATTTACGTGGTTTACGCGAAAGAGTAACAATAATTTATGTCTTATTTGGTGAATAAACTTTGCATGTCTTTATATTGTTAAATATTTAAATAACCGCTTAAATAATATGATTATATTTTGTTCTACAAATGTAAAATAGGTTAAAAGTGTTAATATGTAAAACTGTTAATATAACGTCTTTTAAGAATTTGAAATGACAACTTATTTAGAAAAGACTCGCAAAGATTGTTTACTATATAAGACAAGTAGCCTTGTTGGTACAAAATATTGACAAAAAAATATTATCGTGGTCACCATCACAGTGTTGATGATTCCGCGAATGTTACAAACTGTTTAAACGGGTTGAATATAAGCAAGAATTCTATTATAAATTTGGGAAATCCTAGAACGTCTGAAAACAGGTTCTGAGATGGGAGTTTCTTGCGTGTTAAAGTTATTTGAAGAGTATATTTAAAGATAGAGTAAATAAATAAATGATAATATGGTATTACAGCAATTAAACAAAAGTTGTATCACTGTTAGACAGTTCTAAGATTCAAGTTCATTGTCGCAGCTGTTGATTAGAACATAAAATTGTTATTTTATAGTTTAAATATTTTAAAGCTGATTAATAAAAAAATGCATAGCCCGTACGTGCGAGTGCGAGGTAGGGGAGTGAGGTACGCGCGGTAAAATAAACTGTATGTTCGATTAATAATAAGAATATCGATAGTACATTCAAACAAAAAAAATCACTCAACAAATACCATTGGCTAAAAAAAGGAAGACTTGGTTTTCCGCTGGGTACCCTGGGATCATAACACGGTTTCGGGAGCTGTAAGGCAACCCAACCCGTAAAAAATAATAATCTAAAGTTACATAAATGATTACTTTTTTAATCGGAGTTACAGTAATTTTACCTCACTGTATCTAGGTCCCCACCCACATTTAGTATTCAATAATATGCTACTAGCTGATTGCCCGCTACTTCGTAGGCTTTTTATTAGGAATACCCTTGGGTAGGTAGCGTGATGTTATTGATGATAGCCTTAACCTTCCCCAAGAATTGAGCTATCGAATACAAAAATCGGTTCAGTAGAATACGAACAAAAACAAACATGGATAGTTTGTAGTATTCAATGAGATTCGCGTCAAATTGAAAAGGGCTGTTTGTTTATTATTCTAAAGATGTGTTCCTATTTATATTATTATGAAATATCTCTCTCAGAAATAGGTTGTCTCGCATGTCAACTATTGTGCGAATGAACGCGTCCGTAAATGTGTTGAGACGGGACAATCTCCCGTACACAATGGACGCGTATATTCTTGTATATAAGGTCAGAGGAATTTTAGCATTTGATGGGTTTCATACGAGGCCACGTCTCTACTAAATTTAGCGTGAACTGTGTAAACATTACTCGTGCATCCATACACAGTGCCCCGATATATTATGAAGTGTTTATTTTAAGATTTGTTTCTTAAAATCGCGATTTCTTTGTCAGCTCCTTATTATTTTAGTTTTTAATATTTGTTTCACGAAAATTTATAAAATATAATGTCTGGACGGACTCATTTGATCCCATAAAATTGGTTGGAGGAAAGATTGTTTAGGGAAGGTTTCACACATATTAGAAATTGCATTTTGTAGAGTAATTATTCTCATTTAAGAATCTCGCGTTATTTTAAGTGAAAAATATTTCAATGAGGATAATGAATTCCTGAATTGTTGCTGAAACATTATATTTGTATGGATGGATTCTTATAAAACCCTGACTGTTAATTTATTAAAATTTAAAATTACTTCCAATTAAAATATGGGTTTCGTATCAATCGGCGATGGAGCTGCAGAGTGTAGGTAATTTGGTGGATCAGAGTCAATTGAAGTGTTAGATAATTCTCTATTATATTATTTCTCAATGGTGTTTTTTTGTCGTTACGCCATATCTCCCTTAATACTGTATTAAAGTTAAGGCTCCTATATCCATAATTTTTCTGGGATAAACTATTCCCAATTTCTCTGTAAATAATCCACATGTGTCACTTGTCATTTAGCATATATATAGTTATTGAATATATCTAAGTGAAATAGCTGTTATTTTGTCAATGGATTACAGTGACACAGCTGGATTATTTACAGAGAAATTAGGAATAGTAATATCCCCATACAAATTATGAGGATAGGGCCCTTAATGTTTGATATACCATTTTAAAGTACTAATCACGAAAAAAATCAAATAAATCAAAATTAAATGTTTCTTTTAAAATTAGACCAATTTATGTATTTTGTAAAACGGTGAGAATTTTCGCACGAGTCATCTAGTATAGTATAAAATGAAATACGAACTTAATAATCTTTGAGGGAAAGCCAGTATTTACAATAGAGCAACAGAGTGATTAATATAGAGAGCAAGAAGTCTAAATCAAAATGGTAATTGATCAGAAAGAGACAGCGTTTTGGTGTTGTAGTTTTCTTTGGACGCTTAATATGTACATGTCATAGTATTTAATAAAAAAAAATATGTTACACATGACAATAGTAACAGCCATGATATTTTTTATTAGCTTTACTCGTGTTATTTTATTGTTATTGATCTCTTTAAGGCATAATTTGTATTCAATGTTTTTCTTTCCTTCCTTATACATACTATGGTTCCACCCGAACTGTCCACATAGTTGAACTGTATATGAAATTAATATTTGAGAACCTAACCTGTTTCATCTATTCGAGCAGTTTGATTTCGCGCAGTTCGGGTGACACATAGATACTTTCTTATGCTTTTATAATGTATTATTATACCAATGTTAGGTAGCACTGGTGACTTAAGGGTCCTATACTGGGAATTTGTATGGAGATATTACTATTCCCAATTTCTCTGTAAATACTCCATCTGTGTCACTGTAATTTAGCATATAGTTACTTATTCAATATATCTAAGTGAAATAGTCGTTATTTTTTGGTTTTATTTAATAGGAAATATGGGTGGTAGACTAAAGGATTATTCTGCCCCTTCTGTCTCTTTCATAATCTATCACAAAACTCTAAATTTTTTTTAAAGCGCTCTTATACCATTAGTCTTCAATTATATATCGCTTTTTTTTTAGCTTATTGAAAATTAAAAAAAAAAAAATTATGATTTTTTAATTTGCCAAAAATAATAAAATAATTATTATTTTAAATTTTCAATAAGCTACCAAAAATTTCGACATATATAATTGAAGGGTAATGGTATAACAGCGCTTTTAAAAAAAATTAGAGTTTTGTGATAATGAAAGAGACAGCAGGGGCAAAGTTAAACTACTCATATTTCCTATTCAATAAAACCCATTGAAAAAATAAGATCTATTTCACTTAGATATATTCAATAAGTAACTATATGCTAAATTATAGTGACACAGGTGGATTATTTACAGAGAAATTGGGAATAGTTTATCCCAGAAAAATTCCCAGTATAGGACCCTTAAGTCACAAATATTTATAAATATGGTATATCGACATATTTGTTTCAATATTATATTAAATTTGTTTTAAATAAAGTAGTGTTTAAATTGTTATAATTTAAAAGTAGCTTCCAATTTTCCTTTTAAATCTAATAGATGTGTGGTTAAATAAATCATTGTTGTTGGCACATTAAAATGTTTCATTTTGTGAGTTATTCCTCTTTGATCCACTGTGTGAAAAGCTATATTATTAAGGCTTTAACACGATTGGACCTCTATATTTTATATAAAAACGATCGGCATTATAGGGCGAAGGAGCCGGCACGCTCGCGCGGATAATCTTCAATTTCAGTAAAAAAATAAAATTCACGTGTAAAATGCGGACTAAAAACTAATCTAATAACAAATACTAGGTATATCTATTAAATTTGTTAAGTAAACACTGAATCAAATGAACAAGTATATTTACTGATTGAGTGTATTTGAAAAAAAAAAAAAAATAGGTAGTAGTACTAGCGTTTTAGTTTCACTCAACCTTTGGGAGGTAAAATGATTGTAAATCAATTGAACAGCTTAGAATCCAAGTTTCAGAGTTATTCCATGTTTAAGGGCCCTATATCCATAATTTGTATGGGGATATTACTATTCCCAATTTCTCTGTAAATAACCTACCTGTGTCACTGTAAATTAGCATATAGTTACTTATTCAATATATCTAAGTGAAGTAGTCGTTATTTTTTCAATTGGTTTTATTATTTGGTATACTAACCTAACCTAACATATAGGAAGAGATAAAATAAAAATGAACAATAAGATTTTTTATTTACAATATAATTGTCGCATTGTTTGCATTTAAATAAAAAAAATATAAAATACACAAGTCATAATCAAATTTCACACAATACGAGTGTATCACATAAACATAATCTAAAGTTGCAAGAACAATAAAAGACAGGTAGGTTGATTATATATGTTGTGAGTGGTTGCGAACATTCAGCTTTATAACGTTTGTCCATGCTGTAGATCTTCTTCCTAAATTACGCATTAACTATATTAATCTTAGGTTCAAAGTTAAAATAGCTTTTGAAGGATAAATACAATGGATTTTTTTTAATCAAATTATTTTTATCGTATTTTTAACCGCCTTTGCGACTCGAGTTCTCTTAATAAATTTACGAATGTAGTGTTCTCGAGTTTATTACACATATAATTTCACATCGTACTTTAAGAATACATTAACTACTACTTTTTTTGTACAATACTAGAAAGACCAAAGTCTGTTTCTGATACGTGAATCTTGGCCCATCTTCCCTTTAGTCATCTTATCGATTTAATAGCAATTAATTTAGCTCACGTCTTTCTAAAGAGATATGGACAAGTAAGTTCGTTGCACTGTGATGCGTACCCTTAAAATGATCTCGTCTATGTCAATTTATCAGGGCAATGACAGCTAAATTGATATCTTAATATCACTGTCGCAACATACATAATCAGGGTACGGTTGTGCTTTTCGTAAACAGGTCAATTTAAAAAAAACAATCTTGGTTTTGCTATTAATATAGAAAGGCATACATGATATAAAATAGCCTAGACAAATACCGCCATTTTTTTAACTAAATATTAGACTCGACGCGGCAGACTTGTCATTACATTTTATCTAAAAAAATTCAGTGGGACTACATCTAGAGAACATCCACCGAGTTAATTAGCAAATATAATTTTGTTCATTAAAATGTCATAACGTAAACGCTTTTTATTCTTCAAATACCACTTTCTTTACAAGAGGACGAATATCATACTGCTTCGTTGCAAGAAAGTACGTACAAATAGGAACAAAAAGCACATAAATTGGTGCAATATCATTAATTTTGTAACTATCTTAGAAACATACATTTTAGTATTTTTTGGCATATATCTCTTAAGAAAATATTTAGTCTTTTGCTGTTGCAATAAATGTACATCAAAACTTACTTTTGTACCCAGACGTTTGACAATTCAATAGTAAAATTAGTGCTCAATTCTTACAGAAATATATATTGCTAAAACATTATTGAACCACTAATATCTATGTATATTTACAAGCTGTATTGTGCTCAAACATGAAACGAGTACATTTATTAGAAAATAGTGAATTATTTTTATGTATTCTGCAAAAAAATTGTAGGCACATATTGAGAAAACACTTTAAAGCTTTCTTTTCCATGTTGTTAAATAATACTTTAAAATAATATAAAGATCACAATATGTACATGACTTTATTGTTAACAAAAAGGAATGAAAAAATTGACTAATTTAGAATTTCTAAATACAAACATATTCATAAACATTTTCTCTCCACCAATTGAGATCTAATATTGTACTTTAAACATTGATTTATTTACAAAATTAAATAAAAATATACTCTTCACTTGGTACAATAGACGAAAAACATTACAAACACTCAATAAATAATTTATTCTGATTATGTCTTTTAAAAATTAAAAGTAAAAAACAAAATAAAAACATTAATCTCAAAATGCACAGAAAGTGGCTAGTAAAACATAAAATTGTAGTTTTTTTTTTAAATAAAACCATTTTATTTATCCAATTGGCACATACACAACATTACCTAATATTCCTAATAATTATATAATAATTAATGTCCTTAAAAGAAAACTAGACATTTAAAAACAGTAAATAAAGAAATAAATACTTTTTAATAGGGGAAAGATCGATCACAAATAATAAAAAATAAAGCTTAATGTCAACCATCTCATCATGCATTAGTACACAATTTTCACAATTTCAAGTTAACTAATTGAAAGTTTAAATATATTATAGGGAACTGGGGGGAATGTCAAGAATTATAGTCGCAATTTATAAAAATGTATGTATGTACAATCACCTTAGATATTTATTTTTTCATAAAACGCTTAGTTTCAAATCACAACCAGTTAACTTGAGACGGTGAAACCGCAAACATCTATATTACCTTATAGTAATAATTGATTCAATTTTACTTCACATTTATATATCCTAATATCTAATTTTCTGTTCATTATAGTACCTACCCAATAAGGTTTTTAGGAAAAGAAAAGGTGGAAAAGTTACCCGGGAGATTGTGAAATTCGGGAAAAAATGAAAGTGCTTTTTTCTATGGGATTTTTGTACGAACTCAAGACCATAATAGGGTATGAAAGTTAATATGGGCTCCACGGGCGGAAAGGCTAGTCTTAAATAAAAAACGGTAGACGTGTGCGTTTCCTCATCACTTTACCCATTCTATAATGTAAATGTACGCATAATGAAATGTAGTATTAAACTTCCTACTTATAATTTCTATTCTATTCTTATAGCCTCAAATTTATATTAACGACAAAAGAAATAATGCGCGACGCGTTACGCAGTGAACCAACGTGTGGATGTATCATAATAATTATTCTAAGAGGGGTAAGCATGACATGAAACAATAGTCTATCAAAATTGCAAGGTGAGGATTACTGCTAGATTTCAATAACATTTGTGGGACTGATAGGCGATAACACGTTTTCGGGAGCTGTAAAGCAACCCGCGAAGAAAAAAAACTAGATAGTCACTGGTACACAAATCTAGCAAAAAGTATATTTTAATCCAATGAAAATACCCGATTTCTGTCGACGTCGCAAATATGCGAACAAAGCGAACCAAATAATGAAGATTTATCAAATTGAAATCATCCCAATAATGTAAGTGGTTAAAAAAAGTCAACGGATAAACGCAGTGGCAGGAGGTGCTAAGAGAACTGTACACTTGCAATAAAATGTACAGGTTACAAACAACAGTTAGTAGCTCATGCATAAAAGTTATGGATCAATGTTGATAGATTTCATTAAATCAACAAAAAACAAGTTCAAATATTGTCTATAAATGCGGAATGAAAACTGTCAGATCCCTAATTTAATGTATGTACCCTGTAAATAAGTAAGTACTAATTATTTTATATTTTAGAATGTAGAATGAGCTTGAAGTGATCTTATGCGTTGTTTTCTATTTAAATACCTGAATTATTTATATCACTAGTAACTGGTATAAAATTGGTAATCCCTTAGAACCTAAGTCAGCATTATGTGATCATAATTAAAAAATATGCAATAAACTAAAAGTTTGTATAACAAAAAAACACTTGCTCTCAATTATAATACATATAACTCGCAACAAATACGTAGACTGCGCTTCATACGATTTGTATGGGCGTCCCCCCACTCTAGCGCACTATACAAACTCTGACACACTAACCAGTGCAAATAATGGGAATCAAAATGGCAGCTTTTGTATGGACATCACGCTCACCCAATATAAACTCCGTTTTTCTATAGTGTCTTATTTAATAATTTTTTAAATAACCGTTTAAAAAATATCATTATTTGTTCCACAAACTTAATTAGGTTGAAATGTAAATAAATATGTAAAAAAATAATATAACGTCTTTTAAGAATTTTGTATATACATACTTCTATATTAAATACATGCAAACATCCCATATAAATAAAAAAATAATGCTGTTTGTTGGTAATTATCACTGGAGAACGGCTGGACCGATTTGGCAATTTTTTTAAATGTTTGTAATAATCTGACAAGGTTTTTAGGGAAAGAAAAATTGGAATATTCGGAAATTCTTGACGTTCGAACATGTAGATATTATTAAACTAGCTTCATTTAATTTTTTGATTGTCACAATGTTAATTGATTGAGAATATGATTTAATACTTAGAAATGTTTGCACACTGTGGTAGGGTTATTGGACTATAAATATGTAGTATGCACGCACACATGTAGGTCTGAAAATCCATAGCAAATAAAATTATTACATTTCTTTTAATAAAAAAAAACTGAAAGAGGTGCTTTTTTCTATGGGATTTTTGCATAATAGGGTATGAAAGTTAATATGGGCTCTACGGGCTAAAGCGGAGAGCTAGTGTGATATAGAAACACGTATCTTAGTATGTGCGCGAGGCAAATGCAAAAGCCATTTCAATCCCATTATTTATCTGCATTGTATGTATATTTCGAACGTTGATCTAGTCTAAATATTCGTTTTCGTATAAATAAACCTCGTTATCTTATCTTAAATACGGCTTTTAAATAGTAATAGGCGTTTTCGATTCCCGACAGGACTTTTATAAAATTGAGGCTGCCATTCCTAACGTGTCAAAAAGAATAATATTTTTCCCGAGACACTTTTGACACCAAAACAGCAACATTTCCACATGTTTCACCTTATTTTGGCGAGTGTCGCCTCAAGAGCGACATAGAATACTAACATATATCACCGCTATGAGAAGAAATGTCCTCCATTTTTGTGTACAGATCGTGTGAAGAGCACTTCTTCGTCGTCCGCGTTGATTGCCTCGCAGGCAGTCAGAGCCACCGTGTCTCCGTGTACTACGTGCGGCGATTCGCTAAATTCGTCCAACTCATCGATTCCGGCTGGAATTAAATAAAAAATTGTCTTTATATTGCATACTTTTTCGTTACATGAAAATTTCTGAAATGTCACAGGATTTATAGGATCTTCCAACTATCTCTGTGCAAAAAGGACAAATAAACAAACTCACTTTAGCAAGAATAATATTATCAACACATACTTTTTATTTGTATAGATAAAGATTTACTTTATTCAAATTATTGTTGGTCAAACAATAACCTTGTAGTTTAAGGTGGAACGTGTCAACGTGTCCTAATGGCGCTAGTGTCACATTTCTGTTTTTATTTTTTACGCGAAATTTAATGAATCAAAGTAAATTTATCATAGCGCATTTATAATGGTACTATGGAAACTGTGCATAATATTGTATATTTCTTGTATGGCCAATGCTTTTTAAATTGTTTGCAGGTATTCTTCTTATAATACGCATACGCAGAGTAAAAATGCTGGATACCGAGAGTAACAAATAGACATAGTTTGTTGTACCCATAAATATTGAGGGCATTACCACAAAACTTATAGTTTTGCTAAACTATGTTTTGTCACTCTCTTACAAATCTGTCATTCAATATTATAGACAGAGACAGAACTAGGTTTTAAGTAAACACTTGTTAAACATAGTTTTGTGTTATGTCTATTGGTTACTCTGTGTACGTTCGGACTGCTGCGGATCAGCTGTGCAAGATGTATAACCTATTTGATTGATTTGATTTAACATAGACAACATACTATGGATATGTGTAGTTACCTGTATAGTTAGAGGGAGTGAGTAGCAAATATTGTTCAGATCTGGTTGGCCACAGCAAATGAGCCATCACACAAAAGGCAAGACAATCTGCTGAATATGTTATACCTGAAATACAAATTATGCTTAGAAAACAACCCGTTGATAAATTGACCATGAATAAAATTAACAATCACTACTTCATATAAAAGAAAGTCCACCGCGTCTGTCTGTCAGTGCTCTTTTCACACAAAAACTATTGAACGGATTTTGTTGCCGTTTTCACTATTAGATAGGTTCATTCACCGGCAAGGTTTAGGAATATAAGAAACGGATCTATCATGTTTAGGAGCTGAGCATTAACAGTATACCTAAGTGAATCGAGTCAAGGGAAAAAGTTAGTCCCAGTGAGTTTTCATGGCGTATGCTGTCTAATCCGCCAGATATATAATAAAATGACGTAGGAAATAATTGTGTAGAATAAAATGACACTGATGATTTACAAAAAAGTCCGCGGTAGCATATATTATATTTTTTTTTTCTACACCTCCCGAGACCGTATTACGGTCCCAGGGTACACAGCGGAAGACCAAGTCTCCCTTTTTTAGCCGATGGTTTTTGTGAGGCTATACCTAACGAGTGGCCAGTTCTGTTGAGGTATATTTAGATGGAAAAGAAAAATAGATAAGTAGTTATAAGCGTCTTTATTTAGGTATTCAAATTGTTTTAAAGTGCAAAGCTGGGGGCGGGGTCGCTAGTATTTCATACAAATACTTTGCCAAGCATGATTTTTGTTAAACATAGTACTTGTTCCAAACCAAATAATAGTACTAGAGGGAAAACTAGCCTTTCCTTGCATAGATATCGCACAACATCAGATACACTTGTTAGGTATGTTGATTTGTCACTTCTTTACCTAAGTATCTGTTATTTTTAGAAATGCTTTTTGGGTCCTGCGAAGCACGAATTGTTTGGTTTCTATCTATTATTATTCACTATACTTAATTATACATAGCCTAGATTTCATGCGACACACTGTCAAGCACTTACCTAATAAAAATTTGAACCTCCACAACGAACTAATCTGCAGCGCGATCAACGCAATAATTGGCAAGTAAACAAACCACACTAGGCTCGACGCACCAAAATGCAATAAAAAGTCCAACTTAGCCATATTGTGTTCATACATCATCGTGTTGCGCAGTTCTAGTACAAACCAGGCCATGATTGCCACACGGAGGGCCAATATGAGCCATCCGGGCCAAGTTTGGTATTCATCTATGTCTTCTATTATGTCGACTTCAGTCTGAAAACGATAAAATGTTCTTTTCTCAGATCAATACTTCAAAAAAAACGGGCGCCACTGTAACCTAAAAAATGTCATCGGCTAAATGAAGAAGACTTGTCTTTCTTTGAAAAACCTGGTACTGCTGCAGGTATAAAAATATAGGCGGTACCTATCGTGTTAGGTATTTAAGATTTCTGAATTAACCAGATATTGAGTCCCCTAAAAAGTGTTTGTCTTAATCTCAAAAACTGCTTGTGGAAACTTTAAGTATAATACTCACTACATTAGCAAACAAACTTAAGAACCAGCTACCTACTACCGCAGACTTGTCACGCGATATCACCAGACCCCAAATTTATTTGCGTGAATGTATGTATGAAGGGCATAGCCGTGGGCAACAGCTAGTCATACTAATATTATAAATACTAAACTGTGTTTGATTTTCTGTCATTCACGTCAAAACAGACCAACGGATTGACGGTTTTTTTTGCACAGAGATAGTTGCAGGGTGGTATAAAATAAGGCAGGTATACATACAGTGTTCCATATATACAACAATATATGTACAACTCCATAACATAGCCAAACGCCGAACACCAGAGGTTTCCATGTCAATTCCAGTCTTGTCACCGCCCATCCTTTGGCCAACAAAAGAAGCAGTAGCATAAATAATGTCTGTAATTAAAAAATATCAATATTATATCTAAATCTATTATCCCGTTAGTGAATGATTATGTTTATTCTCTGATAGATCACGCAGCATATTCCATGAGAGTATGGCGGCGATAAACTATTTCCCCAACTTGATTGACTAATACTATTAAGGAGCCGTCTCATAACTTTCGTCCAACACAAATTACATGCTTCACTTCTTAAATTACGCGATAACTATAATGTCTTAGTTTCGAAATGTAAATAGCTTTTCAAAGATAAATATATTTTTGACACAGTATGAATTAAAAAAAATATGAAAATCAGTTATTCCTTAGTTTAATAAATCCCTGAAATTTCACGCGGTTTTTAACCGATTTTACGACTCGAGTTCTCTTGATATATTTACTAAGTTTTATTTATATATTTAATAAGTACAATTTTCTCGTCTTTATTCTATACATAATTTCACATACGTTATGAAAACATTAACTACAACATTCACAAGAAGGATTTTTTGAGAAATCGTTCTTTCTCATGTTTCTGGTACGTGAAATCCTTATCCAATCTTATCCTTGGTTATTTTATGGATTCTTTTTGCAGTATTCTTTGTGCGGCAAAATAAGCCGCGCGGTTTACTGAGTTCATTGCGCTACAAGCTTGCTCTTAATATACAGCTCCTATAAATGATATTATAAATAAAAACGAAATGTTGATAATGCATCACTTGATTTCCTTAATTTGGGTAATTATTCTTTTAAATTTTCCTAATAAGCCGAATCAGGTTTTTATGGAAAGAAAAATTTGAAGTTGCCCAGAAAATTGGAAAATTCACGAAAAACTGGAAGTGCTTTTTACTTATGAACTCAAGACCATAATAGGGGGTAAAAGTTAATATGGGCTCCACAGGCGAAGCAAAACCTTTCTCGAGAAATACAGACGTGCGCCAGAGACTTCCATGTATCTGGGTTCGAAAAAATCCGAATCAAATTAATAATTATAAAAATTTTCCCTTCTTAGTGGATTGAATTGCTGAAATACATATTTATATTTCAGACATCTTATTAAAGTAGTTCTCTGAATTTCTTGGTTGGTCTTAAACATGTAGGGCCTTACCTTTAACAAGTGTTTAGTTAAACTATGTTTTATCACTCTCTTACAAATCTGTCATTCAATATGAAAGACTAAGACAAAACTAAACACTGTTTTTATGGGAAATATTTAAATTCAATGCTTACCCTACTCATAATATCGAGTATATCACCAGCAACTGCAAGACCAGCGAAACCATCCCCGTCTGCTGCAAATTTGACTGTATGCAGGACATTGAAGCAGAGAGCTATGAACTCCAAAAGAAGACTGAATGTAAATAGTCTGGTCACTGGGTGTTTCTGGGTTCTGAAAGTTGAGAATATTTTTTTTTATAAAGATTATGTGTGACATTGTTTTTGCTGGTCTTAAGCAAAGGTGGTTGCTCCATGAACTGGCAGAACAAATAGATGGATCTTGTAATACAAATTTCGCGAGTGTTCTCCTGGTTTGTTGATTGGCATTTATATTTAACGAACCCCCACGCTCGTAACAATAACTAGGGTTTAAGATAAAGTTGGGCGCCAATGGTACTAATGCGGACACTGAATCCACTAGCATATCCTTGCATACTGACCCATGAATTTGCAAGTATTTGCTGCCTAGGAGCTGGTTACCCAGAATAACGTAGAATAATTGATATAAACGGAAAATTATAATTACCTTACTGCATATATCTGCACAGGTAACAAAATGATGTAACATAACCAAAACACCAAATACAATTCCAGCGTATTTTGTCTATCAAATGAGAATTGGTATGACAATGAGTTGTACAGCGAAAGGTTTGGACTTCCATTCACAAGCCAAAAATCATACTTGATTGTCTGCGGTTTTAAATGTGAACTTGAAGTATTGTTCTTATTTGCTCCTGTGTAGTGATGCCATGTGCATGTCTTCTCATCTAAATAACATGCCACCATAGACACATACCAGAATCTGCAAAAATAAAACATAATCTTAGCTCCAGAATTCATTTAGTTCAATCCCCATCTGTAGGTATAGTAAGTGACATGCTGTGCATGCATCTCTAAATGAGCCACACATTACACATCTTGCTGTGTGTACGAGCATACACAGAGTAACGGAACACTCTCCTAAGCTTGGTATTTAGCATATGTATATTTATCTGCACAGCAAGATGCGTATAATAGGTTTATATAGCCACCTGAGTTTAGACTTAACACACCATGTGATTATAATTGCACAGTAGACATTTTATGGGTCCTTTTGGTGGTGTGAACAGTTTGAGGGGTAAGACAAGACAATGGGTTTAGTAATTTAATGTACATTATTATTTCAGCAGCAAGTGTACCTGTTACCTCCCCACTGCTAACACTCTCGAAGTCTTCAACTTTTTTGGCATAACCTATAATGTATGGGCCCTATTAGTCCAAGTAATAGTAATGCACTTGCTGCTATATTTCATGTTTCTTATAGTTGTTGTTTTGCAATAGATGATGTTTTAAAGCATCTCAAAAGAATTTTTAATTATGTCAATGTAATTGGAAATTATATAAATATAATAACAAAAAAATTAAAATCATAATAGTTAATGCCATGAAGATAGTACAAAATAATATTCTTCCAATTGACTTCAATTCAATTCAAAATTAATTGAAATTACACAAATATGAAATAATGCCTTGTCTACACAGTATTATTAGATTATAGGAATATTCCAATAATAATGTGTTATCAATATTGCAAAGCACTCAAACATAAACATGTTTGTTCTTTATCTTTTGACAGTATAGGTAAACACACTTTGACAAATTGATATTATACACAAATATCTTGCATAATGTATTATTGTATTTATTTCATTGATATCCACGATAATAATATAACATAACATAATGTAACTGGCATTAAGTAAAACCTGAACAGTAGTAGATTTTTGGGGGATATTTGAAGTGAGGTATGAGGTATAACTTTTTGTATTCATATCCTGGTAGGTATCATGTTATTGAGTTATAATCCTCATTGATCAGTATATTGATACAAATCAATTTTAATCAGCTTTCACTAAAGTTACTTAAAATTGAGAATGTTTCATTTCATTCATAACTTACGTTGGTTGTCCACTATTATGAATTACATAGGTAAATTGGTTTTGTTTTACTACATTCCATTTTGAATCTTCATCCTTACACAAATGTCCTTTAGCACAGGGCACTCTTCTGACTAAATCTGTACCATTCACATTACATTTGGGATGGAAAGCACTGCTGTTTAAATCTCTAAACATAATCTGGCATGCTGTCTCTTTATCAAATATATCACGATTTTCATAATACTGAACAAAGTGCTCCCTATCCAGTACAACAAATGTTATAGGATGGGTGAAGTGTTCTTTTGAGGTAATGTTGCCAAATATATATCCATATGTTTCCTTCTGGTAGTGAATGTCAGTTTTTTGGAAACCAAATTTTACCAAAAACTTGAAGAATTCATGAGTAGAAAACTGACCCTGCACGCGTAAAGCTTGTACGGGGAACGTACAGAGAGCACCGACTAATATGAAGACAACTTTTAAATACATGGTGCCCGCAACAATCACCCACGCACTCTAACATGTCCGGTAAACTTTATACTTTTCTCTCACGAACGATGTACATAGAGACAATGTTTATAAAAGCTGTAAAATCTACAACTGAATTTACTTAGCTCAATCATTTTTTCATTAAATATCGAATAAAAACAAATATAATTTTGGAAAATTACAGCCACCATCACAATAGAGTGCTGTCAATTTGACATAACTAGTGTTGGGGTTGAATTTTTCTGTCATTCAAATAATTTAGCGCAGATTGCGCAGCTGTCAATATCAGTCAGTAAAAGGACGATGCGGAGCGTAGTCGAATCAAAGAAATTCGCCTACTTTTGTTTTGTATATTTCTGTGGAGTGCTGTGTTGTTAGTATTACCCCACATTTGTCGGGTTTCAACCCGACAGTTATACTAACTGGACGAAGTGAATATGGGCAATAACTATTAGGTATTGAATAGTAACACTGCACGAGTTAGGTAAATATGTTTACTATTATTCTACAAACAAGTTAAATTAAATAAACAAATCAATTAACGCGCGCGACCCACAACACGTACTATGGACGACTCCTTGGCGGTCGGCGCCGGCGGGCAGCGAGCGGTAGGTACTCCGCTGCGTAAGGTTGTGGCCTCGAATTAAATTAATGTATAATAAATAATATATTTAATAAGGTCGCCACAGTACTCCCTGGCCAGACCGTAACTACGGTCGATAGCGTTCTGGTAGACGTACTCTTCTGCCGCTCCGCGTGTGTTTAATTTCTTCGTTAGAAAAATTTTGGTTTTGCACTTCCCTCATCAAGTACAAGTTTTAGCCTGTCGACAGAGACGTTTGTGTTTTTTCCTTTGACCTCCAAAGTGAAGTACTTGGGCTGTCTTTCATTTACTTTGAACGGACCGGCGTATGGTGGTTCGAGGGAGCCTCGCACGTGATCTTGCCGAAGAAAGACATGAGTAGATGTATGCAGGTCACGTGGTATGTAAATATGGTATGTATGTGAAGCCAATGAAAAGACGAGCCAAATCTAGCCAGCGCGTTACATTTCGCCTTGCAGTGTTGCCAAGTCTACATTTTTTTGGGTTTGGCTGGGAAATGCTGGCAGAGGGCATGAGATGTACTTTTAATGAAGATATTAAAAAATTTGGTACCTAGTGTTAAAAGTACCTACACACAATTTTCGAGTTAATGAATATAAAAGAGAGTACCTAATGCCATTTGTTACGATCCTGACATACATCTTTCGCTTCTTTTATATTCATCATACCTTTCATCCATCCTCAGCGATTGTCTGTGTTTTAATTATTTTAAAATACACACAATCGTCGAGCATGTACGAAATGTATGATGAGGTTCTTCACGGCTTACAGCTTCCGTTGCCGGCCCTAGGGTACCCAGCGGAAGAAAAATTCTTCCTCATTTGGCCGATGATTTTTTGAAGACATACCTAACGAGTGGCCAGCTCTGTTGAGGTATGTCGATGGAAAAGCCTCTTTGTAGGTACGGTTTGTCGGATAATGTATCTACATAGATTTTTTTATTATAAAAACCCATAGTACATGGTCAGAGGTGGGGATCGAACCCGTGACTTCTCAGTTGTGAGCCGACGTCGTATCCACTCGACCACCGACGGATGATGTAAATTCCTATTAAGTAGTAAAAGAATTTTCAGAATCGGATCTAGTTTGAGAGATAACCAATAACTCTTTGTAATATTAGTATAGATAGAGTAGAGTAATATCTATTTATTCAGAATAAATGCGGACGTCGAATGCCCTAGAAAACGATTGATTAAAGTTTAACTTTTAAAATTAGTACCTAGGTATGCATTCGCAGTCGCATTTAACCCGTCCTCCGATTTTAAAGTGCAACGCTCTATAGGGTTATATTTCTATCTACCGCGTTTTAAAAAATTTGAAGGTTTATTTTAGCTGCAAAAATGATTAACTTGGAAAAATATTATACAAACAAAACACCGGTTTATTACATTAATCTGAACGTTGTTTCGCACGTGGATATTATCAAACAAAATAAAATATATCTACCTAGCTATTAGCACTCAGGGATGTAGCTTATTATTAGTCAAATAATTTTCAGAATTGGTTCAATAGTTTGAAAGATTATCCACTACATTTAACTTACAAATTTTACCTCTTTAGAATATTAAAATAGATCATAGAAAAATAAAATAGATAGGTACCTACTTAACTAAAATACACATTTTGTTGTTTAATTATGGACGAAGGGTTTCATAATAAAATTTCAACCTACACAATCAGTTTATGTAATAATATAGAATAAGTTTTTTGGAAAATTACAGATTTAACGCTTGGGTATTTTATTAGAGTTTGTGTCAGAAGGTGCGTTAAAGAATATTGCGTGTTCGGTTTGTAAAAGGAGGATTTAACGTCGGGGTCACCACTTTAACGCTTGGGTATTTTATTAGAGTTTGTGTCAGAAGGTGCGTTAAAGAATATTGCGTGTTCGGTTTGTAAAAGGAGGATTTAATAGAAAAGTACATATAGACTTAAGGACACACGTGGACGGAGGAATACTGTGAGAGCGTAAGCGCGGCGGCGAGAGAGAAGTCTGTTTCGGACGAAACCTATATAGACTCTGCGGGCGGAGTGCCCGGTGCGTAACTTGGACTATCTGACTCTATTGTCCCCGGGTGGGGGAACGGTGTCTATGAACATGCCTGTATTGCTAGGCGAAAATAAATAAATAATATTGTGCGCATGTATGTCGCCACAACAGAGTTCGTTTAAAATGTATGTAAGCAAGCAGTTTTTCTTATCTTCAAAATCATATTTTCTCAAGTTAACACTAACCGTTCTCAATTTACACCATGTTATAAAAAAAAAGCAGGGCATATACTTATATTGAGATTTATGTATATTGATACCATTGTTAATATGCTTTAGATAAGAGAAACTGTTTTTGTCATAAACTGATAAATGTATCCGGTGTCACTTGGAAAAATAAAAATGAAGTAAAGAAAGATTCCACGACACGCCTTGGTGGAAAGCGCACGCGCCGCGAAGACGTGTTGGGGAATCCAGTTTAATCCCGTCCGTGCTGTGATGGTTGTGATTAGTCAGTGATTAATAGGACATATCACGGCCGGCGGGAGCATTCTACCTACCGATTATCGGCTTATTGTTACTGTGACGTCTATAATACTTGACATTGGCGGAATCATCAAGACCCTGATGGAGCCATTTTGAAAAAAAATAGAAAATAGAAGTAAAGAAAGCTTATTTTATTTATATATAAGAAATTCCGCAACATATATTTAGTATGTTTGATTGTATAATTCACTACATAATTTCTGTCTGTCTGTGACCTTTTCACACATAAAATACTGAACGTATTTCGTTACGGTCCCACACACAGAGCAAGTAAGTCCCACATCTGATAAGATAGGTTCATTCACGGAAGGTTTACGAGTATTAAACATGGACGTATCATGTTTAGGAGCTGAGCATTAATAGTATAAGTGAATCAAGTCGGGGAAAAGTTAGCCAAAACCGTGTTACGGTCCCAGGATACCCAGCGGAAGACCAAGTCTCCCTGTTTTAGCCGCTGGTATTTGTGATAGGCTATACCTAACGAGTGGCCAGTTCTGATTATAACTATCAAAAATATGACAGTTATATGATATTTCAGTTAATCATGGAAAGGCAATGATATACTATATAAACTGAGGTAGATGCGTGATTGACGCTCAAGCTATAGCAAGGCAAATGAGAGGTAAGTGTCCCACTATAAATTTGGTCGCGCACAGTCACGCACAATCCTACGACTAGTGTACATGTCTCTCTTGAGTAGAATAATCCGCAAAAACATCAAGAAAAATTACATCTTGTGTGTTCCGCTTTTGCAGAAATTATACTGCAACTGTAAAGGATAGAAATGATATCTCATTTCATTGGTAAGTACAGAAATTTTATAATTATGGACATAACAATATTTTATTAATAATAATGCGCTGTTGCCAGTTCGCCGCTTGCCTGAGCGAGACGAACGATGCATTTTGTATGAGAGTGATAGAGAAGACAAAACGAAATGACCGCGACAGACTCAGCGACTGATTATGGGGATGGTTGGTAATATCGGACCTGTCAATAAATTACATGAACGGCATGAACCTATTTAAAAAAATTATATATTTTATTAAATGTACGGAAAATGTATATACATAATTATATTTACATTATTATAAATTTATATATTATATTATTGTTGTATGTCTATACCATAAAATATCCTGTTTTGAATGTATGTATAAACAATACGTTTGTATAAACAAACGTCACTGACTATATGACAGTTATTTTTTTAATATGTATCTATGTTGTAGTAATCTTTGTTGTATAGTTGTTTGTTGTCCAGAATAAAAAAAATAAAAAAAAATTTAAAGACTTAATTTTAAATTACACTACATAATACATAAATAAGTAGCATACTAATATCCTATACCAAGCCATAATCTACCTCTATGCTAAATTTCATTTAGAACTGTTCAGCCGTTTGAGCGTGATTGAAAGACAAATGGTCTATTTGTTGTAAAGTCATTGATTATTACATTATATTTATTAGTAAAATAAAAGTTTTTTAATTACATATTGTATATTTTATTATTCCAAAAATATTTCTAAGTAAAATATTGAGTGTTCCATTTAGACAATCTTCCCCTAGTTCCTCCGGAGAAGGTCACGCGTCGATGACGTGTCGCAACTTAAAACATATATTTATCTCTTTTTAACAAATGGATTTCGGTATTGAGCTGTGTTTCTCTATCCCTTTCATCGCTTGAATATATAAACGTAAGTAATTAATAGGTAGCTATAGTATTGTTCAAGCTGTTTATTATCTGCATTTAGTATGGGTATAACGTGTCTACTTATAGTACGTCATTGTGGAAAGGTGAGTTTATTTATACAACAATTCCTCATCACACAATTAATTGATAGTTATTATTTTAAATTGGATTGAGCCATATTTTTATTATTTACGAGAATGGCCTTTGCGTTTTGGAAACTATGGTTATTTAGAACTTTTAATAATAAAAATATGGCTCAATCCAATTATGACTCACCTTTCCAGGATTAACTGAGATTTACCATATTTTTGACAGATACAAGATGACTGAGAGCAACGGTTAGATGAAAAATCTTGGAGGCAATTATTATGTAGGTACTTTAATCGACTCCTAGTGCTACGGATGACACTTTTACTAAAAATAACAGATATTACGTCTGTTGTATGTTTTTTAAAGGTTTTTCATGAGATGTATTATTTACCTATTCCAAGAACTTCCCCTTTAGACAATGTACGAACGCTAGTACTCGTAGTAGTAGCTAGTAGTAATAATTACTATATGAAAAGTATGCCCAACCCATAAGAAGCTCAATTTATGTATTTTAACTCCATAATATAATAAAAAATACGATAAACAACCGGGCATAACCTCAAAAAGTTTGCTAATCGTCAAAATCTTCGTAATTTTTTTCAGCGTTATCTACATGCAGCATAGAGTACTAAGCCTATGGAGGGGCCATAGACGGGCTTCCCCTTTCGCCAATTTTTCCCCCTTTGACCAGTTAAACTGACCAGGTAATAAGTAATAAGTAACGATTTTGTTGGTATCGTTTAGTGTCGCAAGACAGAGCTCTAAGAAAATAGTTAATTGTGATGTTTTAAATAGGAAAGGCGATCTAGGACGTCAAACTTGCTGAAACATAGTGTTTCCAATCATTAATTATAATTATTATGTTTGTATTTTAACATAATCATCATATAACATAAAATCCGTTGCGACAATAAAACGACAGAAAAATACAGTGGTACAGGGGCTAGTACTAGACGTTTACCTCCCCTCCCGCCAAAATTGGCAGAAAAAATTGTTCGGTGATTTAGCTCTTCCCGTCTCCAGTCTTAAATACTCAAAGACGCAGACGCTAACTTTGCGTTCACAAAAGACGCTAATTGAAGACAAAATATCGTTATCTACAAGGAGTTTGAATACAATGTATATAAACTCCTTGGTTTCGTCAGAATGAAGGACAGTTTAGTAAGGTCACGTGGTTGTATTTCAGTCGGTCCCATATATTTAAAGTTATCTATTTTATTCGTTTAGTTGTACCTACATTGTCTAAGACCCCAGAAACTATTTTGGTAATGTTAAAAGTACCTACACAAAACTGCCGAGTTAATTAATTAATATTATTTATGTATGCCACAATGGTAGTAAATGGCATTCGATTGTCTCTGCCTATCCTTCTAGGTATGAAAGGCGTGATGATAGATAGATAGATAGATGAAATTAAACATATTATTTAGTTGTCATTTTATATTAGGTACTGCTGTTATTGAATATTTTTAATCATGTCTATTCAAGTTTTTTGGTTCCAATCCTGCCCTGGTTCTAGTGCTGGAGGCTGCCATGGCTCTGTAACTGGAAATTTAGTTTAATAACATTATTTTAATTTGAGGTAGGTAGGTAACTAGCTAATATAAATATAAAGTTTTTGGAATCTTCAGAGTATAATAAAATTTCATGTTTCTATAGTTCTAGGTAGGTATAAACTAGCATTCCGTCCCGGCTTCACTCTAGGATTTTTTTAAAATGTGACACAAAACTTTATCCCTAAGGATTTTCGAAGGATTTGCGTCTCTGTCCAAAAAAAAAAACATATCGGTCCGTTGCTCTGTTCTGACGTGAAAGAAAGACAAACAAACAAACATACTTTCACATTATTAACATTAGTTAGAATTAGGATAAGTAGGTGCTCATGAAGTTGACTTGAAGCTTAGGTAGGTACCTATAAGTTTAGATAACTACAACGCAATACCAACTGAGCTCTATTTCATACTATACTAGCTTTCTGCCTCGGCTTCGCCTGTGGAGCAACATAACAAAACAAATCGAGCCGTACTCAAGTAATGATCTTTCATACATGCGGTAGTTGATTATTATTCTAGCAGTTGCTCGCGACTTCGTACTCGTTATAGGTATTAGGAATACAAAGATTACACCCCATTAAGGTAGCGTGATGTTAAATAGTCTACAACCTTGCACAAGAATTGGGTTATCAAATGCAAAAAGATTTTTTCAAATTCTACTTATGGTGGTTCCAGAGATTAGTGCGTTCAAACAAACAAACAAACTTTTCAGTTTTATTATTAGTATAGATATTATGATGCACATTTACCACTTTCATCCTTACACTCTTCTTGGCAGGGTCTGGTTTCAAATGTATCTTTGTCTCGTCTGCGACACTTCTCCGGTACTTCTTTATGGGGTTGTATTGAACTCTGCAATTTATAATAATCATACTAGTTTTCCGCACCGGCTTCGGCCGCGGATACTTTTGAAATGTTACATAATAATCTACCCAAGGGCGTACCCACGGTGGGGCAAGGTGATGCATGTGCCCCATCCTGGTCCCTGACTCGAAGCTAAAAATTTACGTTTATTAGGTAAGTAACAAAATTAATTATTCATTTGGTAAAATTCAAAATTACCGGGCGAAACAATGCAATATCGATGAATCGAGCGCGCATCATGAAGGACGTCGTGTGAAATAAGGTCAATAAATAAAAAGCATTTTGAAATTCCTGCTAGATACTTATCGAGTTTATTTATTTCTGCCCCACCCCTAAAAATGCTGGGTACGCCCATGTCTATTGGATAAGACTTCCGGGATAAAAAGCCACTCATCGGTCCTCCAATCTCCAATTATGGCAAAAAAATTAGGTCCACCCGAAGAACAAACTAAAAAACACAGTTTCTCATTTTTAATATTAGTTAAATGATTTGGATATTAATAATTCAGTCCAGAGTACTAATAGTTATATTGTCGTACAGGGTTACGGTAGATTAAAAATTAAAAAGAAATCTAAACCTACTAAAAGCCGCGTAGATATTGCAATACAACATGTAATGCAACACTTTCTATACATTTTTAGTGTTCACCGAACAACTGTGTAATGTAAATACCTAAACGATTTCTTGCTATTATATTTTTTTATAACTTCATCTTGAATCGTGTTACCTGGCCCTTAGTCGCCACCGAAATACAAATCTTCTTCATTTAACCAATGGAATTTCTGAGGCTACGATACTATGCTACCTATGTTGAGGTAAAAGTAAGTATTTTGAGATGGAATAGTCTCTTACTATGGTTTGTTGGGTTGTGTAATAGAACGGTACTCTTTGATAAGAAACTTTTTCAATTAGTACATGGCCCAGTGGCGGCTTAAGCCCGTCGGAGGCCCGGGGCGGCAACACCCATTTTGTGCCCCCGGCTCAATTCGGCTGTGTGAAGTTGGCACCCCCAAATTCGATTTTTCAGTTTTTTTTCATCAGATTCGTTTGTCCAGCGTTAGTCCACGTTTGTCCAGCAATACTTAATTAACTCACGTATAACTATATATCTAAGGGTGGACAAACGACAGTATGTGGTGGACAAATAAGTTTCCGAGGTGTACAAACAGACCTACCCTATAGCTATATTTAAATTTAGTGTACGTACGGGGTGGCCTCCAACTACCCCATAATTTTAATGAACATAATAATAAATGAAAATGTTATTATATTTTGGTCTTATTTGGAATTTGACTAGATGACTTTCCGAGATTTGGATGCCCCTCTAAAACAGAGGCCCGGAGCGGGCCGCTCCTGCCGCCCCCCCTTAATCCGCCACTGAAATGGCCGAGGGTTCGAGCCAAGCGTTGTCTGAGTTACCTAAATAATATCTAATACTTAATACACTCACGTTTTCTGTAAATTTACCAACAGCAACTCCATCCACAATATGATATCGCGTGCGTGATTGGTATCCTTCGAATACATTATCTGTACATATTCCAGAACACGGTAGCCATTCCTCCCATTCTGTCATGGGACATTCAGTATCTTTAAGCGATGGATAGTAAATGGTAGGTGTTACAGTAGGAGTTTCATCACTGAAATAATAAATGGATTTAAAGTTGAAAGGTGGATCAGGCTGGCTTTCCATTATGAGGAAGCTAGGAGGTAGACGAGGACAAAATTCATCAATAGGATTGCTTCAATTTTCTTCCGCGCAATCCATTGGTGGGGTTTTCCTTGCTCACCGCCAATCTCCTTGTGATGGAGCATAAACTGGCGGCATATATTATTTACTAAAAATTCCTCTGCCATGCTATTCGTCAGTTTGGGTTTTAAGCAGGTACTCCGTGGTACTCCGGTACCCCCTTACATCAATTTCATACAGCAAACAACTACTTACAGAAACTAATAGAAGTAGTCAAGAACGGCCATTCACCTGTGGAATTAAATGCATTGCATCTATGGTTCTATATAATACAAATATGTACCTAGTTTTGACTGGAATTTTTGGTTCATATGTCGATTCCCCGCTTTCATCGCCGTTGCCTTGTTCATAACTATCGGTAGTATAGTCTCCTATTAATATCAGAAAATTATTTGCATTAAATATATAATCTTAGCAAAATCATAAGAAATATAAATATTTTATATACCATGATGTTATGGATAGGTTATGCTTTGACTAAAATATAATAAAACGCTCCGAGTTTCATACATCTAGGCCCTAGATTCTAGGGTCCTTCAAGGGAAACGTGAAAAGGCATCTCTACCTTTGAATCCCTAAAGTGAAAGAGACGATTGCGATTCTCGTTGCATTAGTTGCCTTTACGCATAGACAACCACTTATGCACAATGCCAGGCGATGGTAGAGTCATTTGCTTGTCTTACAATAAAAAACTGCATGAAGAAAATATTTCACCTAAATATGACTTTGTTAGTGAAGAATGCGGAGTGAAAGATGATGATGTGACTAAAATGAAGAAAAGTAGTTTAGTCTAGTTTGGACACGTTGAAAAAATGAAGGTTGAAAGATTGATCAAAAAGGTTTATATGGCAGAAGTGAAAGGGAATGCTAGCAGCGGACGACCTAGGTGTACTTTTATTGAACATAATGAAAATGATTGAATGTACACACAATCGCCGAGCATGTATGAAAGGTATGATGAATATAAAAGAAACGAAAGATCAGGATCGTAGCAAATGGAATTTTGGGATAAAAGGCGTGATGATTGTTAGATAGCCAATAGATAAAATATAAGATCCACTTTACGAGCAAGTATTTTGGAAAAATGTAATAAAAATTTCCCGTATACTGTACCCCGGGACCATAACACGGTTTCGGGAGCTGTAAAAACGCGTGAAGAAAAAAAAGAAGAATAAAAAAATACCGGTTCTTTCAGTTGTTTCAGCGCAGTCATTTCGATGGTAAGTCCTTATCAATTGGAGCTGTAGTTGCGCGAAGGGTTTTAATTTATTTGCTTCACTTTTATCACCGTCACTGAAAACGACGTCTATTGGTTGAGGAGGGGAAGTTTCATCATTTGGAGCCTGTACATAATAGAACACTGTTACATAATGAATGCTAAAGACGAGGAACGACTCAGAAATTCCTAATCGTAAGTCATAAGCCCTAAACCCTAAACTCGTGGTACGGGCGCAATGCAAGACAACGACGGCGCTTTGTCTGTTCTTTCTGCAGAAGTGAGAAGGGCATAATGTACCGCTTCTCGGAATAAATGACGTAAGCGGCACATTACAAATAAATAATTTATTATAAAACGATCACATGCAGGGAAACATCTTCTTAATCAGTACTAGGTACTAAATTACCTACAGATTCGTATAAAATTTAAACGGTAAATCCCTTCAGAGTATGATTTTATTATTAAAAAATTTTTTTGAAGAGGTGATTTCAAAAATTTAAGTTATCGAGTTTTCACCAATCATGTTTTCATCCTACACAATAGGTACCTACTAGATAAAATCCTCTAGTTTTCAATGCTCAAATTGTATGTTCATAGCGTTCGTAAAATTCGGGAATTTCTGTTCAGAAATCAACCGAAATTATTTGTTCTTCCCCTTAAGACATAAGAGTTTCATAATAGCAGCACACAAGTGTTTTTATAAGTAAACTAGCTGATGCCTACAACTTCGTCTGAATGTACTTTATTTAAAGACAAGCTTCTGTCCGCGGTTTCACCCGGGTGGAAATAGATCCAAAAAGAAATAATCCCGTGGCTGTAATTTGCCCCTCCCTGTATAAAAAGTAGTATACGTCATTCTCTGACCCCTAAACTACCACTATGCAAAAAATCATGTCGATGCCGTGAAAAACCAAAACAAATCTATCCCACGGGAACCATACATTTTTCAGGGATAAAAAGTAGCCTATGTGCTATTCCAGACTATAACCTATCTCTGTGCCAAATATATCAAATTACATCTATACAAACTTTTGCGTTTATAATATTAGTGGGATAGAAAAATGTCTCATTAGAAGTTTTAAAAGATATCAAAAACATAATAAACAAAATATTTTTCAGTAGTTTTTGCATGATGCGCCCACTGACACGACATGTAACATTAATAACTGAGAACTAAAAATCTAAACTAGTTTTCCGCCCCCGGCGTCGCCCGTGGAATTTTATTACGTAAAAATAACCTAAAGAACTCAGGGATAATTATCTTCTTTCTTCATGGGTTATCTTACAGCTTCCGTTGCCGGCTCTAGGGTACCCAGCGGAAGACAAATTCTTCCTCATTTAGCCGATTTTTTGAGGATATACCTAACGAGTGGCCAGCTCTGTTGATGTATGTAGATGGAAAAGCCTCTTTGTACGGTTTGTCGGATAATGTACATAGACTTTTTTATTATGAAAACTCATTGGTACATGGTCGTGAGGATCGAATCCGTGACTTCTCGGTTGTGAGCCGACGTCGTTCCCACTTGACCACGGACAGATAATGTAGCTTCCTATTAGTAAAGGAATTTTCAGAATCGGATCAGTAGTTTGAGAGACAACCCCATACATCTAAACTTACAAACAAACTTTAACTTTTGTAATATTAGTATAGATTGAGTAAAGTAATATCTATTTTTTCAGAATAAGTGCGGACGTCGAATGTACGTGCCCTATAAAGCATAAAAAGTTGATTTAAGTTTTGCTTTTAAAATTAGTACATTCGCAGTCGCATTTAACCCGTCCTCCGATTTTAAAGTGCAACGCTCCATAGGGTTATATTTCTATCTACCGCGTTTTAAAAAAATTGACGGTTTATTTTAGCTGCAAAAATGTTTAACTTGGAAAAATATTATACAAAGAAAATAGGTTCGATTTTATTCAGTACTAGATATTCGCCCCCGTCTTCGCACGTGGATATAACAATATTAGTGAAATAATTTTCAGAATCGGTTCATTAGTTTGAAAAATTACCCACTACATTTAATTTACAAACTTTACCTCTAATATTAGAATAGATAGAGAAATATGTTCCATGTCGTCGATTTCAAAGATAAGAAAAACAGCATTCATATAGATTTAAAAAAAATGTCTGAAGCGAAAACAAAGGTGGAAAAAATATCTGAGGATCCCATGAGATTCAAGTGGCGAAATAGTTATCTCAGGATCCCATGGGAGCCTACTCATGGGATCCAAGTGGACGGAGGGAAGATAAAAAAAAATATACGACTTAAATACACATTTTGATAGACGAAGTATTTCATAGGAAAATTTATTCCTTACAACCTACACAATCAATTTACGTACCTCATGAAATAGCATAAGGTTTTTGCAAAATTACCGAGTTCGATTCCAGATTTGTATAATTCACTACATGTGACCTTTTCTCACAAATACTACTGAACGGATTTTTGATTCACGGAAAGGTTTACGATAGGATGAATCAAGGCGGAGTAAAAAGTTAGCCCCAGCGAGTTTTCATGGCGTATGCTGTCTAATCCGTCAGAGATATAACAAAATGATGTAGGAAAGAATTGTGAAGGATAAATAAGATCAACAATGATCTGCGGATGCATAATTTCTACCTGTAATAACTAGATAGTTATAAGCGTATTTATGTAGGTAGGTATTCCAATTGTTGTAAACTCATATTGGACCAGTGTGAAGCCGGAGGCGTGGTCGCTGGTGTAGATATATTATGGATTTACGATAGGTACCGGAAGAGCAATTTGGCCAAGCAATTATATTATAACCATGCGTCATCATTATATAATACCTCGAAAGTTGTTCCACTATCTGTTCCAGCATCTAGAGGATATAGATTCAAAGTAATCTTATCAGCCCATTTGGAATCTGCAGTGCAAAGTTCCAGATTAGCAACTCCTAGGAACCAATCTGGTGATGGTAAAATAGCTGCCACAAAAGATATGCGATGATAATCACGACTTGCTCGGAATATGGCCATGGTTGATGAATTTGAGTGTGGTTGACCTTTGGCCTTTATAATGGTGCGGACACCAGATTTGTACTGAAATAATAATCTATATTTTTAATCCATACGGCTTTCACTGAACCAATTTTGATGAAATTTGATACGGAGTAAGTAATCCTAGGGAAGGACAAAGGTTATATTTTTTAATTCCACCCCCCTAAGATGATAATAGGGGATGAAAGTTAGTATGGACCCCACGGACGAACAGCTAGTTTATTATAATTGGACTTGAAACTGGGAGGTACCGGGTTCAACTTTCACTCGTTGCCAAAAATGCTAAACATTTTTTTCCTTTCTTCACGGGTTCCCTGACAGCTCCCAAAACAGTGTTACGGTTCCAGGGTATCCAACGGAAGACAAGTCTCCCTTTTTTAGCCGATGGTATTTGTGAGGCTTTACCTTCTGATGGAACACTTACAAGCAATTATTATGTACTTTAATCGACTTCTCGTGCTTCGGATGACACTTTTTCTAAAAATAACATATATTTACGTCTCTTGTATTTGTTGTATGTTTTTCATGCGACGTATTTATTCTAAAGGTGGTAAGGGGGAGAACGGAATAAGATCTATGCGACCCCAAATGTCATCCTCACCTGCACGCTTGGTACCGTCTGCTAAAAACAAACGGCAATGGCGGTAAAACCATACACCTAGCTAGGAAACTGGCTGGAAGAGGCTACAGCGAGCCCGAAGACCTAATAGTCTCAAAATGTCTGGTGCAGAAGACAAGGGGAAACCACTGCACTATTTTTCCCAAGAAAGTTAACCATGGCAAGTCAATACAAGGTGCATCGCGCTGTGGATCGTCATGATTGACCACGACTGCTCTGTCAAGAGCATCACGACTAAGAAGAATTTATTTCAAAAACATGCAGCTACTCACTATTTCACTAATAACTACATACGTGCTTTTGTATTTCCGTTTCCAAATCAGTTGTATTCCCTTGTTGCGCAAGTTTCGTCAACCCATCGGAAGCTTCTTTATTAAATTTCCACAACTCAAACTGGTTGTTATGAGACGCACCAATTAAGTCACTGAAGCGAGCTAGGTTTTTATTTTGTGGATAATGATTCGGATGCGTATTGTATTTCCAAAGACCCTCGAATATTAACTGTTGATAATAAAAACTCTAAATAGAATTTGTTAGTAGAATATTAAGTCTTACTTATATTGTGTCTACCTCTGGCGTATAGGATAGTTCAATTTCGCTACCGCCATCTTAGAAAGTTGGGAAAGGAGTTGATAGAGTTCTTTTCAGGGTTCCGTAGAACTGATGAAAAAACGGAACCCTTATGCATCACTCTTGTGTTTTTCGATTTTGGGGGTTAATATTGGGGGAATAATTAAAAAAGTAAAAAAAAACTTTTTTTCAAGTTCATCAAATGAAACGATTCGTTATAAGAAATATAATATATTCTGGCAGTTTATTGTATCTTGTATTGTAGTAGTTTTTGATATAGATACCTACTATCCCAAGAGGGGTAGGCAGAGATAATCGAATGCCATTTGTTACGATCCTGACATACTTCTTTTGCTTGTTTTATATTCATCATACCTTTCATACATGCTCATAGAGACAATGATTGAATTTATTCTATCTATATTTTAATCACACGCCTTTTGTCATATGAGAGGTAGGCAGAGACAATCGAATAACATATGCTACCATCTTGACATACTCACTTACATCTTTAGCTTATTTTTCACATTTATTAATAAATTTGTATTAAAATTTAGTAACTTACCAAATACCTGGCATCATCGCAGACTGTGCAATTGTTGTTGAAAGATGGTTGCATATCGTCCTTCTGTCTGCGGTCTTCGCACACTTCTTTAATTAAGGGCCCCTGTCGGTCATACCATACATCTTGTTTCACTGCTACTAACGCGTATATTTTCACACAACCCTGGTTCTTTTTTGGAGCTAACCAAAGTACCTTAAATTAGTATAAAGATTTTAGAGCAAAAATTAATATTAAAAAAAAAAAAAAATTCCGGCAAACATTAGGACAGACAGAAAAATTCTGAAAACCGTTATTTATGCTTCGGTATTGTGTAAATATTAATTTCCACTAATTGAAATCACAGACAGATATTTAATATTTTTTTATTTGTGTAGATATTTAGTTTTTCCTGAAAAGATTAATACATTTCTTTCTAAAACAAACATTACAACAAATATATATCTATACTAATATTATAAAGAGGAAAGGTTTGTATTTTTGTATGTTTGTTACGAATAAACTCAAAAACTACTAGACGGATATTGATCATTCTTTCACCATTAGAATGCTACATTATCCCTGAGTAACATAGGATATATAACATCACGGCATGATGACGGGAACGGGGTGGTGAACATGACAAAAGCTATGTATGAAGTGTATGTTTGCCAACATTCTGAAATAGACACGTACGAAGTCATGGGAAACAGAGTAGGGGTAGGGGTAGGGGTAGTGATAGGGATAGGGTTAGGGTTAGGGTTAGGGTTAGGGTTAGGGTTAGAGTTAGGGTTAGGGTTAGGGTTAGGGTTAGGGGTAGGGGTAGGGGTAGGGGTAAGGTTAGGGGTAGGGGTAGTGCAGGTAAGCCATTATCTATGAGTGCTGTAGGGTATATTTTATTTTGTTCGAAAATATCCACGGGCGAAGCCGGGGGCGGACAGCTAGTATATTATATACAATTAAACCTAGATAGAGATCTGAAAAATTGCAATATTAACGATTATGAAAATACAATGAAAAGACCGTCCATAAATAAAAATAAAATGCTGTTCGTTGGTACTAGAGAACGGCGGGACTGATTTGGAAATTTTGTTTTAAATGTTCGTTTATAGTCTGAACAAAGATTTTTAAATGGAAAATTTGGGAAAAACTGAAAGTGATTTTGCATGAACTCAAGACCATAATAAAGGGTAAAAGTTAATATGAGCTCCACGGGCGATGCCGGGGCTGAAAACTAGTTCTCAATAAATCATTTTATTTTTTAATGCGTTTGTACCTACCTCGACACTGGTTTTCGGCGAGATATTACTTTGAATAACTGTATTGGAACAAAGTTCGCTTTGTATTCCATCGTCAGATTTAATTATTCTTCCAGGAAACAGCGGTTTACGTATTCGTATATTTTTTGGATTTTCTTCAGTATCTTCTATTGCAGATATCATGAATGCTATGAACGTTGATTTTTGGTCAGTAGAGAATAGCCTAACTGTAAAGTAAAAAAAACTTTGTAAATACATATCCAAGACGTACAAAAAAGTATTCTCGTGGTCATTATCTAAGTATGTTCTAAATAATCCACATTATTCAGTATTTTTTACTAAAACAAGCTCCTCTAAAATTGAAACTGAACCGATTCTAAAAATCCTTTCACGAATAGAAAGCTACGCTATCTCTGAGTAATATAGGCTATATTTTATTTTGTTCGAAAATATGTACGGACGAATCCGGGGGCGGAAAGCTAGTATGATAATCAAATTACTGTGAATTAGCTTTCGTAGCAGCATAGAGATTATTATTATTAGAGCTCAGCTCATCATAAGCTCTGTTTCAGTTTGTACTTCACCTGACTATATCATGGAGTACTAAGACAAAGGACAGTCTCCCCCGTTCGGCAATTTTCTGCTCTTTGATCATTAAAACTGACCATTAGCATGGTAAGAAGTTACCTTAGTTTTCGTTGGTATCGTTTTGCGACAGAGCTCTAGAAAAATAGTTAATTGTGTGGTTTATAATGTGAAAGGCGATCTAGGACTTCTGGAACATAGTGTTTCCTATCATTATTTATAATTATTGTGTTTGTATTTTTGCATAATCTCCATATAAAGTTAAAGTTAAAGCCGTTGCGACAAATAAAACGACAGAAAAATACAGTGGTACGGGGGTAAGTACTAGGCGTCTATCCCCCCCCCCAAAAGTGGTTAAAAAATTGTTTGGTGATTTATCGCTTCACGCCTCCAACTCCAAGGACTATTATTATGTAAAAGAAAGTTGCAACCATTTTTTTTCTACTATTTCTAATGGATTGTCACTATACTAGAAAATATTTCAATTATATTCATATATGTTTAACTAAATTAAATAAATTGTTAATTTTAACTAATATTATAAATGGGAAAGTGTGTTTTGTTGTTTGTCCTTCTTTAACGTCAAATAAAAGCAACGGATAGACAGTGATAGAGGGCTACATAGAGAAATATACATACGCTCTTTATGCCGGATATTCTTTCGGATACAATCTTATGTCACATTTCAAAAACTTCTACAGGCAAAGCCGGAAAGGAAACCTATTATCTTTATAAATCGAAGCAAATATTTAGCCAAATAGTCAGTAATTTATATATTTACCTTTATATGACTCGGTAGGTATATATTTATCATTTACGATACCATCTATCGAAATTTGAAATCTGTTGTCTGGTGGAAGTGCTTGTGCTTTCGTGCTAAGTGGTTTGCGTTCACATAGTTCGTCATTGTTGGCTGTGACTATTACATAGTTAAACAATAATAGTATTAAAATTTCCATTTCCATTTTTCATGGTATTTTACTGAAAAAAAAAGTTCATGTTAGATATTTATGCTTATGCATGGAATGTATGGACTAATATTTATAGAAGAAGGCACATCAAATTTACGAAAAAAAAAACCGATTTTGTCAGTAATGCATGCTTGCGCTAACTCAAGACAAATCAAACGTTTCGTTACAGAGTTCCTGTGGCCTCCTTCCGGCTCCATCATCAGGACCCTAGACATCATCTAGGACCAGAGATCTTGTAAAGATAAATCAAACGAGCCCAAACTCGATGAAAGAGTTCCACTATCCACCTCCTGGCTCCATCATCAGATCAGATGGATGGCACCAAATTATTGTATTGTCATCCTAATTACATATACTTGCAAAGCTTCAAATAGATACGACAATTAGAATTTGGTTAAATTCGACTTTTTTAACAGAGAGTTAGTTAAAGGTGAAACTTTGAATGAAATTTTTACTTGTAATTTTATTTTATATTTGTAATTTAGTATTTAAGATCATTTTAATATAAAGCTTGTAATATTAAAAAGGAAACTAGATACTTACATTAAAAACAAATTTCTGCATTGTCTGCATGTATGATAAGACAGAAAAGAATACACCGAATGAATTATCAAGAGTCATAATTAATGTAATTGAGACAATTGTCTCCGAGACGTATTAATTTTGACCAGTTAAAACTTATAAGATGTTAAATTTATAAATTACTAGGTTTCTGCCCCGACTTCGCCCGTAAAAAATAGAAATGTTAAAATATAATTAAAAAATACAAAAGTATTACTTATATTTTCGTTTTATTTTGGGAATTCGTATAATCCACGTATGATCCACGTAGCCATTTTCATAATTAAAATGCATAAGCTTTCCGCCCCCGGCTTCACCCGTGGATTATTTGAAAGAAAATAAAATACTGCCCATAGCACTCAGGGATAATGTAGCTTCCTATTAGTGAATTTTCAGAATTGGATCAGTGGTTCCGGAGATTACCCTCCATATACTTACACACGAACTCACAAAATTTGCACTCTCTCTGATTCTTCTTCTTCTTTTTTTATTATGGCTCCACCAATGTTCATCGGTGATTTGCCAATGTCAAGTATTATAGCCTTTATAGTGTTTATAGCCGATAAATCGGTATAGCGCGAACAGGATTAAACTGGATTCCACATCACGCCACGACGAAAACGCGTGCGTATGTCGCCATGACCGGATGTGGAATCAGTATAGATATAGATTTACAACTTAGGTTATATGATTTATATTCTGTCATATATGTCAAAATTTTAACCATCGGGCTTGATTATAATAATCACACAAAAACACATTAAATAACACAAACATAAATTTTATACTAAACCGATTTTAATTCCAAAAATAATTCAAACATTTTTTTTAAGTTCTGGCTGAATGTAATGGTAATCTTTGCTTAATAGGGTCATTTTCTTAAATTACCCTCAGAATTGTTTAGTTTTTCAGTTTTTCGCAGCGACGTTTCCGTGTATATCGTTGTCTGCTAGCGTGTAAATAAATTTGTAAAATAAAACTTAATAAAATAAGAAGAAGAAAATAAAACTTAAAATAATCGTAGGTAATTAATGTTTTGTTTAAAAAATGTGATACGATAAAGGTAGAACTATAATAATATTGGTAGTGTAGTGTATGTGTAACTCAATGTTAGGAACTTTTGTGTAAAGTGATTTTACCTGTTGGAAAATGGCATGAATTGGTTAGTAGGATTTTTTAAAGAAGGTAAATAAGAAAATATTGACTCAAATCCTGTCTAATTTACCAACCACCGGCATTTGCATTTAATTACTTTATTTTTTATTGAGAAGAAAACACGTTGTGACCTTGATATTGCCATGCTTTTTTACACTTCGCTTAAAGGACCCAAGATTGTAGGAAGCTACTACTTTTTAGAAAGAAAGAATATCTTGGAAAATATGGCGACATACGCACGCGTTTTCGTCGTGGCGTGATGTGGAATCCAGGTTTAATCCTGTTCGCGCTGTGATGGTTGTGATTAATCAGTGATTAACAAGACATATCACGGTCGGCGGGATTATCTTAAATACCGATTTATCGGCTATAAACACTATAAAGGCTATAATACTTGACACTGGCAAATCACCGATGAACATTGGTGGAGCCATAATAAAAAAAGAAGAAGAAGAATAATTTATGTGCAATTTTTATGTTTTAGGTCGTAAATCTATTCAAGGTAAGTCACGGTATTGCCAGTTGCAGCTGAACCTAATTTGGTGAGTACATTTTCACACTTTCATACTTTGATTTTACAGGATTTCTTCAATAACTTTATATTGTGTTTTCCATTGTAATTTAACCTAAAATTAGTTTAGTATTAGTAAAACTACATTATTCCAAATGGATATAAGAGACGTAAAGCAAAAAATAAAGCAATATTCATAGAAATATTCAGCTCCCTTTAGTCATCTTTGGAAATATTAGGTAATATTAATAAATTCTATCATGTTGGAATGTGAATTATTAGCCTCTGTCATATGATATAATTATGTATTTCTTATTTTTTCTTTCATCACTTAAATTTTTGTACCATTAACTATAATGACACATTTCTATAAATAACTTCTGTCCAAAGTTAGGAATAACTATAATAAAACCTCGCTGAACTCCACAATTTTTAATGCTGATTATTATTTAATTACAAAACAGGTTGGTTTCTTTTTTTTGATCTCCAAGGTTGTCCTGGAATAATGGGATTCTGTTGTCGGGATGCTGCAAATCATAATTAGAAAGAAATTAATAGTAATAAAGTTATTTTCAATGAAACCTTTTGGCATTGCACTATAGGGCATTAATTATAATTAGTGCAGATATATCAAATGGGAAAATTTATTTGTTTGTTTCTCCTTCTTAGCTGATAGCTGAAGGGCCTGAGAGTGAAAGACTAGGTACTTTTTATCCTGGGAAATTGGAATTTTTGAAAATTCCATCCAATAATTTTTCTACCCTTGCGCAACTGAGACGGGCCACTATAGTTTCTTCGGAAATAAACTAAACTAAGATGGCTTATAAGTGACATCAAAATTCATTAAGTCGTTTCGGTGCCCATTTAGGGCAAAAATTGGGAGAGAAAAATTCGAAAATACAAACATTTATTTAGATATCACTTAGACATAGATTTAAGTGTCACACAAAACACTCAGAGGCTTTTTTCCATCTAAATATACCTCAACAGAACTAGCCATTCGTTAGGTATAGCCTCACAAATACCAACCACAAAGAGGGAGACTTGGTCTTCCGCTGGGTACCCTGGGACCGCAATACGGTTTCGGGAGCTGTAAGGCAACCCGTAAACAAAAAAAAATTACATTCATACATACCTTCACGCCTGTTTCCCAAAGGGGTACGCAGAGAGTATGGAGCGACATTTCTCTCGATATTTGCATACTTCTCTTGATTCATCCACATCCATACATCGTTTCATCATGCACGTCTATTTTTAATACTACATATTTGACCTATTTTAATTTAATTATTGTTAAAAAAATTAAGAGGTGGACATATAATTTAAGATGTCTTTCGGTAGAATAAAGTTAAGTTTAAAAAATTTAGTAATAAACCGTCAGAAAGTTTTCTTACGTGTTATATCTTCGTTGCTCTGAGTGCAATCTTCAGTACATTCTCTGAACTCAAAACTTGAATATTTGTCTTTACAATGCTTGGGCACTTCTTTGTTCAGCGAAGGTTTGACCTGAAGTTACAGAGGTTTATATATCGTCAATTTGAATTTTGAAAGAATTTGTGAAATCAGTCATTTACTCTTGTATCGTTAAGGAGCGGTGGTCAAGGTCATCTTGTATCTGTCAAAACTATGGCAAATCTCAGTTAATCCTGGAAACGTGAGTTTATTTATACAACATTTCCTCAACACACAATGATAGTTATTATTTTAAATTGCATTGAGCCATATTTTTATTATTTAGAGTTCTAAAGAGCCGTAGTTTTCAATACGAGCCTTTGCGTTTTGGAAACTCTTAATAATGAAATCATTGTGTGTTGAGGAAATGTTGTATAAATAAAGTCACGTTTTCAGGATTAATTGAGGTTTGCCATATTTTTGACAGATACAAGATGACTGAGAGCCACGGATCCTTAATTCGATTATTATAAAATCAAACAAATGTTTGTAACGTCGCCGCCGCGTCTACATTACACCACACACATGATTTCATTACTACAAAGAAATCATTACCGCATTGCTGGGTGTGACCCGTGTGGCAAATCACAAAGGTGTGTTATTTTGTAATATGAAATATAAGTTAAAGTTAGAGTAAATATAAGTAGATTGTTTATCAAGAGATGAAAGTGGTACGCAAAGTGTGCCTTAAAGCACACGAGTTACTATTTTATACGAGGAAAATACAATAAATTAACACTTTCAACAAATCAAGACGCGCGCCATTTTCACTTCCTATATTGATTGAAGACTTGTCTGTATCGTAGTTTACCTTTGCCGTTTCCGAATGGAATTTACATAACAAAAAAAAAAGAGATGTCAACAGCACGTTGTCAAAATTCATTACCTCCCAGTCAGTGACCGCTGAGCGGCGCGAAAGTATTTTCATATGCATTTAGGTCAGACAGGATTTTCGTATAGGGTTTCTTGTAAACTATATAGACCCTATATTTCCTATTTTTTTTTCAAAATATTAGACTTAGTAGTTTCGGAGATAAGGTAGGGGGGGGGGGATGTCAATATTCCTATATTTTCTTTATTATAATTTAAACTTTGCATTTTAAAATTAATAAAAAAAAAATTATTTGTATTCCTTATAACGAGCCTTTCATTTGAAATAAAAATATTTCCCTTTTAATTTTTCCCCCCAAAATCGAAAAACGATAATTTACGATATACGTCCGTGATTGGGTCACGAAACCCTATGTATGTACCAAGTTTCAACATTATTCGTCTAGTAGACTCGGAGACAATAAGCTGTGCCAGAAGGACAGACAGACAGACACATGAGTGATAAGGGCTTCCATTTTTCATCGTAGATGTTCAGTAATTCTAAATAACATACATGATCATCATATTTTTCAATAGGTATTCCATCCACTAAATGATAACGAACTCTAGTTTGATAACCGTTCATTTGCCCATCGACACAATTTCCACTGCACGGGAGCCAGTCTTCCCATTGTGTTAAGGGACATTCTTCGGAAGAATCTGGATCTATTTCTGGTTCCTCACTGCTGAAAAATATATAATGTTGATTTATTGTTAAAATAGCTTTCCGCCCCCAGTTTCGACGTGGACATTTTTGAACAAAATAAAATATAACCTATGTAACTCGGAGATATCGTAGCCTTCTATTAGTGTAGTATTTTTTAGAATCGGTTCAGTAGTTTTAGAGATTACCTCTACATCCAAACTTACAAACTTTACGTCTTTATAATAGTATAGATAAATAAATGACTCTACAACGGCCTGATTTTTAAATACAGAAACGATGTCGTCGATTTTGAAGAAAAAATAATTAAATATAGCGTTTTCTTTTCGCAATGAAATATCTTGTTTTAGAAAATGACCGGGTTCGATTCCCGAGTCGTGTATGAGATTACTTGAAAATCGATCGATGAATGCAGTTTGTCCTATATTTAAAATCAATGACATGGTGCCTTAGAAAATATTTTTCTATCTCTTATAGTGTAAAATTTTGCCATACTGAGACCGTTCTCAATGTAATTCCGTGGAGGTTGCCACAACGCGTTGTGGTTGTTTTTAGTAGAGCTACAACAACAATTCGTGGCCGATTTTGTCGTTTTGTCAGTGTTTTAGAATAAAGGATTCATATTTACAAAAATTTGAAATGAAAGGAATAATAAGTGTTATGTTTTGAAAAATATTTCTCACCCCCCACTGTCGCCGCCAGTGGTTAGGTCTGAAGTTTGGTACCTGGATGGTTCAGATTCGACAGGGTCTGGTGTCGGCTCTTCAGTAATTGAATTGTCTATTTCACCTCCTTCCTCATTACCTATAAATATTTTTACATGTGAATATATTGCCTTGAGATCTACCTATATAGTTTAATAAAAGTTTGTTTGAATCTGTTTTTGGAATAATTTATGCGATTACAAAAAGTCTTTCATTAAGGTTTCACATTTCACGGATGAAGTATGGGGAAACTAGCCTATTAATACAATAACAAAAACACAATATATTGTCACATCCAATAGATAGCTGTGCCTCTCTCTGCATATATTGGGAACTCTTCTTGATTTACATTTAAATTTCAAATCCCAAATCCTGAATTTAATTTCGTTGTGATTATGACAACAGTGACTATGTGGAGACCTGGCTGGTACACTTTCCTACGTTTACTTTATAATATTATATTTGATATTTTGCACGTCATCTTGGTTTTTGACGTTACTGAATGTAAACATAATTCAACGAATATATACGAGTATTTCAAGATTATTTCAGCGTTTAACTATTACATTCCTGCAACTCTACATTGGTGACCACCGAATTGAACTACTATATGTAACTATAATATACATGGCGCACAAGGATAGCAGTTTGGGCAGCGGCAACCCGACGGCTGTGTCCGGTTCCACTGCCGCAAACGGTACGTCTGCAGAACTGTGCAAAGTCGGAGTAAGGATTCCACCGTTTTGGCCTGAGGATCCTGAACTCTGGTTCGCTCAGGTCGAGGGCCAATTCTCCAACTCCGGGATCACAAGTGATACAACCAAATTTAATTATGTTATCGGGCATCTGGACCGTCAATTTTCGAAAGAGGTTCGAGACATTATAATCAATCCACCACAAAATGACAGGTATGAAAAATTTAAGGCTGAATTAATTAAACGACTCAGCGCTACTCACGATCAAAAAATTCAACAAATATTAACACAGGAAGAATTAGGAGATCGGAAGTCTTCCCAATTTTTAAGGCATCTACAATGTTTAGCTGGAGCGAAAGTACCGGAGGATTTTTTGAAAACTATTTGGATGAGCCGTCTTCCCGCATATATCCAGAGTGTTCTCGCCAGTCAGCCATCAGTATCATTATCTATATTAGCAGATTTAGCGGATCGAATCCAGGATATAGCTCCTTACACTAAGCAAGTGGCGACGACCAGTCAGGATAATCCTGGAAACTGCTGTGAAGAAGTTAAGCATGAAATTGCAGCACTTAAGAAAAGTTTTCAGAAGCTCTCAACTTGCGACAATAGACGCCGCTTCCGTTCTAGTTCCCGATCTCGCTCTCCATCGACGCCTGTTCGAAACAATTCTCCAAGCGACCTTTGCTGGTATCACTACCAGTTTGGTTCTAGAGCAAGAAGATGTGTCTCGCCCTGCAAATTTGACGCGGAAAACTCAAACGACGGTCGTTAGTAGCGGCCAACGACTGTCGTCAACCCTCGTCTGGCCGCCTATTTGTAACCGACAGAAAGACAAAAATGATGTTTTTAATTGACACTGGGTCTGATATTTGCGTGTTTCCTCGGACAGCTATCAAGAACAAACAAACAAAATCAAGCTACCAACTTTTCGCAGCCAACGGCACTACAATATCAACTTATGGTTTTATACATCTTACATTAAACTTCGGTCTTCGACGTGAGTATGGGTGGAGGTTCGTTATCGCTGACGTCACTAAACCTATTATTGGCGTCGACTTTCTGGCGTATTACAACATCTTAGTAGACTGCAGGAATCATAGGATTTGTGATCAACTTACATATTTAGTTGCACCTGCATCTGGTGTTAACCCTACCGAAACAGTCACTTCCATTAAAACCAATTATCCGGAACTTAACCCCGATTTTGAAATTCTCCTAGAAGAGTTCCCAAACATAACGCGTCCAGCTGGCAGGCCACGTGACTGTCCCCACAATACTATGCACTACATCAAAACTACATCTGGCCCGCCAGTTACTGCCCAACCACGTCGTCTACATCCAGACAAACTTATTATTGCTAAACGTGAGTTTGACGAGATGGTTAGGATGGGTACCGCTCGACCTTCTAACAGCCCCTGGTCCTCAGCCTTGCACCTTGTTCCTAAAAAGGACAATAACTGGAGACCTTGCGGGGACTACCGAATGCTTAATTCTCGCACTGTACCAGATAGGTACCCCATTAAACACATACACGATTTCAATTTTAGCCTTTCAGGTTGCACTATATTTTCTAAAATCGACCTTGTCAAGGCATACAATCAAATCCCCGTTTTTCCACCCGACATTCCCAAAACGGCAATTATCCTTTTGGGCTTTTTGAGTTCCCAATGATGACTTTCGGCCTAAGAAATGCTGGACAGACTTTTCAGCGATTCATGGACGAAGTTACCAAAGGTCTTGACTTTACATATAGTTACTTAGATGACATTTTGGTATTTTCGCATGATTTCGTAGAGCATCAACTTCACTTACGTGAGCTTTTCTCTAGACTTGATAAATACGGTCTTCTCATCAACACCTCCAAATGCACTTTTGGTGTTTCAACTCTTACTTTTCTCGGCTATACAGTTTCCGCTGAAGGTGTTAAACCGCTACCAGATCAAACTGTCGCGATTCAAACATTTCCAGAGCCCAAAACTGTGAAAGAGCTAAGACGTTTCCTTGGTATGTATAATTTTTATCATCGCTTCATACCTCGTTCAGCTGAGTTACAAGCACCCCTAAACGATCTTCTTAAGGGCTCTGTGAAAAACAATCAGACTATTAAATTTGATGACATATGCAAACGGGCTTTCGAAGACTGCAAAAGAGGTCTCTGCAATGCTGCAACTCTGGCCCATCCTGACAGCAGCGCTAAGCTTGCTCTTGTCACTGACGCGTCTAGTACTGCCATAGGTGGAGTTTTACAGCAGTTTAAAAATGGATTTTGGCAGCCTTTAGCATTCTTTTCACGTAAGCTTTCTCCATCGCAGATTAAGTATAGCCCTTACGATCGTGAATTGCTTGCTATATACAAATCAATTCAATACTTCCGGCATATGTTAGAGGCTCAGGTTTTTACAGTTTTTACAGACCATAAACCTATCTCATTTGTGTTTCAAGCAAATAGAGACAAATTTTCACCCAGACAATTCCGTTACCTCGACTATATTTCCCAGTTTACATCAGACATTCAACATATTTCGGGAAAGGATAATGTAGTCGCAGATACCCTTTCCAGGATTGAAGAGTTAACCTCCAAGGCTATTGACTATGATGTGCTTGCTCATGCTCAATCTAACGATCCTGAATTAAACCTTTTATTATCAGGGGGTTCATCACTCAAACTTGTTAAACTTCCTATTTCAGGATCTTCCTCATTCATTTATTGTGATGTGAGTTCTTCTACTCCTCGACCTTTTATCGTCAAAGCATTACGTCGTCAAGTATTTGATGCCATTCATTCTCTCTCTCATCCAGGAACAAATGTCACAGTTAATCTTTTGGTACAAAGATTTGTCTGGCCTGGCATACGGAAAGATTGCCGAGAGTGGTGCCGTAGCTGTTTAGCTTGTCAACGTGCTAAAGTAACACGGCACGTGTCTTCTCCTTTGGGCGTTTTTCAATTACCTCCTGCCCGTTTTCTCCATGTTCACACCGATCTTATAGGTCCTCTTCCCATTTCAAACGGTTTTCGTTATGCTCTCACGGTTATCGATAGATTTACTCGTTGGCCTGAGGTCATACCACTCACCGATATCACGGCGGCTTCCACTGCCAATGCATTTTTGACAGGTTGGATTTCCCGTTTTGGTTGCCCGGTCAGCATCACTACTGACCGTGGTAAACAATTTGACAGCTCTACGTTCAAAAATTTAACTCAGCTAATTGGCTCGCAACATAAGATGACAACAGCATATCATCCAGCTTCCAATGGTTTAGTTGAGCGCTTGCACAGACAATTGAAAGCTGCCATAATGTGCAACGCGGACTCCAGTTGGACAGAATCTCTCCCTTTGGTTCTCCTCGGTATAAGAAGCGCCTGGAAATCAGACTTACAGTCATCTGTAGCCAACTTGTTTATGGCGAACCATTTCGCCTTCCTGGCGAATTTTTTCATTCGAATTCTAACACTATATTAGACATGCAAGACTACGTATCAAGGTTACGCTCCTTCGCTAATAAACTAAAGCCTATCCCTACAATACATCATACTTCTAAAACAGTTTTTGTTTTCAAGGAACTGGCAACTTCAGACTTCGTGTTTCTTCGTCAAGACGGAGTCCGTCCAGCCCTGCATCCACCATATTCTGGACCTCATAAAGTCCTAAAGCGAGGTCAAAAATATTTTCGTATTCTCCTTAATAACAAGGATATCACCGTTTCGGTAGATAGGTTGAAACCAGCTTTCATGATGTTGGAAAAAGATCTTGAAACTAATGTTCCTCAGTCTCCTACTCTACCCGCAGCCGCTATGCAACCCGAACCTCCACGCATTACTCGCTCTGGACGCCACGTCCGGTTTCCACCTCACTTACGCCCGTAGTCACGGTCTCGGTGGGGGAGTGATGTGGAGACCTGGCTGGTACACTTTCCTACGTTTACTTTATAATATTATATTTGATATTTTGCACGTCATCTTGGTTTTTGACGTTACTGAATGTAAACATAATTCAACGAATATATACGAGTATTTCAAGATTATTTCAGCGTTTAACTATTACATTCCTGCAACTCTACAACTACTTTATTTAAATCGAGTAGCATATGAGACAAATTATTTAAACACAATTCAGTTTCATAAAAACTCAGGAGTTACCCCCTTGAATGTAAATAGAAGTCTCTATTATTTTAGGAAAAAGGATGGCTTTACGTTTGCCTCGAAGCACCAGTAAATTGATGCTTATTACAATTTTTGGCTGTTAAGTACAACGTTCTAATTAATTGATATCATCACAGTTTATAATACTAGAAACACAAAAACCTGCAGGTTCAGCACAATCTCTATGATAAGTGCGAATCAATCGTATTCGTAATTTTCCAAATGGATGTATGTCTTTCATATCTACTTCATAAAATGGAGAGTTTTTGTCGTATGAACTCATACGAACTCGAGTGATGGCATCTCTTGGCACTGTTTCATCGTTTGGTGACTGAAAATAATAATTTGTTAGTTCCATTGGTTCAAGTGATCTCCAACAGATGGCGTCTTTTACAAAATACATTAATAATAATAATTAAGTACTTAGTCTAATATTAAATTGTTTAATTATTTTTTGTTATTAGAAGGGAAAATAATAAAACATTAATTTTGATGAAGTATTAAGAGAGATATGGCGTACCGACGAAAAAACAATCTTGATAAATAATATATAGAGATATAATAGACGTCTGGTATTAACTAGGCAGAACATGGGTAGGTTCGCGGATCCCTGCCATGTACCAATAATTTTTTTAATTGAAATTTATGTACATAATCTGAAAAACTACTGTTAGAGGCTTTTCCATCTAAACAATACCTAAACAGAACTGGCCACTCCTTAGGTATATCCTCACAAATACCATCGGCTAAACAAGGGAGACTTGGTCTTCCGCTGGGTATCCTAGAACCGTAACACAGTTTCGGGAGCTGTAAGGCAACCCGTCAAGAAAGAAAAAAATATTTCTGAAAAATAAAATGAACTATGAATTTAATTAAGTTTTACAATTCCATGGCTCTATTCATATTTTTATTTTACACTAATTGTATGAAGCTTTCTGACAACCGATCGTAATTTCCCTCCTTTTAATGATAAAAGGGGTATTCCATGATTTATTGTGTGAATTATCCCATAAAAATCTGAATTAGTAACACTAACCTCATAAGAAATTCCATTGTCAGATCCAGCATCCCAAGGATAAAGGTTTAGTTCTCTTTCTTGTAACCAAGTATTATCTTCCATACATAGTTCGAACCTGGTAACACCAAGGAACCAATCCGGCGAAGGACTTAGGGCAATAGCAGTTGATACTAAATGATTTGTTTTGTCTACTCTGAAGAAAGCATATGTGGGGTATGCCATCTTTGGATATCCATGACCTTTGCCTTTGATTATTGTTCTTACTCCATCGCCAACCTGCTCAAATTTTGAAGGACGAACCGGTTAGGTAGGAAGAAATATTTTTCATCATTGATGATCAGTAAACAACGAGGAACAAGGGCTTAATGCTTATTGAGACTAAACTCTGGATATAAGCTTTGTTAAGAATTTATTTCCTGTTCCAGCAAAGTAAGTGATAATTCCTTTAGTCGTTACGGAAATATTGATAAAAAACAAACAAAGCTTCAAGCCGTTCAATATTTTTATATTAATATTAAATTAAAAATATTCGTACCTTTTCTCTCATTTCAGCTTCAAACTGAGTAGTGTTTGTGTGCTCTGCTAGATCTTTAAGACCATCACTTGCTAAACTTCCAGGAGACCAAGGTGCGAAACTATCGGAATGTGATACACCAACCAGATCACTGTATTTGGGTGTCCAATCGTTTTCGGGATATTGTTGAGGATGGGTGTTTCTACACCAAATCCCTGTGAATGTTACCTGAGAATATTTTTATTTTTAGCAAACAATTAAACATCCCGGAGATTTAGCGAGTTGCCCATGTGAAATAGAAAAGGTTGCCAATCAGTCACTAAATAAATAGAAGTATGAGTATGAGTAAGTATAAGTATAATATTGTTTTCAAAGGAAGTGCGAACGCCCGACGGCTTTGTTCGTGTGAGGATCGAACCAGGGACTTCTGGTTTCAAGTTCAATTACTAATACGTTGTCGAAATTAAGGGCCAATAGGTTTTTACTTCTGCTCAAATATTTTCGAAGAAAAACAAAGTCCTAGAAGTCTGTTAGGTTATCCGACGGATGCTGCGAACTGCGGTAACATTACGATATCATGCGATACCTAAGTTGTGTCTCGTTCTGGCTTATAGTTTAGAATAATGTTTTGCGTTTCCAACCTCATATTTAGCGTCATCACATATTTGGCAGTTGTAATTAATGTTCTGTGAGACATCATCAGGTTGATTTATATCTTCACATAACTTCATTGTCAACGGAGCTCCGTCCTCAAACCATACTTCTTCATTCTCGGCAACCATCGCTCTCAATGTGACACAACCATTACCGGAGGGAGGGGCTTGCCAGTAAACCTGCAAACGTTTTGGATCATTATTAATTGGTCGTGTATATTGTATATTTTTTAGGTTCATTCAATTTCATAATCGATTATTCGTTTACTATCTCAGATTACAGAACAACATAAGGTAGATTATAATATAGATATTTATAATCTAATATATAGATATTTTTGTTTCTAGGATAAAAATAATCTCTTGGAAACGGAACTTTTAAACGCGATTTCCTTAGCTTTTTGTGTGGAAACCTCAATTATTTTGCAGATGTCAAATGCCAGGTTCCTTCCTTCTTAACGCAGGCTTTTGAATGATGATTAAATATCAACAAAACCGACCGTCACGAGACGAAAGTAATGTCATACCAGACAATTGTATGCTTAAAACACTCGCTCACTGTTTAAAGTTTAGCAAGGGCCCGATAGATGCCGCTAGATAGTTTAATACAGCTAAAGTTACTTTACCTGTTATTCACCGACACTTTTTTCATAGTGTGAACATACTACATACTTGATTAATTTAGGGTTGGCAGAGACCGAAAATATCCTCACGCTACGATCCTTTGGTCTCATTTGAATCCATTGCATACATCGGGTGCTTTTTATTTTTCCTTTTTTCAAAATATTTATCTGTGAATTTTCTCCTTGCCCGCTCTCGATCCACTCTTCTAGTAATATCGGTTCTATATTACCTTTGCATTTTTGCTATATCTAATGTGAACGTGAGAATAAGCTGGACCGCAAATCGTACCAATGCCTCTGGTTACGCCAGTTTTGGCATTGTTTAAAGTATTGCATATTAATTTGTAAATATGAAAGGTTTCGTTAAGGGACAATCCTCCTCCACAGTCGGTCCCTCACTGCTGAGGATCGTTGTAAGACATCACATCACTAGTCTAAGTGAGCTGTCAGTGATATGTGAATTAAGAGTACTTTGTGTAACACGCACCTTGGTGGTGATTTGTATTATATGTAAATATGTAAAATAGCAATAAACAAGTAACCCTTAACAATACCTTGTTTGTATCAATCTAAATATATAACATGGCGCTGCGTGGACAAACTAAATAACTTAGTGAAAATCTGTGAAAATAACCTATAAATACTTTGTGAAAAAGGCACGTGGAAACTGCACCTACCTACAAACGTGTGCTTTGAACATTGGACTCTTGGACTAAAAAAGGGCAAAAAATTGAATTATTGAGACCTCCTGCACCTTTGGTATTAACCGGAAACAACTTAAATCAAGCCTTCAAGGATTGGAAACAAAAATTTAACCTATATTTCTCTGCTAGTGGGGCCGAAACCAGATTGACATCCGAACAAAAGAAAGCCCTACTACTACATTGTATTGGCGATGAAGCTTTAAAAATATACAACAATTTTGATGGAAAAGAGGACCTAAAATTCAATGATGTTATAAATAAATTTGAAGAGCACTGCAGTCCATATTCTAATGAGACCTATAACCGCCATTTATTTTTCTCAAGGAAGCGGAAAGATGGAGAATCACTGGACCAATTCTTTACAGAAATTAAAAAACTAAGCTTAGATTGTAACTTTGAAAATTTGAGAGATGGTCTGGTGAGAGATCAAATTATACTTGGTTTAAATGACATGATATTGAAGGAAAAATTACTTAGAGTAAACAACTTAACATTAGAAAAGTGTATAACCATTTGTAAAGCCTCAGAGGTTGCTCAAGAACAAATAAAGGAGATAACTGGATCGACCTCTGCAATATTAGCAATCAACAAAAGAAATCAAGGAAGTGGAAGACAGTCTAGAGTGGATACAAGGAAAATTAGCATAGATTCAAGAGATACTTACAAGGAAAGGAACAGGTATGACAGCAGAGGGAGACAGGCACAACATGCAAGCTATTCAAGAGAGCGGCAATCTAAGTGTAGAAAGTGTGATTCCTATCACCAGTACCGCCAGTGTCCAGCTTTTAATAGAAAATGTGCTGTATGTAAAAAGTATGGACATTTTGCTAAAATGTGTTATAATAGGAATAGTTGTGCTATAGTACAGGACGACCAAGAAAGTGTATCAGAGACATCCTCAGTGGACAGTAGAAATATATGTATAGATACTATAAGGTCAGTAAACTCTGTGTCAAAGGATTGGATAGAAACTATAGAAATAAATAATATAAAAATAAAATTTAAAATTGATACTGGAGCCCAGGTAAATATATTAAATTATGAAATTGTACAAAAGTTAGGGTTGAATATAAGAAAATCTATTGTGAATTTAAGAAATTTTGATGGAAGTTTAATAAATATAGAAGGAATTACTCAGTGTAAATTAAAGTATTGTCATAAAATATATAAGAAAGATTTTTATATAGTTAAGTTTAAAACTCCATGTATATTAGGATATCAATCAGCTGTTGAAATGGGTTTGATAAAAATAGTGAATCAAATTGAGTCAGAAAGTAGTTATGATACAAAATATATTACACATGTATATAAAGATTTATTTAAGGGTTTAGGAGTGATTGACTATGTATATAAAATTAAATTGAGCGATAATTGTATACCTGTGGCAGAGAGACCTCATAGGATTCCTTTTGTGTTGCAATATAAAGTTAAAGCCGAGTTAGACAAAATGGAAAAAATGGGAGTTATTAGGAAGGTTACAGAACCTACTGAGTGGGTTAATTCTATGGTGATTACAAAGAAAAGTAAAGATAATATTAGAATATGTTTAGATCCCCAGAACCTAAATAAATGTATATGTTAGAGATAAGAATAGTAATAAGTTAATTAAAGGATTAATTTTAGATGTAACAGATAAACCTAGAACTTATAAAATTTTACTGGAAAATGGTCAGATAGTTTTAAGAAATACTTTTCATATTTTTAAAGGGTCGAAAGATAATTTTGGTTCTAATAGATTGTTGGATTTTGATGATGATGACGATTTGTTTGATAATAATGTACCAATACAGGGACCTGTTCAACAACCTAGACATGTACATTTTTCAGATCAGGTTCAGGTACACAGTTATGATAATGTACAGAGATCAAGGTCAGGTAGAGCCATTATTAGACCCAATAGATATCCTTCATAAAATATTGTTTGTTTAAAGGAAAGAAAGGGAGATGTAAGACATCACATCACTAGTCTAAGTGAGCTGTCAGTGATATGTGAATTAAGAGTACTTTGTGTAACACGCACCTTGGTGGTGATTTGTATTATATGTAAATATGTAAAATAGCAATAAACAAGTAACCCTTAACAATACCTTGTTTGTATCAATCTAAATATATAACAATCGTGACCCCGTCTCATCAGCTTCTCCTCAATTATCTTCTTCCATCGGCTGCGGTCCTCTGCCTGATGAAAGGCTGTGGTAATACTGGTGTCCAGGTTTTCGGACACTTGATCGGACCATCGTTAAGGGACAATAGTTTGGTGAAATAGCTTCATGTAAAGCAGATACTTTCATCTGTGGTCATCATCAAGTTCTTCGGTCATATTACTTGCAATAAAGACTTAATGGAGCGTCTAGCGGTACAAGGTCGAGTCGAAGACAGGTGGTCACGCGGTCGAGTCCCCTACCAGTTGGACTGACCAATAGATTTGTGACGAGGTATTCTATCAATGAATGTTCCTGTGAGGCTGTCAACCGGTGTAGAGAACGCAAGAGCGGCGACAATTATCCAGAGAACAGAAGATGAAGAAAGTGAACGTTTTTATTAATGACCTACTTACCTCAATTTCAGATTTAAATACGCTGTTTATTTGTTCAAGGGAGTTATGACATCGCTCACTATATCTTGACAGGGTGTTGTCTTGCGGTCTTAATAAGCCTGGGTATTTGGGCAATAGTCTCCTGGGATTTTGTGGGTCTATATGAAGATCTCCCTCAGCGGATATTATGAAGGTACTGTATGTGGATCCACCGTCTGTAGCTGCTAGCTTAACTGGAATTTTGAAGGTATTAATTATTTTTGTAAGAAAACTAGCTTTTCGCCCCGACTTCCTACGTGGAAATTTTTATATCACTTGTGACCCGATTCCATTATATCTTTGGAAGATATCGAAATGAAAATCTAAGTTTAAATACCTACCCGCCATGATCCCTGAAGTTTTATCAAAGTCGTTTCTGAAAATATTCTAGACAAACACTAGAACAGTCAGACAAAATTCCTTAAAAGATTTTTTAAGCTTTAGTAGTATGTAAATAAGAAATAGGTATCTAACGTTTTGATTCAAATTCAAAAATTGCTGAAAGTTTGAATTTTTAATTTAAACCTAGGAGCCATATCTGGACAAAAAGTGGTGCCCCAGACAATTTTATTTATTTGTATATATTATTACTACTCGTCTTTCGGACTGTCTGTCTGTTAGTCAATAAAAAGAATACCTGTATAAAGCTGATCAGGTATATATGAGTCCTTAGTTCCTGTCACGCTGAGTTGATATCTGCCGTCTGCTACAGAAGGTGGACTGGTAGAGCCATATGGTCTGCGGTCGCACCGAAAGCACGACACTTTGGCCACAATTGCCAACAATAGTAATATTTGTATTAAACTTGAATTCATTGTCATCTAAAAACATTTTATATCTTATATTTAAAACTTATGTACATAATCCGACAAACCACACTTTAGAACTTGGCCACTTAGGTATAGCCTTACAAATACCATTGACTAAAAGAGAGAGACTTGGTCTTCCGCTGGGTACCCTGGGACAGATAACACCCGTGAAGAAAAAATAAATATGCATATAAAGGACACATTTGATCTGCACTGAATGTTGTTAGTTGTTAATACAATGTCGATTAAAAAAACTTCGTAAGAAAACACCTACTTTTAAAAAACCTCCTAACCACTCTACTACTCCAAGATATAATAAAAAATACATTCACATTATGACCCATCGTTAGGCCTTACAAATACCATCGGCTATAAGAGGAAGACGTCCGCTGGGTACCCTGGGACACGGTTTCGGGAGCTGTAAGACAACCCGTGAAGAAAAAAAAAAAGAAAAAAAAAACTCACATTTTATTCTTCATAATAGTCAATTCAGTTGCAGACAACGGACGACTGAATGTAAAGAAACTTCTATGAAACTGTAGAGTTACATGGATATCAATTTACATACATAATTGAGCGTAGGACGTGCAAGATGATATATAGGTATGTAAGAGTGTCAATTTTCATCTGAAGAAGTATTTATCTATCTATCTATCATCACGTCTTTCATCCCAAGAGGGGTAGGCAGAGACAATGGAATGCCATTTGTTACGATCCTGACATACCTCTTTCGCTTCTTTTATATTTATCATACCTTTCATACATGCTCGGCGATTGTGTGTACTTTTAATATTTCCATCGATCAATATATTTTTTATATGTTCAATAAAAGTACCCCTAGGTCGTCCTCTGCCAGCATTTCCTTTCACTTCAACCATATAAAGCTTTTTAGTCATCTTTCATCCCTCATTCTTTCAACGTGTCCAAACCAGCCTAAACTCTTTTCTTCATTTTAGTCACAACATCATCTTTTACTCCGCATTCTTCTCTAATGACATCGTACAATGAACAATAATGATTCATGGACCACATACAACATAAAATGGTTAGCTGTTAATTTTTTTTAAATATATTCTTCTTACGTCACTTCAATTTCAAATTTAAATCCTATAATCCTGAATTTAATTTTGTTGCGATGACCAAAGATTTAAATCGGTAGATAATTATGCCCCACAATAGTGAGCGCACGATTAGATAGATTACGGTGAGATAGAAATAGTGTGAAATGCGTGCGAGTAAGAGAGACAACAATGTTTCGCTGTTTTAAACTTTAGAAAAATCATATATCGAATTATTCAATTTCAATAAGATTGAAATTTACATCCACCAGATTTTGATGAAAAATTGTTACCATTATTTTGTACTAGCTGTGCCTTGCGGTTGAACCCGTGCTAATGGTTACTGCTCCGCTCCTTTGATTCGTAGCGTGATGTTGCCTATAACTAGGCTTGCCAACTCTTATTGATGGATTTGCGGGAGACTAAAAATTTATATGCGGGACATGGCTAAAAAAAGCGGGACCTGCCTACAAATGTGAAACGAAAGAAAAACAATTGTAATTTATTATTAAATCACTTTTATTTAAAATTTTAAATAAAATTAACAAAATTAGTTTGATTAGTTTCTTATTACATACTAATCATAAATAAAAAATAGTGAGGTGTCGGTGTCACCGTGTCAATCAAGTGTGTCGCACGGTACTCTTACCTCATTTAAATGGGATGTCTGTCTAACCTAGCTAGGTTCGCCAAAAAGCGGGACAATTAGCGTCCCGCGGACATGTTTTGCGGGGCGCACTATTTGAGCCCTGCCTACCTATAACCCTCTTTAAGAATTGGGCTATTAAATGCAAAAATATTTTTTTTAAATCCGATTGGTAGAGAATTAGCTTGAACCATCAAACAAACAAAGAAACAAACTTGACAACGTGAATTATATTATAAAAATAGAAAATCTTATTTCTTTGTATACTAACTTGCAGATAGAATGAGTGCGTCGGTCGCCGAGTGGTTAAGACGTAGGCAGACCCCAGGTTCGATCCCGGATCCCGGCCATGTACCAATGGGTTTTTATTTAAAAACTTATGTACATAATCCGACAAACGTCTTTTCCATCTAAATATATCTCAACATAACTAGACACTCGTTAGGTATAGCCTCACAAATATTATTGGCTAAACGAGGGATACTTGGTCTTCCGCTGGGTACACTAGGTAATACGGTTTCGGGAGCTGTAAGGCAACCCTTGAAGAAAATAAATCTTTCTTTGTATATTAACTTGCAGATGCAATGATCATTTCAAGCATAACAAGGTAAACCAAAATAAATGGCCGTCAAATACACATAGGTAACTGACCTTTTCCCTTAATATTTTTTTGCATAATTTCCTCTTATAGCTGCAAAGATGACATAAAATGAACAAGGGGAATCTAAAACAAAAATAAATCCTTGCATTGTTGTATAATAGGGTTTAATAAAAATGAAACGATCATGTAACTGAGAAATTCGTTTTATTTTTAACTCTGTACAGATAATAAATTATGGAATATCGTTCTAACTATTAAATAATCTAATGAATAATTTACAATGAACAATTTTATATTATTAGATTTTTATTTAACTATAGAGAAAAACTTTATAACTATAGGAATTTTCATTGATATGTTTTTGTAGTGTGGTGTCATATGAACACCGTTTAAAAATAACAATATAAACGAACATTTATGATATTAGAAATAAAATATTCTTTTCTGTGGAGGGCACGTAAAGTTGTCTGTACTTTTAAAGTACTTACCTCTGTTTGCCCTTTGATAAGTTTTAATGTGAGCAACTTGCAAAATGTGGAAATTGTTGTAAATGTGTATCTGCTGTGCGAGCATGACGATGCAGAAATAATTTCTTAACATAGACAATAATTATGTTGATTCGTCGGACAACGCACGAGCCCCGTCGTGACATGATGGCGAATCCGGTTTAATCTCGTCCGCGCTGTGATGGTTGGTGATTAGTCAGTGATTAATAAGACATATCACATCGGTGGGAACACCTTAGCTACCGATTAATCGGCTATTGTCTATAATACTTGACATTGACAAATCATCGATTAATATGGATGGAGCCATAATAAAATAAGAAGACAAAATGTCAGTTAGAAAGAGAAAGTGACAAAGCAGGACAAAGAATAGCGTCACGGTACTTTTTGTCTTCCTTTATCTCTATGGGACATTATCGCTTTCTTTTTCTAACTGAGATTTTGTCTACGTAGAGAGATTCTCTCTACACGGTCATGCTCGCACGGCATCAAATATACTTGACAATAATTAAATATTTATTTTACGTATTTTTATTTATTTGGTCACTATTTTAAATTCAATTAGGTATGCCACAGAGAAGAGGAACGGCCTGTCTTCATCCGTATTTCCAGCCTCATATATAACCTTGGAGTTTTCAAGGGAAATGTGAAAAAGCGATTTGTTGCTTATTGCTCAGGCTCTCAGTGACATATTCTTTTTTTTACAATAAAAAAAAAAACAAATAAATAATGTTAATTATATTTATATAGGAGGTAATTATATTATGTAATAGATTCTTACTATACGATTTGTTCCCAACTAAAGGAGAATTTTATTATTAAATTGTGAAGTAAAGTCTCTATAAAAGCTTTCGTAATAATAATATGCCCTATTTTTTAAATATCTTAAATCTAGATTTGCCATTTGGGCATGATATGTATTATTTGGCGTTGACATTATAATAGGCACAATAATGCACCGATTGATTAGAAACAAAGTTATTTACTAAAAATTAAGAAAAAATAAATCGTGCATTTCTTTGTCTCAAATTAATAATATTAGAATAAATAATTTAAATATCCATATTTGTCACATTCCATACTCGACATGCATAGTTTGATATTCAGAAATATCAGTCGTTCTTTACCATTTGAAGGTAAGGTAATTTAATATTGTTGTGATCTTTTCACGCAAAAGTTCTGAATGGATTTTTGATGCGGTTTTTACCATTGGATAAGTTGATTCATGAGGAAGGTTTACGAGTACTAAACTTGGACCTATCATGTTTAGGAGCTGAGCATTAATAGTATAAGTGAATCAAGTCGGGGAAAAAGTTAATCTCTAATAGATAAGTAGTAAGACGTAAGTATTTGTGTGGGTACCTATTACAATTTTTACAAACCGATATTGTACTCAAATATAAAATGTGACATTTGACAAATATGGATAAACTAGAATAAAATAATTCGCATGATTGTCAATAGATGGCGTTTTTTGTAAGTAGAATTCGTTATTAGAGGGAAAAATAATCTTCAAAATGGCGTATTAAACATTAATTTTGGTACAGCATTAAGGGAGATATTATTCATACCGACAAAAACCAATTTGAGAAATAATATATTAGAGATAGAAGAAAAAAATGCATTATTTATCATTCAATCCGCAGAAACATTCATAATATCACAGCGTGATTTGAACACAATACCAGTGTGGTGCCAATTATACAATTATACTTTCCTACCTGAAATTAGCTTGAAAATTTTGAGAAGAACTAACAAGAACTGTCAATTATTGTATTGAAATTTTGACAGCAATTTAGATACTTTCCGTAATGTATGTTTAAATTTTCCAAAATGTCGTAGCTTTAAAAGCTTCAAGGTGTCATTTACACTTTAGGGTATCTTTATCTTTTGACCCACTTCTTATCGCATTGCCTCTTGCTCAAACAAAGTGTTTTATGAATTCGTAGCAGAAAATTTAAATTGTTGTTTTTATTTTTAGTTGTATAGAAATAAATTCTACTAAAAATAAAAAAAAAACAATTTAAGTATTCTGCTATGAATCAATAGTAATTTATACATTTTGTTTTGTGTCCATACCCTATTACCAGGACGCGGTTTGATATTAAATTGATTTTTGTAATCAAATCTTTTTGAGCTTCTGGATATATCACGTGACAAACCAGCGTAGTTGTAGTACAGTATTTTCCAAATTATGTGCAACATCTAAAGAACCTAAAAAACCATCGAGACTTACAGCTATAGTCGCATATGATGTGTAACATCTGACATGTCACCTTGGTAATAAGCAATATTAACATTATATCCTGAAAACATTAACAATTTATACACAACTGTATGTTAAGCGCACAGCTGATGCGTTGTTCTTATCTATTTCCCTTTCTCTTTAGTCACACACACGCACACACTGTTGGCTGACAGTGCTAACCTCTCGCAAAATGGGTTGGTAGCAACTGAGGACCAACTCTACCACCGCGCGCGCTCCTTGATCAAATCAAATAGCGCGCGCTTCCCCGCCTTCTGTTACACACTTCCGTCCCTTTTCACGAAATCACTCCCACAGATTGCAGGAAAGCGAGAGGAAAGATGTTAGACATCAAAAATACAGCGGGTTTGTTACATGATATCTCTAGATAACTAAAGTATTGTGAGGATTTTAACAACGACCTACTAACTAATAAGAGGCCTAATGTAAGGTTAATAAATAGATAAAAGCAGAAAGTTAGTAATATAAGTTGATTATGGAATTCTGTATGTAATGGTATGTTTGTTACAATTGTATTTAAAAAATTGAGCTGTTTTTTTTCTATACATTGGTTTTTTATAATACATTTTCAAAGTTTCGCAGGCAGACGACATAGTGACGTCATTATTTAAGGTTTCTGTTTGTGATAAAAGGAGCACCTTCCACGATCCTTAACGTGCTCTGTGGTACTACCACTTAGACAAATGAATTGCTCTTTTAGCTAAATGATGATGTAATTTTGTCGTCCGTTAGCAAAACTTTGAAAAATTGTTATAAAACTATGGAGAAGTTTTTTAAAATAACTTAATTTTTGAAATAAAATATAAAAAACATACGGTCTTAGTTTTTAATTTACATAATATATCGAATTGTTGACCTGCCGACTAGGAGTTCGCGAGATATTACAAAAATAAATTAGGCGTCTTTATTAGGTTATTAGGTCGTTCTATTTTATATACTTCATTAAAATATAAAACTAATGTATCTTTCTGAAAATAATGTGATCTACCAACTAGCCGATTAGTGGCTAATCGGCCCCAAAATGCCAAACTACTGATTAATAGGGGTGTTGACAGTGAAAGAAAATAAATACACAATAATATTTTTTATATAGTCTATAACATATAATCACTGAAAATAATGTTTATTTATTTGTTTATTTTTTAATATTTAAATGAAAAATATTTATACTTCCAGTCACGTGACCGCAAACGGGAAGTGACGTCACTTTCATCTAAATATCAAATAAATAACTACAGACTACTAACTATGTTATAGTAACTATCTGTCAATCTGTCACCGACTAAGTTATTTTCTTGTTATTTTATTTAATCTGAGACATAATTATATTTTTTAAATGTAAATACAAATATGAAAATTGTCAACACCCCTATGAGAATATGAGATAGTTAAGACTGGTTGATTTGCTACTTCAATAAAAAAGTCGATCATACAATAAGTACCAAACGCAAGTACGTTTAGTATAATTTATTTCCCGTTTCCTGTAGCCGACTGTACAAGAGCCGACTATAAAAGTGAATAAATAGTCGGCTTTACCTACTAGTCGCCGATTAGTCGGTAGATCCCTAAAAATAACATTTCGTTACGTGCAAATAATTCAACGGAAAACATTATGGACACACCTTAAAGAGAATGAATTAGGTCGAGTGAACGCATAAGTTTACAATATCACAGCCCGTTAATTGAAATAAATTGTAACTAATCAAAAGATATTATCAAACCCATTGCAGCGTCATATATAACATAAATAATAGAAAACTGTGGACTGTGTGTCCGCAGCTATGAGAAGCACTTGGTTCAGGCAGTGTTAAATTTGCTGAAGGATGCTCAGGGATTTCTGGTTTGATTACTTCAACTGTGGACAGAAGAAAAAAATTGTTAAGTTAGTAAATTAAGTCGAAGGCGCTCACTAAAATGATAAAATCAATGCCATAAGTCCGGCATCGCACCGAAAATTACCCATTCCGGCCGCCGGATGATCTAGGCGGACCGTTCGTTACAAGAATTGGACGAGTCTGTGGTCGGTTTCAGTGGACCGTACGGCGACGCGCCGGGGATTGGACGTATGTTTGGCCACTTTTAGAGACATTACAGAGGACAGTTAGTGTGCTGGATTTAGTACCTATAGAGGTTGAAAATGCAATGCAATAGAGTATAGAGCCATCATAATATGATATAGGGACTCAATAGCCTAATTGGTAGAGCGTTGACTTGAAACTGGGAGGTCCCGGGTTCAATTCCCACTCGTGCCAAAATACTAAGCCTCAGTTTTCTTTAATAATATGTGCTTTAATCGATTCCTTATGTTTCGGAGGACACGAACTTCTTCTAAAAATAACAGATAAATGTTTACGCCAGGTTAAAGAAGTGACACATATAGTTCCATTAAGTGCAGCAACAGGCTTGCCACCTGTTCTGTTCGATATGGATAACTGGCAAAAAGCATGTCATGAATTTGTATTTACTTGTGTTTATGATTGTATTATCAACACATTTCGGTTAATTTATAAATTAACAAGCTGTCCGCGGTTTCACCCGCGTGGAAATAAATCCAAAAAGAAATAATCCCGTGGCTGTAATTTGCCCCTCCCCCACCCGATTTCGCTGTATAAAAAGTAGTTTAAGTCATTCTCTGACCTCTAAACTATGTCGATCCCGTGAAAAACAAAAACAAATCTATCCCACGGGAACCATACATTTTTCCGTTATAAAAAGTAGCCCATGTGCTATTCCAGACTATAATCTATCTCTGTGCCATATTTCATCCAGATCCGTTTAGCCGTTCTGGCGTGATTGAGTAACAAACATCCACACATACATCCATACAAACTTTCGCTATTATAATATTAGTGGGATTATAATATAATCTAATAAATAACAATTATATAGTGGGATAAATTTGGACATTGCTTTAGGAAGTAGGTATAATGTAAAATTTCGAAATCCACGCGGGCGGAGCGGCGTCCCAAAGATAGTTTAAGTAAAAAACAAGCATATTTGCGTGTATACAACATGTTTGAATTATTAAACGCGTTTGGGGAATAAACGTATTATAAAGGTAAAAAACAACACAGGGTTGCTATTAATTTTGTGGGTAATGCCTAACGAAATTGCTGTTTAATTTTCGTGGCAGTAAATGGGTTTACGATACAAACTTTTCTCATTTCGTGCTGTTGTTATAACTTCTCTTTAGTTTTGTGCACATTTTTTGTTGTGGAAACCGTGTTTTTGCAAATAGTCATATTGTTCGACTTTTCGTAGAATTTTTCAAACGTTTCAAATCCGAGAAAAATGCTAGGCTTCGTCCACAAACATTTTATTAAATTCGAAAAATAAGGTTTTTGTTATTCTTCACGGGTTGTTTGCTGGCCCCAGGGTACCCAGTGGAAGACAAAGTCTAGCTTTTTAAAACTGAAATATTTTTTAAACTGGTCCAGTATCTTTCTAGTTCACTTCTTAAGTAGCCCCACGCACTGGTCCGGTATCTTACGGAAAATTTTCGGTCCTGCCGCCGTATGATCGAGATTGAAGACAGGCCACACATTAGCAATGTATATCATACGATCTAGATCACATGCAATTCACTCACCCACACAGACACACAAGATTCTGACTAGTCTGTGGTCGGTTTCGGTGAACCGTACGGCGACCGGCCGGGGATTGGACGAATGTGTGGCCACCTTTAGAAACCAACTCGCACTCTCTCTTCATGCTACTTATAGATAATAAAACAATGTTCATAACTTGTACAAAAGGGTTTAACGTAAGGATATAAAATTTCAAGCCGATCTCGTAAAATAAATGTTAAGAATGAAGGCAACTGACTCCTCGGTTATTGGAATTGGTTTTTATTATCAGAAAGTCTGTTAGAGCCGGTCTTTCGGCTTCTTGACGGCCCATTTCGAGATAGTGTCACATAATTCTCAAAGTTTAACCCAGTGTCGCGACCTTTTGGGCATACGAAATGTTCTGAAATAAAACCGCGCGGGTCGAGGATCAACATTATCTCGTCCCTTCTGTCACAGTAAAAACAGTAAGATAACTTCGTACTAGCGTACAACTGAAATAAATGCGATGCTTAGGTATATGATAGCCGCCCTAGCCTCTCCTAAAATGTAAGCAGTATATGGAAAGAAAAAAAAAATGTACCAAAAATTAAATAATCATTTTGTAAATAAAACGAAATAAAACAATGAAGACTTGGCTGTATGTTTAATTATCAACCTTTGCCATTTCGTGGAATAAATTGTACAAAAAAATATGTAAGCATTAAAAAACATTGACAAAACATAGCCAAGTTAATCTAACAGTGATTGGCGCATTTTAATATTTTGATACCCTGCACTAGGCGAGTCTGTGTCGCTGAGTTGAGTTTTTAATTGGTACTTAGTGAATTTTATTCTTCGTTAGTATTATGGGAGCTGTCTGTATTAAGATAAGTTTCCCCCGATATCCACAGGTATAGAAACGAAACTGTAAGTGAATTTGTAATCATCTGAAAATCCAGTTAAACAGTTTCCTAAGATGACGAAAGGTTGCGAGGCTTGGGACAGCTGTTTCGTCATCTTGGAAATGCACCGGGAAGTTACTTCTCCTAACTACACATACAGACACACACACACACAAAGAAAGAAGAAGAACAAAAGACAATAACTAGAAGGATGGAAAAAGAGACCTTAGCTGCCAGTTTCCTCCCCCCGCGAAGTAATGCCTTACGGCGGTTCCCGCGGGAGTTCAGAGGCTGGAGGGCAGGGAGAGGTTTTAGTCGTTATTAACTCTTGAGTCCGACATATCCAGGCGAAACACCTAAACCTGTTGAATACGTAAATGTATTTCTTCCTCTTAAAAAAACACACACACACACACACCAGATACATGCATACATATATACATACACCCCAACATAATTAGTCTATAAGATGTATCTAAAGGTGCTGTGATTGCCTCGTTGTTTTTTTTGTTATCTATCATTACTTTAAGTTAGACATAGAAATTGTTAACCTTTTTGGCTTTAAGATTATCATGTTTAATAAGTTGCTGTGGTTTATATAATAAAAAAAAAAAAAAAAAATTATATTAGATCTGGTATGTTAGCAGCAGTTACCTTACTGTTCTTTTTTACTATGATTACATTTTAGGAGGCTGTGGCGGCCGTTATGAAATCTTCACATTTATTTCAGTTATGCAAATCAGTTTTAGGGAGGAATTCATAGTTACGTTCTATACGTATGGGTGTTATATTATACAAGCACTAGTAACCCGACCCGGTTTCGTCTAATAATTACATTTCAAACTAATAGGAAAAAATTTAATTCATGAAAACGCGCTGTTATCAAACCTTTTCTCCGACTAGATATACTTAAAATGGTTATAATTTTCATTCAAATCAACCAAATTAACCTCAAATTAATTCAATTTAAATTAACCTGACTAATATAACTATACTAGATGACACGTGCGAGTCTTTTTAAATAAATAAATTAGTCTAATTGCAAAAGAAAAATTAAAAATTTGATTTGTTTGTTTATTTTTTCGTCATTAGAGGGAAAACAATCGAGGCGTATCAAAGACTATCCATCTTTCACGTTAACAGAGCAACGGATTGACTTGATTTTTTTTTGCAGAGATATAGTATTGTGACATAGGTGTTTTACTTCCAAAAAATCTTTCGGCATAAATTCATATTTCACATAACAAAATTTAACTAATTTAACTGATTCCACAAACTATGCTATATTTGGCTAAAATTATAAATACAATTTATATGGTGGAGCACAAATGGATTACGGATTACACATAACGCTGCTTCTAAAGACCATGAGGACCGCAACGTGACGTGGCATCCCTAGCGACGCTAATTCAGTAAAGGCTTTACTAATAAACGTAGTTAAACAACTGTTTTGTTAATACTAGCGAACTGCCCTATTTTCGTATTGCAATATTTTTTATTTCTAGATAATACCTAATTATAAAGTTATAAATAACCTTATCTATGTATTATTTATTGTAGATTATTTCATTCTACAAATTTTTTACACGAAAGCCATGTGCTAACTTTTCACCTGACTTGATTTTCCTCAGCTCTTGTATACGGCCATTTTTTAACCGACTTAAAAAAAGGAGGAGGTTCTCAATTCGACTGTATTTTTTTAATGTTTGTTAGTTACCTCAGAACTTTCGACTAGGTGAACCGATTTTGATGATTATTTTTTTATTTGAAAGTCCAATTTTTTAGTGAAAATTGGTTCCTGCAGTAGTTTTGAATAAAAACTGATTTCTAAGTAAATTTTTGTCATAACTCGATGAAATGCCAAGCCGATTCCGATTATTTATATTTGTAATGATACTTGTTATGTTATAAACATTAACTTAAAAAAAAAAGAATTTGAACAACTTAGTTCCCAAATTCACTAATCTAGACAATTTATTAGGAACCTACGATTATCAGTACATACAAACATAGATAATATTGAATAGATCTTTATCTTCTTAGATGTTTTCTTAATTTTGTATCCTAATTTTGCACTAACCGTCTTCAAATTCTACGACGAAATATTTATTATTTCTATTTTTTCAGTGCAAATTTTTGAAGTCGGTACACTTTTTTTAATGTTAATTTATAATACTTCCTCGTGGATCAATTAATCTAATAGGAAAATCTGAACAAATTCCATTCGGTATTTCCGATGAAAATGGCGCACAGACAGACGCGGCAGATTTTTATAGTATAGCAATATTATTATAATATTATATATAATAGTGACATTTTGTACCCAACTAATTACATGGAAAATTTTTGAAATGTGGCTAAGAATTTATCTCGAAGGATTTCCGTAATAAAAAGTAGTTTTGTCACTCTTCGGGTAAAAAATCCCGTCGATCCGTTGCTCCGTTTTGGCATAAAATAAGGACAAACGAACACACTTTCCCATTTATGGTTAGAGAGATGGAGACAGAAAGTGGTTGTAAGCACTTGCCGGCAGAAAACCTCTTTTTCGTGTAGTCTGAGGCCCCCCTTTACAAATTCTTGTAGACTATTAGGGGTCCAGCGCTTGTCGGTACGCCGCTGAGCCGATTTAGATAAAAAAAAATAAAAAAAACCTCTCCTACCAGCTGGCAGAAAATGAGTGAACAGCATTTTCTTCTAAATCGGCTTAGCGGCGTACCGACAAGCGCTGGACCCCTACTCGTCTACAAGAATTTTTAGAGGGGTGCTCAGACTACACGAAAAAGAGGTTTTCTGCCGGCAAGTGCTTACAACCACTTCCTGTCTCCATCTCTCTAAATCTTTTAAACGTGAAACGGATACCATACATACCTATAACAGTATCTTTGCGAACATCTGCAAATTTGTCGTGAATACTTCTGAATTCTGGTATAGTGCTGACGCAGGTGACATTAAGACGTCCTGTAGCAACCATAGATAATTCCGAGACTGTAACAAACAGCTCCCGACCACGGCCAGGCCGGCGACTGCGGTGACGGGGTGCACGTGCGTCGATTGCTTCGTGGTATTCTGTTAATTCTTCAACCTGGAAATATTTATTTATTTATTTATTTATTTATTTTTCTTCACGGGTTGCCTTACAGCTTCCGAAATCTTGTTATCGGTCCCAGCGGAAGACCAAGTCTCCCTTTTAGCCGATGGTATTTGTGAGGCTATACCTAACGAGTGGCTAGTTTGTCGGATTATGTTCATAAGTTTTTTAATTATAAAAACGCATATGTACCAGCAAATATTGTGGGCATAAACTTCAAAAAAATCGAATTAGTAGAATTCGACATCTTCGAATCCCTCTCTATCGCATTTGGATTTGTCTATTCCCTGTTGATTCCCTGTTTACTCAAAATTGATTCAGCCGTTTAAGAGAGTAAATTCAAACAGGTACAAGGTACAATATGTGAATATAATATTAAATTCCAATGTTCACAGACATACAGTTTAATATTTATTAGTACACAGTAGAATGCACTAATACTCAATTGATAAAGGAAACTAGAAAACAATAAAACGAAGAGAAGATCCAACCTACAATTTTTTTTCCTAGCGTCAATGAACCTACCGCAAAATCGGATTCTAAATTATTTGACGCGTTAAATAATATGGATTGCCGTCACGCTGATTTACGAAAACAGAGTTATAGTGTGGAGTGCCTGGAGATTTTGACCTCGTTCGGAATCCAATTACTTTGAATGTATTATGAATGTTTTCTAGATAAAATACTAAATGTTTATTCATTTTTTTTGCTTTTTATTTTTTTTTCCAGTAATTCCAGTGATTATTTTTAAATTTGAAATAAATATATTTTCCTCATATTTTTATAATATAACCATCATTTAACTAAAATAGACATTAGAAAACATCTTTTATAAATGCCAAGGAATTAAAAAGGGTCGTAGAAGCAAGGAGCAGGTAACAAAAAGTAGGTATATAGCATCAAGATTTCTGCTCAAAATTATTTGAATGTATGATTATATCTGTATTTATTTATTTCATGATTAAATAAAAATCAACAAATTATAATAGGTAAACTATCCAACAGGTTTATAATAATTCGTTCAAAGTAATTCGATTCCGAGATTTTTATATTTCAGGCGCTCCACTATTATGTAGAATCCAGAACGCTAACGCTAATAAATTATTAATATACTGACCTGACTTTCCTTCAAACTACATCCAGCAGGTCTGGTAGCCACATGAGATTCATGTGTAAGTGTCAACAAAGGCGCTGAATCGATGACATTATGTTCTTGATGAGATTGCCCTCGTCTCCCACGTTCACTTATTGGAACACGGAACTTGTGGGAATGAACTAGTACTTCGTCCATCTAGAAAAAGTATTGTTTCATATTATCACTACATATTATAAAACAAATTGTCCCGCAGCGTCTGTCTGTCTGTGACCTTTTCACGCAAAAACCACTGACCGAATTTTGTTGCGGTTTTCCTATTATACATGGGTACGGCCAGAAATTATTGTACATTTTTCAAAATTTAGTGTGGCATTTTTTTAATCTCTTGTTGTTTTTTTTTCATGGCATTTGAATTGATAACCATCGTCAGTTTTTAAATAACAGATATTCTTGAATAAGTTAATAATAACCTAAGTAATGTAGGTTTGTTTTTTTAGTAGTTATGTTAAGATTTTTATAGACTTAGTTTTTACTGCCATACAAAATTCATATGTCCCACTTAGACCTGATGCAACAAAAACGAACTTTTTGTTTAAAATAATGCATTATTTATGTAAATAAGCATACAATACCCTATGTTATGGTTACTTCTTGCAATTATAATTTAATTTCTGATGATACTACAATTGTGTGATGATTTAATTAACACTGAAAACATGTCTCATTTTTCATTCACGAATGATACTTCACGTATGTTACCTCTTTTTCGGGCCATAAGTTCTGTATTCCAGGCCATAATTTTAGTTTTAAATGGCATCATTCAACATCTAACCTTAGACAAAAAGTGAAACAAAAATGTCAATTTGACACTTGGAGCGGAAGAAATTTGTGGTCGGATGTAATTATGTCTCTCCCGAATTACTGAAATTTATAACCGGATTCTAAGGTAAAATTCGTTTACATTTAGTTTTTCTTTAATGCATGTTATAGTGTGCTCATAAACGATCACAATTCATTATAATACTAAGGATTTAGAAATGTTTTCGTGGGAGTAATTTCATTTTTAGGTTATGTCTACAATGATTTCGATTCACGAATGTTACCAATGTGTTACCATGTGTTACATAACATTCGTGACGTATTGTAAAGCCAGGTGCATACTTGAGAAAACCAAGTTCTCATTCATAAACAAAACTGTACCTTTTTGAATGCAAAGGAAGTTGTCTTTAACTTTTTAACCGACTTCAAACAAAGGCGGAGGTTCTCAATCCGTGTGTATGTTTTTTTACTCCGCCAATTGTGAACCGATTTTGGTGGTTTCTTTTTTAATCAACAGAATCAATTTTTTTGAATTGGTCCCATTTTTGTTTTGGTGAAAAGCGGTTCAGTAGTTTTATAAATTTTGAGTCTGTATTTTTGTTACGCGATTACTCTACCAATTGTGAACCGATTTTGATGGTTTCTTTTTTAATCGACAGAGAATTTTTTTTCAGATTCGTCCCATTTTTGTTTTTATGAAAATCAGGTTAGTAGTATTCAGAAATTTTGATTTTGTGTGTTTGTTACGCGATTACTCCGCCAATTGTGAACCGATTTAGATGGTTTCTTTTTTAATCGACAGAGAATTCTTTCAGATTGGTCCCATTTTTGTTTTTATGAAAATTAGTTTAGTAGTTTTTCAGAAATTTTGAAAAACCGATTTTTCTGACAATTTTAGTCATAACTCGATGAAATGTATGCTGATTTCGATGATTTATTTTTGTAATGATGTTATTAACAGCGAAATCACTTAAAACGGAAAAATAAATTAACTCATTAAACAGTATACCGACTTCAAAAGTAGATCACTTTTATACCTCTGATTACTCAAAACTCTAATAATGTAAACTCAGCTTTACATCGTTCACGTTTGTTACTAACTTCACTAATGTTACTTTGTGTTACCGTGTCCCGAATGTTATTGTACAATTTTCCGCGGCCATACCCACATCTTGATTCACACTTCCCGGTGTTGGGTATTGAACATGGACCTATAATGTTTAGGAGCTGGATCAAGTCGGGGAAAAGTTAAGTTAAAGATATAACAAAATGATGTAGGAAAGAATTGTATATAACAAAATTATCTAAACCCATATAGTGACGTGCGAAGCCGGGGGCGGAGTCGCTAGTTAGAAATAAACTCAGAATAGCACAATGAGTACCTGGGAAAACCATATCTGATCGTTTTCTATAGGGTGTCTGAAAAGTGAAGGTCAGCAGAAAAGGTGTAGCAGAAAGTTTCCAGGTTATAGTGTGGCAAGCACAGCCAACCTGAATGGGTAGGTAGATCTATCGTACAAAGAAAGAAGATGTAGAAAAGTTCTAAAACTTTGCTACAAGGGATGACATTCTAAGACACAGTCCTTACAAGTTAAGGGTGCGTCAGATCCAAAAATATCAAGGAACTGTTTGACTCAAAATTTTATCCCCCACTTTTCTGCTGCCTTTGAATTTTGAGATACAAGATACCTTCCATTTGAATCTATGTTTAAGGGGGTTGTGAAAAAAAAGTAAGTCGCCAACTTGTGGCGTCCGTCGCTATTGTATTTAGAATGATTAATAATTGTCATCAGAACCAAAGCTGTATGCAAAACTTTTATTCCTATTTGTATAAAAAAGTTCTGCAAGCTATCTTTGATTTGTGAAAAAAAAAAAATTACAGGGATCTCTAACGGTCAATTACTTAAAGTCTATATATGTAATAACTGTCAAAATTATCATGAGTTAATCCACGATTAAAATACATAATATTTTGTCAAATATGTACATGAAAATTCATTCAAATATTCACATGGTGGAATATTATTTTCTTCTTACATGAATCATTATTTTAGGGAAATTGTTCCAAAGAAAATAATTTATTTTTATTAATAGTACTTACCTATAATAGTACTAATAATACCCATGTATTAAAATGAGCTTAAATACTAAATTACAAATATAAAATAATTTTTTTTTTAATGTAAATCTCTATCTACTGGGAGAGTACCCAGCTGCATTGCCTCGTTAGATGGCAATGCTTATACTTTGACTGAAGTAAGAGCAAGCCCGTTGGTCATGTGAGCTTTCTATTAGTCGTTTACTAATATCTATAAACAAACTGTGTGCTCCAGGTCCCCACGGGCCCATCGTTTCCACACCAAACGCCTCAAATATGTATTCTTTCGGAAGAGATGCATATAAAATTTGCAACGTTAGGCCATTTCAGCATTGTAATCCGCATTGCCAGCTTTTAACGCTGTATATGGAAGATGGGACGGTGATACTAGTGACCGCCCCATCTTCCATGGTGCAAGTGTCATGCCATCGGGTCTCTTGCCATCATCACGTGCCAAACCATTTGGTCCTAAAATGGCTGGAACATTGCTGTACCTACATGAAAATATATGATTATGACAGTTGTTATTTAACTAATCTCTGATTAACTTTGACTATACTTCTAGAAATTGGTTTGTACATTTTGCTTATAAGCTTCCTGAAACAAATTAAATGATATTACCTTTCTGCCATTGATGAACCATGTGATATGTGGTGCAGGTAAAGCCGGAGCACTGGTGCAGTTAGCCCGCAGTGTTTCTCCAGAACTCAAATATTGCGTTGGAAACAATATCCTGGGATGATGTTTTTGAGGATCTGCACAGTAAATACACGGAAAATTGCATATGGTTTGTAACCAAGTTGGAATTTAATTAATTTTAAATCCGATGTGAAATTAATTCATATTTTTCTTAATTCGAATTTACTTATTATAATTAATGTAAGTTTCAATGTTTGTTTGTTACTTAATCACACTTATTGATAGTAGTATAGATATTTGGGAACTAAATGAGTTTGGATAACTTAAAGGTGCGAAGCTCAAAGATTTGGTTAGTCATAATATAGAAGATTATAATATTCAGATTGCTATCTAAAATAAACTTTAAACCAAAGTATATTATAATCACTTTATCTTACTTTCATGATTCTTATTCCATACCCAAGTCTCGCTTCCATAAGTAAGTGATGGAACTAAAACAGCATTATGTACGCATGTTCTTGTTCTTAATATAAAAACCTTAAATCAAATCTAAAGATTAAAAATAACTAAATAAACCAGGTCCGCGTGGAATAGTGGCAAGAATACTGGCTGCATCTTGTTCTTATTTTATAATGGCTCCATCAATATTAATCAATGATTTGCCAATGTTAAGTATTATAGACGTCACAGTAATAAAGATTGATTGGTAGTAAAGATGTTTCCGCCGACTGTGATATGTCCTATTAATCACTGACTAATCACAACCATCAGAGCGCGGACGGTATTAAACTGGATTTCCCATCACGTCACGGCGGGCGCGTGCATTGGACGCCATGACATGACGTGGAATCATTATGTATGTTCCTATCTTTTCTAGAAAATGAGGTTGTCAAAGCAATACTCTGTTGTCAATAGTAATGAGATATGGTTTATGTCTGGTATCTGATGATCTGTAGATCGCGATGCTTTCGTGGCGAACGCTCGTTCTAGCTAAGAATCATAGATGTCAGAAAAGTCTATATAAAATATCATAATATTAATAATGTCGCTAGTAAATTTTGTTTGGTTTCCTTTTACGGTACCCTCAAACCAGTTCAACTGAAATTTCATAACATTTGTAAATTATCTTAATTTATTATGATTTATTGAGTTTTTAATTACGACTTCTAAGCAAAATCTGGGAAAGTCATGGCTATAAAAAAGTTCGTTAAATAGCTGTTAACATTCAGTGATAAGCCCTTTTGTCGCTTTATGGCAGTGTTAACGAATTCTTAGAAGATTTATTACGGCGATATAAAATTCAGTAAAGTATACTAACAAAACAATTTGAATGGGTGCAATGGATTCGATGAAATAAGACATTTGGCATGAATGACAATGCCATTCTACTGTACCATACTTAGGTTTAGGATTAAAATAGATAGTGCAATTGGTAGAGATTTAGTCTTGAAACTAGAAGACTCAGTCTCAATCCTGCATTATTCTTGCAAAAAATTCTAAGCACCAATTGGTAGGTACTTTCAAAGATATTTTGAATTTATATAAAGTTAGTATAAACGCTTACGAAATTTCAAGACCGTCCTCTGACCATTCTCGCAACGAGTGTAAAGAAATGTTATTATAAAAAGAAATATTGCTTCTTAATGTCATCGTCATTATAAAAAATAGCAGTTAAAATAAAGTAACACAAATGATACTAGACAAACATTATTACTTTTTCCAAGTAAAAAATGTCTAAACATATTTTATAATGTTTTCACCTCTTAAAATGGGACATTTAATTAAAACTTGACAAACTGTAGGGACGCTAACATTTGTAACGAATTTTAAAAATATTGTCTTGCGTAAAGGTCCAATTGGGAGGATTAACTTTAATCTTACAAAAGCTTGAATTTATTTCGTAGAGCCCTGAAATTTGTCATAGCTTGCCAAGTTTACTGAACTTTTTTGTAAGAAATAAAAACTTACCTTTAACAATCCCACTAATATAATCCTAACTAATTTTATAAATGCGAAAGTGTGGGCGGGACACGTAGCTTGAATACACGATGGTAGATGGAAGTCAGAAGAAGGCCTACTTCAAGCAGTGGACGGACACAGGCTAAAGAAGAAGAAGAAGAAAGTGTGTTTGATTGTTTGTCCTTATTTTTTTGCGCGCAGAAATAGATTATACTATCTAAATATATAAAACTGTGGTGTCGCTGACTGACTGACAATCAACGCACATCCTTAACCACTGAATATATACATATGAAAATTGGTAGGTATATTCTTTAGGGGTGTAAAGATGCACTATGAAAAGATTTTTCGAAAATCAACCCCTAAGGGGGTGAAAATGGTATGTAAACGGTAGGCAACTGCTAGTAACTAAATAGAAATAGAGTGATAAAGGATACAATTAAAGTCTGTCTGTGATTCTAAAATTAATACCAATTTGCTAGCATTGCTAATTGCTAGCATTGATTGCAGAAAAATAAGTTTATATTTTCAATATATACTAAAATGAAGAGAACAATTTATTTGTAAAAATCCATGAATAGTTTCACCCATAAATCAGAATCAAACGGCTGGTAACTCTTGCGAGAAAGATTTGTGGAGAAGGGATCAATTTTATTTTGTGATAAATGAGACTTTCAAGGCGCCCTCTACACCTGTCAATTATGTGATCGTATTTTTTATAACTAGTGCCTTTATATTGATCTATTATTGTCTTCTTTTTGGTTAGTTCACCTCTGTTTGACTATAGTATTATTATTATATATATAGGCCTCCCCAAGGGAGATAACTATTATGTCATCATTGCTATGATATATGCCATGTTCGCAATTTTGTGGGATTTTTTTGCCACTGTGGTTATCAAAACTGACTCATGACAAGCTATTTGTTTTTATTACATAATATAGACAAATTATCACAAAATAAAACAAAGCGGACCGCATGTCTGAACGGATTTTATCTTTTTTTTGAGGCTAACCTAACGATTATGCGATTTGTCCAAACGATTAATTCCGCAATCGAAATCGTAAAAGAGTTCGATTTCATACAAAAGAAAAAAATAAATAAAAATACTTTATAGACTTTTAATCGTGTTGAGTGAGAGATATTTTATTTGTCATCTCTAAAATAATATTGTTCTAGAGTTTTAATAAATTTCACAGTTCGCGCGGAACGTCGCAGACTTTGCTAAACTGTTCAGCAGATCTCAGCATATTTTCTCATCTCAAAGTAAATAAATTGCAGTTTGTATATTCCAGTCAGTTTCGTGCTCAAATTTCATCCATTCAACGATACGACGACCTAATGAGTTTTCCATTTCAAATTTGAAATAGCGAGCGATTCATTTCGCTGAGTCTCTATTCATTCCGTTATTTGCTAATTTACTATTCCTGTCACGACGAGCCTCTTTCCTGCATTCAAATCGACGTTAATGCCCATGTTTTGGTTGATACAATCATCGAGAACATCGAGATCAAACCAAAATTTGGTGAATTTTTGTTCTATTTCTGTAAAAATCAATTTATTGAAATCTTTGAATTTTACGATAATTTGATTATCATAAGAAATGAAAATCCACGATATCATAATTTATACTCCACGATTATAGATAGGATAAATACATCTAAATGTACCATCAATGATTTATTGTGATGCGGTGTAGCCAGATATAGGTGGCTGCTTATCTGCACCACAAATAAAAAGAGGTACTTTTTTAAGAAGGCGGATGACAAGTAAAGTTTCAAACAGTGTCAACTTCGATCAATATAAAAGATAATAAAGATTCCGAAGAATTAAGAACCTTTTTTGAAGTTCGGTTAAAAAATATGAATCATATCAGCGCTTTGCCATACAAACGTGCGGAAGGGACAAAAGTAACTACAACCCCATGCAGTAACATACTTGGCAAGGATCTCTAAATTATATAACAACCATAGCGTAGATATACACTGTATGAGTCTTTCACGGTTCAAGAATGCCATACTTAAGTTTTCACGTGTTTAGTGCTATAATTGACTTGTTTTGTTTTATTGTTGCTGTTCTGTTTTTTTTTTGCTTTTTAGAATTTGTTAGAACATAAAATCTGTGAAGTGCTGTATTCATCTATAATGGTTGTACTTTTAGTTAAATTAAGAACTCATGTAAAGTCACAGTATAAAGATAATACAGTAGGACAATCCAACAAATTTATGACAGTCCTGTCCTCTTTTAAAAATAACTGAGGTAAAAAATATATTGGTCCTTTAGAATGCAATTAAAATTATATATAAATGTATTACTGTAACAACTGGTGATGGGTCTAAATAAATAAATAAAAATAAAAGAACAAAGCGTGCTAAAGACAAAATCTGACATCATCCTACCAAACATTTCGCCGATAAATCATAATAATTAAATGTACATTTGCTCGTACATTTTTTGGGTACAAAAAAAAAACAAAAGCGTGGGACGAAGAGAGGCGTATGCGTATAGGCAGAGCGTATACTACGTGGCAACGCACAGTTGTATTACTCCATCTTTTCCTTATATACTAATAAAAGTAGGCTTAGGTACTAATGCCATATTTTTTCCGCATCCCACATGAAATTCGTGAATAAATAATTTATAACCATTGTTGTTTTAGTACAAAAGGAACGTACACCAGATAAATCGAGGGTATATATTGTCATTTGTTGTGGCAGAGAAAACCCGATAATAGAAAACGAGGAAGGCCGCTACATAAATTTCGTCCACTGGACATTTGGTATTTCAATCGCCCCTTATGTTGTTACTTCTTTATTGCTGCGACCTAGTGTTTGTATGGAAATTTATTGTGATGCTGCTGTTGATTTAGAAAAGTTCTTTTAGTTTTATGTTGTCAGTTTACTGGGAGATGTGGGAATTATTTGACGCTCTATCAAATGCACAATTTCTGCTAACACTTATTCTGAAACAGTTTCAGACTTAAAATCTCGATTTAACTAATATTATAAATGCGATGGTGTGGATGTTTGTTTGTTTGTTTGATTGTCATTCCCGTGAAGATTACAATAAATGTTATACCCACGGGTCGCTAATTGAAAATATTTAAACTTCAAAATGGATAATTGAAATAATAGTTTAGGTAAAAATGAAAAATCTATATCTCTTGTATAAAAAAAAATATATGAAATGATTGGAATAATTCGTGAAATCTACTCAGACAAATAATAATAATTTTTTTCTTTACTTTTTTTTCTTACAAATCCCGAAACTATGTTATCGGTTCCAGGGTACCCAGCGGAAGACCAAGTCTCCCACTTTTAGCCGATGGTTTTTGTGAGGCTATACCTAACAAGTGGTCAGTTCTAAGTGTGGTTTGTCAGATTATGTAAATAAGTTTTAAAATTTATAAAAACCCACTTGTACATGGCGAACCGTGCATGGTCCGCCTACTCAGCCACAATAATAATCTGTTCTTCTCCTTCTTTTTCTTCACGGGTTTCCTTACGGCTTCCGAAACCGTGTTATCGGTTCCAGGGTGTCTAGCGGAAGACCAAGGCTCCCTCTTTTAACTGATGGTATTTGTCATAATAATTTGTCACTGGTTTCTACCAACAAACCTTTCTTCGTCTTATTTCTGATTTTGTCTACCATTAATAGGTCGAGAGCCTCTGTAAAGTGAACTTGTGCAGTACAAGCTGGCCATACATCACAGTTAACTCCCGCGGGCACTATTCGTAGTTTCGAAGATACTTTATCTAAAGGAGAATTCTGAGTTTAGCAAGACCAGTAACTTCTAAGCAAGTGGTAGTACTTTTGTATAATTAAGCTTGTTTTTGGCTGAACGCTTATCTAAGAAAACTTTTTTATTTCAAAAGTTTTATACACACTATATTGTTAAGCAGGTAGGTATTGAGTTGGAAAACAAAAGTTATGCTTTTGGTGCATATGTAATGATTAGTTCAATTTCGATTCATTCTCATAATATAGCAATGTCTGATTGAAATTGGAAATATTGAGAGACTTTCATTTCTTCTTCAGAACTTTTTCATTTCCCGAATTGTTTTTTATTCAAATAATTTTATTGTCAATACATTCTTACTTGTAAACCCTACCCTGAAGCCAGTAACATGGTTCCTGGAAAATCATAAAGCTTAATAAGCAAATATAGGATTATCTATTGAACTGTGGCCCGCCTTAGTTAATGGGGTTTTTACAATTAAAAACTAATGTACATAATCCGACAAGCCACACTTAGAGGCTTTTCCATCTAAATATACCTCAACAGAACTGGCCACTCGTTAGGTATAGCCTCACATATATCATCAGCTAAAAGAGGGAGACTTGGTCTTCCTCTGGATACCCTGATACCGATAACACGGTTTTCGGAGCTGTAAGGCAACTCGTCAAAAAAAGGCTTGTCTATATAGTTCAATAAGTTTAGAAACTTAACTAACAAATAGAACACCAAAAGTTTACCAAGTCAAAGTTAATCAACAAACTTGATCGACCCCTTATAGCTTTTAAAGCAACAACTTTCTACGTAATGGTGTTTGTAAGTGCCCACTATATTGTATCGAGGAAGTAACTTTGAATTGAGTTTCCTGTGTAAAAGAAAATATGAAAAATCCGCAGTGATTCTTGCAAACTTTTTTAGAAAAAATCTTCTTAAAATAAATATTAGTTTTAATTAAAAAACCGACTAAGTACTAGTCAGACTATACTGAGAGTTCCTGAATGATCTGGTACTTGCAAAAATTGTTAACATATTGTCAATTTGTGGCAAATGGACGGACAGACATGACATACCTAATAAATCGGTTATTTTCCTGTGTACCCTTTACGAATTGTTATTTTCAATATATCCAGGAAATGAGTGTTGGAATTGAAACCGGACGTCCTGGCTTCAATACTTTCTCGTTGTAAAAATGTTAAGCAATCATTTTTTTGGGAATACTGTGCTACTCGTGCTTCGAAGAAGAACCTCTTCATTCCATTAAGAGGATCGTGTAGCTCAGCGTACGCAGCGAAATAGGTATTTAGAAAATCATATTCTATCTCAAGCGCGCTCTTCCCCCGGGCATCAGTGCGACAGAGAGCACTGCAGCTCGTGAGTGTTTGTAGGTATGTTCTTCGTTGAAAATTGCGTTTTGGGGGAAAACGATTTACACCTACTAAACTATAACGAAACCTTATAATTTTGGTGTCAAACGTTTTAGCAGATTATAATCTACGTACGTACGTTTTGCTTTTTTTGAAATTTTGCTTTGTTTTTCAAATACAGACGGTTTATTACGAGCAAGTTATGAACCAAAAAAACCGAGATTTGAGGGGCTTATAACTTTTGACCTATTACGAATTTTGAAAAAAGGAAAAAATACGTACGTAGTTTTTCACTATGTCAGTAACATATTACAAAATCGTTAGAATTAAATAATATTTAGGGGTAGTAAAACGTTTTCTCCGTTTGTATGGACATGGACGCGGTACACTACACTCTTAATTGAAGCGACAGGCTTTCCACGTGTTCTGTTGAATATGGACAACTCTTCAGATGTGGACATTAATACTAGTGTCTAAAGGTTTAAAGGGCGTGATGATGTGTTTTGTGTTTGCTTGTATCCAGGAAAATAGAGGTAATCTCTGTACATAGAAATAAATAAATTTTCACAATTCTTATAGTACCTACACAACACTTGCACTCCAGTCTAGTTTATTTTTATATCTTCAGGTAATCCGGCCTCTGGTCTCAATTTTAAATATTTATTTGTGAAGTTACGATCGTTCTCAGTCGTACAGTGTTCAAGACTTATATAAATGTTGCTCTAAACAAGAACAAGTACTACCTACTTTACGTAATGGAAAAAAAGTAATCAAAGACTAATGGAATATTCATTAACTTGAGTGTTATTTGTATAATTAAGGAATAATAGTTTTGTCGTGTCATAAAATGCTAAGCACCAATTTTCTTTAAATTTTCTAAAAATAACATATATTTACGTATGTTAAAGAAGTGACACATTACCTAGAGTCCATTAAGTGCAGCAACGGGCTTGCCATCTGTTCTGTTCAATATGGACATTATGGACAACTGGCAAAAAGTGGACACTGTTAGTGGTGTCTCTGGCCATACCGCAAGGTATAAAGGCAGTAAAGGTGTGTTTGTTTTTGTTTAGTTTTTAAATATTTTGTTCCATTTCCAAGAAATATTAATTTATTTTTGTCAATATGACACCTTTTGAACAAGGACTTTCCAATGTAGCCTCAATAAATATCATTAGCAAAATGATTAATGTCTTCCGCTGGGTAGCCTGGGTAACACGGTAGAAGGTTTATTTTTTTACTAGCTTTCTGTCCAAGCTTCGCTCGTGAAAATGTTTGAAATGTGATATACCTTTTCCCTTTTTTGGAGATAAAAAGTAGCTCTCCAACTATCTCTGTGCAATTTTATTTACCAATTTTGAGGAAGAATTAAAGAATTTTCCATCTAAACTCAACGGAACTGGCCACTCGTTAGATATAGTCTCACAAATATCATAAAAGAGGAAGACTTGGTCTTCTGCTGAGTACTCTGGGTCCGATAACACGGTTTCGGGAGCCGTAGGTTTACCCGTGAGAAAAAACGAAAAACATTTGACGGATTTTCATATATCCTTGATGAATTTGAAATCTACTTTGTTACGTACTACTCTAAAAATTGAGCTATTTATAATTTTAATAGTCCATGAAAATATGCGAAATCAGCATGTGATTGCACGTTTCCATAATTTAAACCTTGAAAAGGCAGCAAAAAAATAAAGAGACAGAAATATCGACCTCTAAAATAGCTTGAACTGAAGAAAAAGCTCATCTTAGAAAGAACGACATGAATAATAATAACCTACGAAACATTCGCGTATTCTTTGTACGTGCCTTTCCATTCTACCTGTTTTGAGCCGAATTATTATTTGCTATTATATTTTTTCAGATATCACATCTATAATGTCAAGATGTCTCATATAGTGTATTAATTAATTCTTTATTACTAGTATAATTAATTAGGTACTGACTTCTCAATTTTCTGAACTCAAGTAGTAAATTAATCTATACCTATATAAAACACAAAAAATGTTTCCACCTATGTCCGTTATAGACTTTGAAACCATACAACCGATGTGTCCCAAACTGGTTTAATTTGAAAGGCAATAATGCCAAGATGGTTTTAGAAAAAAAGAAACCTAAAACTTTTCCGATACAAAAATTTTCAACCTCATCGAATTCAAACTCGCAAATAAATTAAAAACATTAGTGTTACCCACTCGACCACCGACGCATCATGCTCGGGTATTGTGTGTACCATTAAAACATTACCCTCGATATTTTTTTTATATGTTCAATAGAAGTATACCTAGGTCGTCCACTGCCAGGATTTCCTTTCACTTCTGCCATACAAACCTTTTTAGTCAATCTTTAGGTATTGTCCCCTGAATGTAAATTGAATTTGACGATAGACTCGCCATTTATCTTAGCCGAGAAAACTTTTACAACTTTTCCTCAATTCATTGCATACGATATTATTATTCAATACAGGTTCAATGAAATATGAAATCGATATCAGTTACCCTAGAGAAATACTTTTACGGTTTCTATTTGTTGCGGCTTATAACCATCCCTGTTTATTTATTTATATTTAATTGGCGTTTCCGAGGTCCCTTCGAAACAAACTTTTGTTGTAAACACTTTTAAATAAAACTTTTTAATCCCGATGGTGGATTCGGAAGCTCTCTTCCCTTATAACTTTTAAATGCGACATAAGGCTGTTCAATGATATTATTGTTTTTATTTTATTTATTTGTCACAAAATATAAAGAGATAATTTATATTAAAACCACTAAGTAATAATAAACTGTATAAAATGTGAGTAAGTATGAACGTGAGACAACATCTAATCGATCACAAAAATTGTGTTAAAATTGCGAAAATGTATTGTATTACTTCCCAAAAAGAAAATACTGTTTCAATCTTTGTCTATTTACGACAAATTTCATGCTAATATTTTCAGCCGTTTCAGCGTGATTAAGTAACAAACATCAATATTAAGCCCTTGTAAAGATTTTTAAAATTTTCGAGTTATAAGTAGAAAAAGTTCTTACGAAATACTGTGAGCTGCTTTTCTGTGGAAGCCTTCGTGAATATAGGTGTATCCATGGACACCTCGCAGGAGTAACTACCACTTGCTGCGAACTCTAAGTCTTGTAGGATGATAGAGTTTTCTGTAGCCAATGCCACCTGAAATGTGTAAATATTTCATTTTAATGTTTTTTTTTAAATTTATATAAAGGTGTCTGGTAAATAACTACGCAGCCACGGTTCCACCTTAGCTACCATCGGCTAAAAGAGGACCTTCCGCTGGGCATCTTGCGACCGATACACTGTCCCGTACCCGTAAAGATATAAAGAAATACCTATACGTAAGTTTATTAATAAAAAATAAATGCGCAAAGGGGAAGATTTAAAAAAAAAAACTAAAACTTTATAAGACTAATTTGAGAAAAAAAAATCAAACCCCAAAAGTTTGCTTTCGAAGTTTTCAATATTTTGATATTTATGTCACTGCTTTTCTCGAGTCGTTAGATTATAAAATAATTTTATAAGTACATTTATTTTCGCCTACTTATCTTATCTATACTAATACTACTACTAATATTATAAACTAATATGGATTACATCAAACTACTGATCCGATTCTAAAAAATATTTCTAAAAGGAGGCTACATTAACCCTGAGTGCTAATGGCTATATTTATTTTGTTTGAAATTATCCACGGGTGAAGTCGGGGTTGGAAAGCTAGTCCTATATAATTTATACTTTTTAGAAAAAAAAATCTTTCTTTTGTTGTTTAAAATCTTTAGGAACTTTTTCAGACTATGAAATATTAAATTTTTATTTGATAGTTGTGATCTACAGAAACAAATTTCCCTGAGGATTCATTAGGTATTCTAGTACAAGAAAAATGCTTCGTTTGTTCATAACTTAATTTGAGATTTGACTCCACTGTATTTTTGAATAATTAAAAGGTAAACTGTAAAGGAATAAGTGGACAATCGTGACATGAAAAAAAAATTTAACAGAACGGATAATTTAAAAGAAATGTGAATACTACGATATTTATATCTAATACTCGCGATTTTAGTTTTCGCAATATGTATCAAAAAAATCCACATTTCTGATTCTGTGGGATGTTATGTGAGTGGACAAAACTCTATGTCCGTGGGGTTCAAATGACAAAAAGTTTATATATCCCCTCGACTGATCATCTTTTCTGGTGACAAGAGGGCTGGCTTCTTCCTCGCTCAACGAATCATCATCGCGATTCAGCGGGGAAATTCAGCCAGTATTCTTGCCACTATTCCAGGCGGATTTAGTTATTTTTAATGTTTAGATTAGATTTAAGGTGTCTAATAAAAATATAAATTGAAATAAAAAAAAATTCAAGAAATTACACATTTCCAGTGATAAAACATATACCCGGGGCTAATTGCTGCAAATTACTTCTTCAGAACAAATGCAAACACATTTTAGGTAATTTCTGGTTAAAAGGTATTCTGAATTTATCGAATTAGGTATTTTAAAGTATTACATTATCTAGGCAGTTTTGCATTTTGTTTAACCTATTTAGTTTTCGCCTGAAGTCTGCAGGCCGACAAAGCACCTCAAATGAGCAATGAGCATGCAACCCTCACTGCTGTATTCCGAATTAATTTAAATGCAATTCTGAAAGTGCTTCTGTATTGCAGTAATTTGATCTAAAATAGCAATCGCATATCAGTTTGCCTATTTTTGTTGTTCCGTATCAAAAATGGTAAAAAAAAATTGGGATGGGTTGAAGACGGGCTACTACTGCAAGTTTTTTTGTAATTCGATTATTTCATAGCAAGATTCACGACTCTAGTCCGTAAAAAGTTGTGAGATCTTATCTTGACCCAAGTTTACCATTTCATTCACAATCTATCTATCCATCATCACGACTTTTGTCCCAAGAGGGGTAGGCAGAGACAATCGATTGCCATTTGTTACGATCCTGACATACCTCTTTCGCTTCTTTTATATTCATCATACCTTTCATACATGCTCGGCGATTGTGTGTACTTTTAATATGTCCATCGATCAATACATTTTTATATGTTCAACAAAAGTACACCATGTCGTTATCTGCCAGTATTTCCTTTCACTTCAGCCATATAAACCTAACACACATTCTATGTAAAGACCACATTTCCACTGCATTTACTTCACAAAGCACTCAATATTCACCTCTCTATGTAACTTTAGTTGCAGAATAATTTATAACTTGGCAATTGCTTGTTACGGCCGATTTTTGAGATTTTAGCTATTGTAACAATGTTAAGTAGTAGGTAGGTCTCTTAACAAATCTGTCTTATAACAAATTAGTGCAATTGCCAAATGACAAAATATTCTGGAACTACAGTTACATGGAGTGGTGAATATTTAGCGCTTTGTAAATAAAATGCTAAACTTGGGTCACCATAAGATCTCACAATTTTACGGGACAAGAGTCGCAGGCTTGGCTCAATTTTAAAATGAATGTTTTTAATGAGATTTTAGATACATCCATTGTAAAGGCAATGAGTGGGTCAAAAGTACAGGGAGATGATTCCTATAAAGGATGGAGCGGTTGTGTCTTCCACAAATTGGCTGGCCGTATTCCAGGGTTCTTATTTGATGTTGTCAATATATTTATGCAATAATATAATTATCCAGTAATTTTGACGATTTTCGTGGCCTACGTAGAAGGAGCCGAAGTGAGGTCAAACATGTTTTTGTGTGGCTTTCAAAATTAGGTACACGTTTTTCCTGTCGCAATTTTTCTGGAATGACCCCTGAACCAAACGTTTACCGAATTCACGCGAAAACGCATTTTCCATACTCCTTTATTATGGACACATCATAAATATTTCGCGAATGACGTGATGTATTTAATATAAGTAAGAATACATAAATAAATAATATTATGGATTCAGCATTACGCTTTCCTGAAATGTCCGTCAAACACAACGAAGTAAAATTAAATTCAATGGATATTAATTTTTATTTCTATCTTTGTATTGTTTTTCTGCATCTTGGAGTCAGAAATAAGTTTAGGTACAATACTTTATACTCCATTTTGTCGGCTTCAAAACTTCCGGCTTCATAAATACTGCATTTATATGCTACCTATGTTTTAAGTCAAGTAGTTAACTAAGTTTATTGATAATTGAAAATTCCTGATAACTTAAAAACTTGTTAATTGTTGCTAAATGTAAGTTAACAAGCCCTAAAAATCAGTGCTAATTTCAATATTTTCCTGTGTATAATTATAAAATTATTATATGAAATCAAATTAAGTAGTTACACTATGTTTCCGCCTGTTATAATATCAATCGATGTTACGCCACTTAAATATCTGTCAAATCCAGATGTTTCTCTAGCCAGAGTAATAAATTGCAATGTCAATCAGACTTTCATCCTTTGATTGGTTCTCGAAAGACTTTTTTCAATTATTACAAATCTTGCTACTATTATGAATTGCGATAGGTTTTTACTTCCCACGGGTTAATTAAAAGATAATAAAAGGTGCGTCGGTGGCCGAGCGGTTAATACGTCTGGTATTAACTAAGCAGACCACGGGTTCGATCCCGGATCTTGCCTGTACTAATGTACATTTTCCGACAAACCACACTTAGAGGCTTTTCCAACTAAATATACCTCAACAGAACTGGCCACTAGTTAGGTATAGCCTCACAAATACCATCGGCTAAAAGAGGGAGACTTGGTCTTTCCCTGGGTACCCTGGGACCGTACATGGTTTCGGGAGCTGTAAAGTAACCTGTGAAGAATAATTAATAAATATATCTACATTATTTTGGGTCTTACAAAACCTTTTAAAAAGTATCATCTAAGTTAATTTACCGTTTCGGAGTCTATATGAATAATAATAATACAAATAATAATAATAGCTTAAAACTCTAAAAAACACTCGCAAACCAAATGAGCCCAAACTCGAGGGCCCAAACTAGCAGCCATTGAAGAGTTCCACTATCCACTTCCTGACTCCATGATCACATCAGATAGATGGTACCAAATTATTTTATAGTGCGATGACATTTGTAGACAAATCGATACAACAATTAGAATTTGGTTAAATTCGACTTTCAAAATTTCTTAAATTATGTACTCTACTCCTATATTAGGTACCTACCTAAGGCGCCGTCTCCACGAGCGAGAGAATCGCGGCGATAGTCTCGTCTGTGTCACCAAATTCGATACAAACTCTATGAGCCAATCTCCACAGGGCGATACTATCGCCTATAGAGTTTGTATGGCACGGCGAACTATAGCCGCGATTCTCACGCTCGTGGAGACGGCTCCTAAGTGCAACGGTAGATTTGCCATCATAAATGTGGACATTGTCTTTTGCCGTGCCGTATATTGCAAACTTTGTGCTCAAGTCATATGAGTATGAATAAAAGCAGGGCACAGAATGTTTTCATGCGAAAATTCTTTAACGAGCCGCCTTTGAACTGCTAATGATACTTCCATAAAAACTTGTTTCTAGTTTGCCTACCATGCACTTTTGACGTAAAATAAATTCATAAATGCTTTAAGAATGCCAAATTTCCTAAATTAACTTTCCGCCCCGGTTTAGATTTTTTTTAAATTTGACGTTAGAACATTCGTTGCAATACTGCGCCAGCTCGAAACACTGTCTAAGAAGCATTTGATTTTGTAACGTAAAAAGTTCGAGCGGTTCGAACTGTAAGCATTCGTAGATGGTCACTCAATGCTTCCATTCGCGTGTAATGTAACAATGTGTAAAGTATGAGTACTCATTCATACTTTTTGTAGAAAATACTGGCTGTATGTGTTAATACTGGCAAGTAATGTTTTGGACAGAGTTTCAAATATTTATAAACTATATTTGAAGCTCTGTAGAATTCGAGACTGAAGAGAGTCCGGCCGGCCATCAACAACGCTGGAGTGATGTAGACTTTGACTCAATAAATAAATAATATAATATAAAAACCTACTCTTATCATTGAAATCGCCTTAAAACCCGTTATACAATGCAAGATTAAAAATCATTTAAGCAAAAAATCAATTATAAAGGAAACTGAAATTCTTCTCCTTCCATCATAAAAACCCAAAATTGATTATCCATTGAAATCTACGGGAAAGTATGCATATTTTTTTGGAATATGGGAAAACCATGAGATAACTCAAAGGTCTGTATGTCATTTATAAAAATCGACAAAGTAAAAAATTCCCAGACACGTCCAAACGTAAAAAGAGTAAAAATAAAACGAAATTGGCAATTTTACTAACACGCCCGAGTGGTTTCCAATAAGTTAATTAGTTAACGGGAGTCTAAAAACCTTTTCTTGAAATTAGTGTCTGAGAAAAGCTCTTAATTCATTAAGGTGATGTTATAAGGTGAAGACTATTAGCTTACAGACCGTTCACTATAAGATGTCCTCTGTCATCATAATTAAGACTCGGGACAAAACAAACCCATTATTCACTCGTATTCACTATTATATAATAAGATAGCAGGTGCCCGCGACTTCGTACGCGTTGTATTAGGAATAGTGACGTAATTTATGTAAATGTGTATGAGTTTACACCCCCTTAAAAGTTGATTTAAAAAAAATATTTTCTAAGTGCATCTCTACATCCCCTAAGGAATATACCTTCCTTTTTATTTATATTTTTATTTATATCTTCAGTGGTTTAGGCTGTGCGTTGATTGGCAGTCAGTCAGCGACACGACGCGACGGTTTTAATTTACCTGAAGGGATAACCACATTATATGCAAAACAACCAATTTGTTGTTTGTAGGGGCCAAGTTATAGTGACCGATCTGTAGTGTTCTATTCAATTTTTTTTTTTTTTTTTTTTTTTTTTTTTTTTTTTTTTTTTTTTTTCTTCACGGGTTGCTTTACAGCTCCCGAAACCGTGTTACGGTTCCAGGGTACCCAGCGGAAGACCTAGTCTCCCTCGTTTAGCCGATGGTATTTGTGAGGCTATATCTAACGAGTGGCTAGTTCTGTTGAGATATATTTAGATGGAAAAGCCTCAAAGTGTGGTTTGTCGGATTATGTACATAAGTTTTTAATTAAAAAACCCATTGGTACATGGCCGGGATCCGGGATCGAACTCAAATTTTTTTTTTAGTATCAATATGCCGATTAATCAGTAGCTAAGATATTCCGCCGATTGGGATATGTTCTATTTTAATCACAGACTGTTACAGCGCGGAAGGGATTAAATCGGATTCCTCATCATGTCACGACAGAACGCGTGCGTCGGTTGCCATGACATGACGTAGAATCTGGTCTGTAATGTTACACGAATGTCTGTGACCTTAAATTAAATTTTCTATTGACTTAGTTTGATATTTTTGTACCTACCTCAACTTTTTGAAGTTATAGGTACTTCTTTGCGCATTATGAAAAAATGATGAGAGTGAAGTTTTAAGATGCAACAAAAAGTTACAGTATGAAGTTGCCGAGAGTGAAATTTTACGATGCGCGCGCACGATGCAAGCCTAATTTTATATTAGGTATGTTAAATAGACATTTTAGTACTTACCTATAAGCCATTTTTTAAATTTATTTATTATTTAATTGAATTCAGAATTTATAGCAACCATATTTATGATCACGCAATTTTATTTACATTAATTATTTGCGTGCTAAATAAACGTATTTTTGTATTATGCCAAAAAAGTATAACTTCTAACCTTTCGATCGTCTCGTGTTTTGTAGGTATTACCATGTAAAAGTAGAAATTTTCCTCTTAAATTGTCTAGTAACCACATTTTTCTAGAGTTTTATGCTGTTTATCCACCTTAAAAATGTACCGTAATTTTTAAATGATTAAAAATACATAGTTTTAATGAAACAAATCGCCATATTCTCTGCTCACACCATAAGTGTAACGAGGCAAGCCGAATTTAAGGTCAACGTTTTGTATATTTTACAAAGTGTTTTTTCAATAATATGAATATATTTCAGTAACATATTTTTGGTCACGAATTCCACGTAATTCTATGCATCTAACTATGAATAAAGTATGATAAAGCTTAGAGATTAAGGGTTTAATTGTGGCTTATCCGAAGTAAACGTAGAAATTAGTCTTGTACATAAAATTTATTTTATTCCTTAGTCACGGCATGTCCAAATGTTCACGACTATTTAATTTAATATCTATAGCACACGTGTCTGTCTGTATGCTTGGACTAATCAAATAAATATGCATTTGATGTAGTTATCTACCGACTATGGGTTTGGCCGACTAACCGACTAACGATCACCGAAGATAGCTAACGCACTAGATCCGATTTCCAACATTCGATTTCTCTCCGTCATATCCAGAGATGAACGGACGGATCGAATGCAGTGTGAAACCGTACTTAACAAGGTACTGATTAATCGACAATTCGAGATTGTTTAGTTTAAAATATTGTAAGATAGCATTCCGCCCCCGGCTTCGCCCGTGGATATTTACGAACAAAATGAAATATACCCTATACCTACCCCTACTTCTACTCCTAGATACTCCTAGCACTATATCATCAATAGTTTTCGCAGCGCATGCGATGTAAGGAATTTCTTAGGTAATTTTTATTTTTTTACACCTTGGGTTACATTATTGGAGTTTTAGTAAAGATCCCTAATTTTTTTGAAAATAGAATATAGCCTATGTCACTCAGGGTGAATGTAGCTTTCCAATGGTGAAAGAATTTTTGAAATCGGCACAGTAGTTTTTGAGTTTATTCATTACAAACACACACACACACACACAAAAATACAAATCTTTCCTCTTTATAATATTAGTATAGATTAGTAAAGTAGCCCACGTACTGGTCCGGTATCCCACAGAAACTTTTCGTTCCGGCAGCCGTATGATCGAGATTGAACACAGGACACACATTAGCGATGTAAATCATACGATCTAGATCACATGCAATTCACTTACTCACACAGACACACAAGATTCGATTAAACAAAGGCTGTGTGTGTGTGACAGATCGTTCCGGCCATCGAAATCAACCACAAATACAACGATTTGAAAACGGATGGTGGGCTGCGCGTCCAAGAATTGGACGAGTCTGTGGTCGATTTCGGTGGGACCTGTCGGTACTGGCATTTTAGTATCATTTATTTTTCGTTACCTGTACCTTCATAAGTGCTGAATAGCCGGCTTTAACGTCTAGTCGGTAGAGCACTAATTTATAGCACTGTTTAATAAACTATATATATATATATATATATATTACAAAAAAAAACGGGTTGCCTTAAGTCTTCCTCATTTTAATAAGATATATTTTTCAGAAACCATGTTTTTAGTTTGAGTACCCTAGGGTCCTGTAACATGGTTATTAGGGTCCGTAAGATCTAAGTGGAAGTAATTTGACACATAACCTCAATGGCGTACATTATTAATTTATTTAGTTATAAATTTTCACTATTACAAAGCTACATTATTCCAGAAACGCTGTTTTATTAAAAAAAAGGTTAAGCTTCCAAAAGAAGAGAAAAACAACCGATGTCCCCCTCATCATTTTCATGACTGAAGCCGGAGCAGAAAGCTATTTTACAATATTTCAGTTACTTGTTTACTTTAAAAAGTAGTTAGACCACTGGTTAAACGAAGGGTAGAACGGAGGCAAGAATTATATTATTATGATTTAGGTAATTTGATTTGAGTTGAAACCGACTTGCAAGTTGGACAGTTATTACTGCTTCCGGAGGGTTTTTCGTTGAATATTTTAATTTGAAATTCTGAAAAGATTGAATTTAAAATCCTTGTGAATATGAAATTACAAATTTAATTTAAATGCTAAATTGGGACAAGGAAAAGGTGTGAAGTAAAATATGAATAAATGCATTGGATCTCTCAAATAATCCTAGAAAAATGAATATAGGTATTTATACAACATTTTCAACTCAAATTGCTGATAGTTATTATTTTAAATAGGATTAAGCCATATTATTTCTATTATTTAGGGTTTTAAATGAGCGTAATTTTTAAAATAAACATTTTAAAAACTATGGCTATTTAGAAGTCTTAATAATGAAAATGTGGCTTAATGCAATTTAAAATAATAACTATCAATAATTTGATTTGGTAATTAATATAGAACTTACATTAAGAACAGCTCCAGGCGTTGTGAAATTTCTATATGGAGGTTTTCTATCTCTTATGTATTGGAAGATTTTAGTCCCATGTCTTAAGAATACCACTTTATCTAGAAGATGTGGGGGGACATCGTGAACACATCGCAGTCTCACCGACCCTCCTCTAGTTGCCCATCGCTCCATTTGTAGTTCAACACGAACTTCTGTGTGACCTCGTGCTGGAACAAAAATATATACATTGTTAATTAAAGGAGTCGATAGCTTTGATAGGACGTTGGACTTGAACCGGAGGGTCCTGGTTCAATTCCTACTCAAACACCAATTTTCTTTAAGAATATGTGCTTTAATAGATTTAAAAATAACAGATATTTACGTCATATTCTGTTTAATACGAGTATAAAGGCTGTAAAGGTGTTCTTGTGCCAGTAAAAAAAAATCAGTTTCAGTACAAATTAAATTCAACGGGAGTTTTCTCTATTTAATAATCACACACATCTGCTCGTCTTGTCCGTTCAAATTAGACAGACAGACAATCGTAAAGTCGATTGATCGGTAATTTCGAGATTATGCCACCAGAAACAGTAGTATAATACAACGCAATATGACATTAAATCGAAAAGTGTGGGTAAACTGATAGGCTGATTTTGCAAAAAATTTGGCGTGGCAGAAAATAGTCGGCTAAAAAGCTAGACTTAGCTAAAATCGATTCCTCCTAAATCTAGCTCACAACACAATCTATCTATCTAAGTATTATTAGTTCCTAGCACCTAATGTATTGATTTTCCTTTTACGTAAGTTGAAGCTTAAACCTCTTAATTGTCGGAAGTTGTAAGTGTCTGGAGATAAGTGAACAAAGATGGAGCTTTATACCACCAAACGTGACTTAGGAGAGAAACTTTGTGGGGTGGACCCGAAATTATTAAACTTCAATGATCCCTATGGAACTTGTCAAGATTACGCTGAGAATTTCAGTAATTCCAATATGGATTGGTTTTCAATTAAGTTTATGCGTTTTGTGTTTCAAATATAGATTTTAACTTATTTCGTGTATTGTAGGTAGATATTAGGTATACACATTTACTTAAAATACATTAAATCATATATCCGTATTACGAATAATATTTCTGGTAACATCTGAAAGTACAACATTTATTTTTTATTTATATATCAGACTCTCTTTTTTATTTTATTTTTTCTTCACGGGTTGCCTTACAGCTCCCGAAACCGTGTTACGGTTCCAGGGTACCCAGCAGAAGTTTAGACGATGGTATTTATGAGGCTATACCTAACGAGTGGCCAGATCTGTTGAGGTATATTTATTTAGATGGGATAAGCCCCTAAGTGTGGTTTGTCGGATTATGTAGGTAGGTACATAAGTTTTTAATTTTTGAAAAACCCATTGGTATATGGCCGAGTCCGGGATCGTACCTGGTCTGCCTATTTAATACCAGATGTCTTAACCACTCGGTCACCAATGCACCTTATTCGTTATTAATTTTATAATGTATCTCTATCATCACACCTTTTATTCCAAGAGGGGTAGCAGAGACAATGAAATGCCATATTGTTACGATCCTGACATACTTATTTCGCTTCTTTTATATTCATCGTACCTTTCATACATGCTCGGCTATTGTGTGTACTTTTAACATTGCCTTCGATCAATATTTTTTTGTATGATCCATAAAATTACACCTATAGGTCATCCTCTGCCAGAATTTCCTTTCTCTTTTGTCATATAAATATTATAATTATAAAACAATAAATATAAAAAAAACCTGTTCCATAACTTCTATGGCAGTAATTTGGGGAGAATAGTAATTCTTAATTTCCTACGAGTAGTTAATTTCATCCAAAAATATCACAATATAAAATTTTAAAAGCGGTATTTTTTTATTTTTTTTCTACATTTTATTTGGACTTTGGCACTTTAAAGGCCATGTCAGTCCCGTTGAAAATAACAATTAATTTACAATAAATATTTACAATGACCACAAATTAAAATAACTTCATTTTGCTAACTAAAATTACTAACTGACTACCTATAATTATCAAACAACTTGTAAAAAAAATTGTGAAAAAAACGAAGTCAGTAGTAATCTATTAGTACATCGAAGCTCTTTTTCCTAAAGTTGGTATTTGAAGGTTTGCAGAGCGTTAAAGTAAAAAAAAGCTTGTGGTCGATGGAAAGAGGTACCAATAAAATTATACAAAGTACCCATTAAGGAGGACGTGAGATGCAAGGGTCGTTCTACGGGGGATAATCAAACGAAAGATTTTTTTGGTATGGACGCTTAGATGGCTATTTTGGTGAACCTTATAGAAACCATAGAAAGTATTAGTCGGTTCGATCAAAAAATCAATATTGAACCTATTTAAATAGGAAATGCTAAATTGGAACGCTGTAGTATGAAAAAATATACACTATACCTAGTAGTGATCTACCGACTATGGATTTAGCCGACTACAGACCGACTATTTGCCGACTATTCGGTTGATAAATCCCCTTAACAAGACTGATTCATTGCGAATTTGAGATTGTTTAAGACTGGTTGATTTGCTACTAATAAAAAGTGGAACAGTAGTAGTAAGTACTGGCATTTAGTATTATTAATTATTTATTATTAATATTTATTATTAAATAATATTAAGGTGCGTCGGTGGCCGAGTGGTTAAGACGTCTGGTATTAACTAGGCAGACCCCGAGTTCGATCCCGGATCCCGGCCATGTACCAATGGGTTTTTTAATTAAAAACTTATGTACATAATCCGACAAACCACACTTAGAGGCTTTTCCATCTAAATATATCTCAACAGAACTAGCCGCTCGTTAGATATAGCCTCACAAATACCATCGGCTAAACGAGGGAGACTTGGTCTTCCGCTGGGTACCCTGGAACCGTAACACGGTTTCGGGAGCTGTAAGGCAACCCGTGAAGAAAGAAGAAGAAGAAGAAGAATTTAGTATTATTTATTTCCCGTTTCCTATACCATTATAAGTTTGCCGACTAGTAACCGACTAGTCTCCGACTATAAAACTGGCCGAATAGTCGGATTTACCGACTAATTATTAGTAATTAAATTAAACTGCAAAATTATGCTTTTTGGTATTTAACTGAAAATTGCAGGTACCTATTTCTTGCTCAAAATACCTAATTTCATATTTTGTTTATTTATATTCACATGATTTTAAAATTAGAGAGGGGACACAACATTGTTATCGACTTTAGGAGCTTATTATTCCGCGAAAAATTCACCTAATTGATAAAAGTCTCTTAGGAACCTCCTTAGTATTATTTAGAGAGCTATTCATCTATACACTGACGAGCAATAAAAAAAAACCACTAACTTATCATGAAATATTCCCGAAACGACGCCAGATAGCTTTTTAAAGTAAAAAGCAACATTCAAGTGTATTTAATAACGGTTAAAAACACCCAAAGGAAACAAAACAAATTTAATTAAATGTAAAAATATAATAGCACCATTTTGGTAAAAAACTTGCAAGTGGCTTTTTTATATTGCTAGTCAGATGAGCAAACTATACACCATACCTAAGAAGAAAAAATTCATTAATACAAAGCGGACACATAGATATAGTCTCAATCTTGTACGCTGTTTATCTACTGTTAATGGTTTCACAGCTACATAATTTGACTAAAACAACCCACATGGTTCATATAGAGAAGAATTTATAATCTCAGGTCTTGCCAACATGTCCATGAAACGTACATAACGTGTTCATCATATTTATAAGAGGCGGGTGGACCTTGTCGGAAGCACCTCGTATTTTCTCATCTCTTGCGACCTTTTGCGGAATATTATTACTGCCTTAGTTTAGAAACAGACAGAGCTTATGCTATATTTTGTGTCTAATAACTGTCTTTTCAGCAACTGTGTGGGTAAAAATCCGGCCAAGTGCGAGTCGGAGTCGCGCACGAATGGTTCCGTACCATTATCTATAAAAACGGCAAAAAAAATCACGTTTGTTGTATTAAATATTTATTTTATTTTAATTATTTATTTTTAAAGTGAATATATAACTAAATATTCTGTGAATATTTCAAGCGTCTACCTGTTGCCGTTATCAATATCGAGCAAAAACGAACAAAAAAATCACGTTTGTTGTATGGGAGCCCCCTAAAATATGTATGTTGTTCTGTTTTTTAGTATTCATTGTTATAGCGGCAACAGAAATACATCATCTGTGAACATTTCAACTGTCTAACTATCACGGTTCATGAGACTTGGTGACAGACAGACATACAGACAGACGGACGGACAGCGGAACCTTGTAATAGGGTTTCCGTTTTTACCCTTTGGGTACGGAGGAACCCTAAAACCAACTTTACGATTTTTATATTACCTGGCAAGGTAACTTGCATATTTCGCCATAATATTACGTGGTATTAAATTTAAATTTTTGACCAATTTCTGCGGCTCAGATTTAAAACTGGATCGATTAAAGCCATATAAGCCGAAATACGTGTTTTATACAGATTTAAAAATGAACGCGTAATTTGTATGTTGTTTTAAGTAGGTAGGTCTTTGTCATTCAAATAACGGCACTCCTTCAAACGTAATGAACTTAAAAAATTATGCGCAAATCTAACAGAATCACTTATAGATATAAAAGTCGCCGCGTCTGTCTGTCTGCTTGTCTGTGACCTTTTCACGAAAAAACTACCGAACGGAGTTTGTTGTGCGGTTTGGATATTTGGATATTGGATACTTTGATAACTCCATAGGTTAGGTCCATGACCTATCATGTTTAGGAGCTGAGTATTAACAGTATAAATGAATCAAGTTGGGGAAAAGTTAGCCCCAGCAAGTGTTGTAATGATGTAGGAATGAATTGTGTACAATAAAATTATCTAAAAAAAAGTAGTTATAAGTGTATATATGTAGGAATTCAAATTGTTGTTAAACCCTAACACTCTTATTAATAAACTCGAATTAGCGACGTATTAACTAAACTGTATTTCGTCACCCTCTAACAAATCTGCAATTCATTATGATAGACGGAGACGAAATACAGTTTAGTTAATATGTCGCTAATTCTAGTTTATTAATAAGAGTGATATTGTATCCATGCGAAGTTAATTCACAAAACTTTTGTAAGTCAAAAAACCTATTGATTTGACATACAAAAACAAAATTTAAATATTAAATTTCATTGTCTCTGCAGAGATCGTCAATGCCACCTATATCCAGTCGTCCTACTGCGTCCCACAACGCATGAATGTCTCCTAAGGCTCTAACCCGCGTATCTTTCCCTATTACGACTGTCGCAGAAGGACGTTTATGAAAAGTTATAACGGGTCGCAATCTCAAAGAAAAGTAAGTTTCTTATTGCGAGGTTAGAGGTAGTTTTATGGTTTAAATTAACATATTTCTCCGAGATAATAATACAGGTGGGTTCTCATATTAATGTACTACTTGAACATTGTAAAGTTTCTGATACAGTCGAGGTTTATGTTTTTTTCGTCGGCGGTATATACCTAAGCCATAGAGTACTAAGCCTATGGAAGGGCCATAGACGGGCTCCCCCTTTCGCCAATTTTTTCCCCTTTGACCAGTTATACTGACCAGGTGCGCAGTAATAGGTTACCTTAGATTTCGTTGGTATCGTTTTGTGTCGCGAGACCGAGCTCTAAGAAAATAGTTAATTGTGATGTTTTAAACGGGAAAGGCGGTCTAGGGCGTCAAACTTAGTGTTTCCAATCATTAATTATAATTATTATGTTTGTATTTTAACATAATCATCATATAACGTAAAATCAGTTGCGACAATAAAACGACAGAAAAATACAGTGGTACAGGGGCTAGTACTAAGCGTTTACCCCCCCCCCCCCCCGCCAAAAGTAGCAGAAAAAATTGTTAGGTGATTTAAACGCTTCCTCCTTTGGTATATACTCAAAGACCTAAGCAGACCACGGATCGATCTCGATCTTGTAGCAATGTTTTTAAGGGTTCAATACCCAAAGGGTAAAAACGGAAACCCTATTACAAAGACTCCGCTGTCCGTCCGTCTGTCTGTCCGTCTGTCACTAGGCTGTATCTCATGAACCGTGATAGTTAGACAGTTCAAATTTTCACAGATGATGTATTTCTGTTGCCGCTTTAACCAACTTTTTTTTTATAGATAATGGTACGGAACCTCTCGTGCGCGAGTCCGACTCGCACTAGGCCGGTTTTTTGGAACTTAATATGTAGAATCTACATAATACAACGAACCACACTTTTCCATCATACAAAGATGGAAGACTTCGTAATTTCCTGGGTACCCTAGAGCCGGTAAAACGATTTCTGAAGCCATATTTTTTTATTTCTTTCATTTATTTTTTTATTTTAGATCGTAAGAAAAGTAGTGTTGGAAATTATCAGTCTATACTAATGTTATAAAATGTGAAAATGTGTTTGTTTGTTTGTCTTTTTTCACGTCAAAACGTAGAGCCGTGTTATTATTTGCACTGGGTCAGATGGAGACAAAATTAAACACTTCCTTGTGAAAATATTTGATAAAGAAACTATGTATCCTTGCTGGGCAGGGGCAATTGGCTTAGTTACTAATATAACTAATAAGTAGTAAAAGCATATTTTATAATAATATCTAATAATATTAAACAAAAAAAAATTAATTACAGCGTTATTCGCAAGTTTAGTGTATCTATCTATCTATCATCACGCCTTTTATCCCAAGAGGGGTAGGTAGATAAAATCGAATGCCATTTATTACGATCCTGACATACCTCTATCGCTGCTTTTATATTCATCTTACCTTTCATACATGCTCGGCGATTGTGTGTACTTTTAATATTTCCATCGATCAATATTTTTTTATATGTTCAATAAAAGTATACCTAGGTAGTCTATGCCAGCATTTCCTTTCACTTCAGCCATATAAACCTTTTTAGTCAATCTTTCATCTATTGTTCAATTCGCTAAATGTGGACATAGTTTACCAAATGTACACGGGCAAAGCCGCATTTAAAGGCTAGTTAGCAATATTTCATTATTAACCCACGCCTGTAATCTCTCTCACGGCTATATCCGTGTCAGGTGTTACGCTAGAACGTAAATGTTGCAATGTACTGAGGTAACCGTAAATCGTAACCCGTAAATGGTTTATGGCACGCACGCGGGGCCGTCTCATCGGATGGCTGGATGGCTGCCATTTCGTTTGATTGCACATTATATTTCATCGGGATCAGCACAGTGTTATGTAAGAACCTTCAGTGAAATTCAGTTCATTTGCTTAGACTATCGTAGGATAACTTTTCCTTTCGCTTTCCTGCAATCTGTGAGAGTGATATCGTGAAAAGGGACGGAAGTGTGTAACAGGAAGCCGGGGAAGCACGCGCTATTTGATTTGACCTGTGGCGACACCTAGCGACGCCAGCGAAAACTCGTAGCTCTACGCTCCGACAGGGCCAATAGTAGATAGCGTCGGTCGATGCAGAGCCATCGGGATTGGAGGAGATAGGCCAATGGGAACGTCGCTAGAGGTCGTCACGTCAGACAGACGCGGTTCCCTTCTTTAGTGTGAATGTGATTTTTACTGAATAAATATCTTGTAAGGACATTCCGGATTTCAGTGATTCCTAAAGTACAAAATCCCCAAAGTGGTGACCACCCGACTGAACAGTGATCGCGAGTGAAATATTCGACATTTTGTGGAAATGGCTACCGACAAGATTGAGGTCGAAAGTCCAATTCGGGAAACTTCCGCGATCGCAATAACCACGCGGGTTCCCGATTTTTGGATCGACCAGCCACGAGTGTGGTTTATCCAGTTGGAGGCTGTGATTGCCTCACAAAAACTCACGGATGAGGGTAAATACCAGCTTGCCATCGCGAAGCTAGGTAAAGAGGTAATCGGCCAAGTGGCCGACATTTTGATTCGGCCGCCGGAAACAAAAAAGTATGAAACTCTGAAGGAACGGCTTTTGACCGTTTATGAGGAAAGCGAGGCCCGGCAGGTCCAGAAGCTTATCGGGGAGATGGAGCTTGGAGACCAGCGGCCATCACAATTACTGCGAAGGATGCAAGAGTTGGCCCGCGGTAAAATTCTAGACGGGACGCTGGCCATTCTGTGGCAGAACCACCTGCCTGCTGCAGTGCGAGCCGTGCTCGCGGCTACTGATTCCAAGGATCTCGTAACGCTGGCCACTGTAGCGGACAAAGTTACAGAGGCCACTATCAGGCCGCACATAGCAGAAATCAAGGTCGAAACTGCACAAAATGGCGAAATTGCAGAACTGATCGCGGAGGTCCGCAGGCTGACGACTCGCCTGGATAAGGTGGAACGGTCACGGTCGCGCGACCCAGACCGGCGCGCATTTCGGCGTCGGAGCAGCAGCCGACCACGGAGGGACCCGGACAGCCCGGACTGGTTGTGCCGACACCATTACAGATTCCGGAACAGGGCTAATAGATGTGAAAAACCCTGTGCCTGGGAATCTTTAAACTAAAGTCGGTGCGGCCGGTGGCGGATGCCTGCGCCGTATCGTCCCGCCTATGTGTAACAGACGAAGCGAGCGGTCTACGTTTTTTAGTGGACACGGGGGCTAATGTATCAGTGTTGCCGGCAAGAAAGTGTAGTGTGAGTGATAGATCTAGTGATTTCAAGCTCTACGCGGCAAACGGCACTGAGATTAAAACGTTCGGAACAAAAACTATAGTGTTAGATCTTAAGCTAAGGCGCTCGTTTCGGTGGACTTTCATTCTAGCAGACGTTAAGCAACCGATCCTGGGCGCAGATTTTTTAGGGTATTATAAACTGTTGGTAGATTTAAGTGCATGTAAGTTAATTGATAAGGTAACTAATCTCGACATAATTGCTTCGCTTTCTCAGTGTGTGACATCTATTAAAACGGTCAACGACAACAACCCGCTAAGTGATATAATAGGTCAGTACCCTGACATTACTAGACCTACCTCATTTAAAGAACCACCCAAACACTCAGTACGCCACCACATCGAGACTACACGGCCCCCGGTGCACGCGCGCGCACGGCCTTTGCCGCCAGACAGATACAAGAAAGTTAAGGAGGAATTTCGGATAATGCAAGAGATGGGCATCTGTAGACCCTCCAAAAGCCCATGGGCCAGTCCCTTACACTGTGTCCCTAAAAAAGACGGGCAAATTAGACCGTGCGGGGACTATCGTGCCTTAAATGCCATAACGAAGCCTGATCGTTACCCTATTCCCCGTTTACAGGATTTTACGTATCTCTTAGCGGGCAAAAATATTTTTTCCCGAATTGACATTAATAGAGCATATCATTTTATTAGTATTCATCCTGACGATATTGAGAAAACGGCCATAACTACGCCGTTTGGGTTGTTTGAGTTTCCGCGGATGACTTTCGGACTTAGGAATGCGGCTCAAACATTTCAAAGGTTCATGAGTCATACAGTATTGCAAGGAGTAGATAACGTTTACGCGTACATTGACGACATTTTGATAGCGAGCGAGGACATGACGTCACATCGTGACGCGGTGCGTGACGTATGCAGCAGATTGAGTACTTACGGCTTAACTATAAATCAGGGTAAATGCGCGTTCGGGCAATCAAGAGTCGATTTTTTAGGATATGATGTATCAGCAGAGGGCATTAAGCCACTCAAAGAGAAAGTTGAAACCATCATAAGCTTACCTAGACCCGAAACGGTGGAGCAGCTTCGTAGATTTTTAGGTATGGTAAATTTCTACCGTTCGCACTTACCTAAGGCTATCGAATATCAAGCCGAACTAAATGCATACTTACATAACGCTAAAAAGCGAGACAAATCGAAAATTTATTGGACGGATCGGGCTAATCAAGCATTCTTGCAATGCAAAGAAGCATTACAAAATGCCACCACCTTGGATTACCCATCAGTTGATTCACCTTTGGCGTTAATGACGGATGCATCAAATACGGGTGTAGGCGCGGTATTGCAACAGTATGTAAAAGGAAATTGGACGCCATTAAGTTTTTTTTCTAGGAAGTTATCGGTTGCCCAGGAGAAATATAGTACGTACGATCGAGAGTTGGTAGCTATTTATTTGGCAATACAACACTTTCGTAACTTAATTGAAGGGCGACAATTAACGGTATATACCGATCACAAACCGCTGACGCATGCTTTCTCTAAGGTTGGTAGTGAGAAAGAGTCTCCACGTCGCACCAGACAATTGCTTTTTATTAGTGAATTCACTACCAACATCAGACATATAGAAGGTCGTGATAATGTAGTCGCAGACACATTGTCTCGTATAGAGACGCTGACGTGTCCATCGGTCATCGATTTCGCGGAACTCGCTCGAGCGCAGGAATGCGACGACGAGCTTATCGCTATTAAAAAGGGACGGAGCGACAGTAATGTACAGTTTAGAACAGTATATCTGCCAGGTGGGAATAATGCTATTATTTGCGAGACTTCGACCGGGGTAGCGAGACCATTTGTGCCATATAAGTTTAGATTAGATGTTTTTAACGCGTTGCACAATTTAAGTCACCCGGGTATTAGGACAACACGAAAAATAATTGCGAAAAACTACTTCTGGCCGGGGATAAATACGGACACAGCTAAATGGGCTAAGGGCTGTATACCGTGCCAGAAAGCAAAAATCAGCAGGCACGTAGTTTCTAGCTTAGGAAAATTCCCACCAGCGGAGAGGTTCGAACACCTCCACGTAGATATTATAGGACCTCTTCCAATTTCGTCAGACGGTTATAGATATTGCCTCACTATATTGGACCGTGCAACGGGTTGGCCGGAAGCTGTTCCAATTAAAGATATCTGCGCGGAAACGGTGTCGAAAGTTTTGTACGAAGGATGGATCGTCAGATTTGGATGTCCTGCTAGGATCACGACTGATCAGGGCAGACAATTCGAGAGCCGTATGTTTAACGCCCTCATGAGGTTCCTAGGAGTTAAGCGGATACATACGACACCTTACCACCCTCAAAGCAATGCTGTTGAAAGGTGGCATAGGTCGCTAAAGGCATCATTGATGGCCAGATTGGAAGGTAACTCGTGGGTGGATGAGTTACCAACTACTCTGTTGGGACTGAGGGCCGTCCCGCGTAGCGACACCAATGTGAGCGCAGCGGAGATGACATACGGTTTAGCACTGAGACTGCCCGGGCAATTCTATGATCCTACACCAAAAACGGAATTAGAGCCTCTGGAAATAGTCGATAAAATCAGACAAGCGGTGGAAAATGCCAAACCCAAACTAAGTGGTCATGGCGATTCAAGGTCCCTTTTCGTACATCGAGAGTTGAAAAATTGTTCACACGTATTTATCCGCAACGATGCGGTTAGGAAACCACTGCAAACTCCGTACGAAGGCCCTTACCGTGTTTTAGGGAGAAACGAAAAAGTATTTCACGTACAATTACCAGGTAGACAAGTATACATCTCGATTGATAGGCTTAAACCGGCATTTTTAATCAACGATAATTCAAGTAACACTAAAAATAATACCTTAGTTAAGTCAACGGCGGAGTATAACGCTCAGCCCACCTCCTACCAACGCGAGCGTAACGAAAATAATGGTAATAGTAAGAAAAACGGTAATAATAAAGATAAAAAGGTATTAATAAATAAAGAAAAGAATATAAATAGTGAGTATGCAACTCGGTCAGGAAGGATATCTAAAAAGGCAGTTCGTTTTGCCGACCAATATTAGTAACGGTATGAAATAACATGATATTATAAATAAATAAATAGCGAGAAGTAATAGTTAGGGATTTTTTTGCACACTGAGAGAGCGACTATTGTTTGTACTAGATTGTAAATCATTTTTTTGCGGGGTTAACCTAAATTTTGTACATGAAATAAAAGAGACAATGGGGTCACATGTATTGTATAATTACGAGTATTTGTTACAAACAATATTAGCTTATATAACCACCTTAACGTCGGTACCCCGTTGTATAATTTTAGTTAAACGTCGTGAAATATAGTCACTAAGACGGGTTGCAACCATCAATAGTATTAAAAATAATAATACCGTTAAGAGGGCGATTACAAACAGGCGATTCTCGTGGACTGCGGCATACAGGCCGCCAAGGGAGTCATGCACAGAGTCCATGTTCACAGTGACTTGGTTGGCCTGGGTTTGTTCCGATTGCTCCTTGGTGTTGCCGCCACCCATTGTTGCGCAGAATTAGGTCCTCGGGTTTAGATCGAGTGGACTCAAGGGTTCACAGAGTAATGGTAGTGACGAAGATGTCTAGTTTAGCCTTTTATATGTAAGGAGTATCAAATAGTACGACGGTACGTGATCAACTCATATTGATAGGAAATCACGTATTTTCAGAGGACACGCACGACACGACCAAAATCGTTTGGTCAGGTGATCGTGCGACTATGTATTGTTTTTGTGTTTTGTATTATATGTACGACTTATCTTGCATGCTTTATCTTTAAGGAATATTCAATATAAGATAGTCTGTAATTTTTTTATATATAAAAAATTTGTAAAAGGGGGGGAATATTGTGGCGACACCTAGCGACGCCAGCGAAAACTCGTAGCTCTACGCTCCGACAGGGCCAATAGTAGATAGCGTCGGTCGATGCAGAGCCATCGGGATTGGAGGAGATAGGCCAATGGGAACGTCGCTAGAGGTCGTCACGTCAGACAGACGCGGTTCCCTTCTTTAGTGTGAATGTGATTTTTACTGAATAAATATCTTGTAAGGACATTCCGGATTTCAGTGATTCCTAAAGTACAAAATCCCCAAAGACCAATGAGCGTGCGCGGTGGTAGAGTTGGCCGTCAGATGGTATCAACACATTTTCCGAGAGGTTGGTACTGTCAGCCAACAGTGTGTGCGTGTGTGTGACGGAGAACACATGAGCTGTGTGCTTAACCTACAGTCTTGTGTATAAAGTGTTAACGTTTTCAGGATATAATGTAAATGTTGCTTATTACCAAAGTGAGATGTCAGATGTTACACATGATATGCGACTACTGTAAGGCTCGCTCGTTTTTTTTAATAAGTTTTCAATTCGCACTAGTAGAAAAGTTGTTTATCCTTTGCGTACGAAACCCTAAAAATTAAAAGCAAGATTAAGCAAAATTCTTCTCTCCAATTTATGTAAACACTTAATGACATATTTTCAGAAAGCCGCTCTCTCGTAGCTCCCACATTTTCTCTTGTGAATTTAAATTTTAAAAAGAGCGCCTGCATTTCCGTTGATCTTCTTTGCATGCATAAAATGCTGGTACATAATTCAGAATGAATTGTTGTAGTGTACCTCTCTACGTCTTGAAGTATTTTTAGACCAGACAACAGAATATTTATTGCATTTATTGAGACTACTTCGCATGGTTTAATATAACATAAATACAATTCTCCTGTATTATTTTGTATCTTAGAAACCATTTCTGATATCGAGATTAAACAAAGAACAGCTTTGTTTCTTCACGGGTTGCCTTCCATCTTCCGAAACCGTGTTACGGTCCCAGGGTACCCTGCGTACAACCAAGTCTCCCTCTTTTAGCCGATGGTATTTGTGAAGCTATACCTAACGAGTGCCCCTAAAAAAAAGCCCCGAAAAGCCCCTAAGTGTGGTTTGTCGGATTATGAATACATATAAGGTTTTAATTAAAAAAACCCATTCATACATGGCCGGGATCCGGGATCGAACCCGTGGTCTGCCTAGTTAATACCAGTCATACCACTCGGCCACCGGCGCAGCTGTTACATGCGTTTCCTAGTCTGGACAATCATACAGACAGACAAAAATCTTGTAAAATAATATATTACTTATTTCTGTCATGCTTGCCACCTGTTCTGTTAAATTATGGACAACAGGCAAAAACTAGACACTTGTATCCTTGGCCACACCGCAAGTTTTAAGGCCGTGAAGGTGTGTTGTTGTGTTTGGATTATTTTCTTATTTTGGATTTCAGATAAAAATTAGTCCTCACTAGAGCCAAAAAACTTCGGAACGCATTTATGAAGCCTTCATTTTTTTCTGATTTACGAAGTTACAGCTGCAGGTTTTACACTTAATGTGAACAGTTACCTCTAAGTGCCTAATTTATCAAAGCAAGTGTTTATCATCAGTATTCATCAGTAATTTCTCAATATCCAGGATGTCAAACACTTGCATGAAATTAGACGTTTGACATGCATATTCCCAGATCGTTCTAAATGCACCATCACAATGTTGTGTTTCGTGTTGGATAAATATTTAAGCGTTCATAGACTAACCAATTTACTAGAAATTCAGTATGTAAAGTAAAAAATAAAGAAATGTATTTGAATATTTTTCTATGCAGCAGTTTTTAATGTGGAACATCTTTACTCTCGCTTTCCTGCAACCTGTGGGTGTGATTTCGTGAAAAAGGACGGAAGTGTGTAACAGAAAACCGGGAAAGCACGCGCTATATTTAATTTGTCCAATGAGCGCGCGCGGTGGTAGATTTGGTCGTCAGATGGTACCAAAACATTTTCCGGGAGGTTGGTACTGTCAGCCAACAGTATGTGCGTGTGTGTGACGAGAAAGAGGAAGGGAATTAGAGAAGGAGAACGCATCAGCTGTGCGCTTAACCTGCAGTGTTGTGTATAAAGCGTTAATGTTTTCAGGATATAATGTTAATGTTGCTTATTACCAAGGTGAGATGTCAGATGTTACACATCATAGGCTCGTTATTAAAGAAACACACTTTCGAATTTATAATATTAGTTAGAATGCTAACTTTATATACGTTTGTATTTTATTTGCAATCCAATTTTAAGTTTGAACTCAACAAACTCCTTTCACCCAGACAAACTGTCGACAACAGTTTACTGAAATGAGACCTTGTTGCCGCACTTGGTTACAGAATGACACCGCGGGACAAACATATTTCTTTGCTACTTGTAGTTTTTTCTTTTCTATTTGTAAAACAAAATTCAATTTAGTTTTCTTTAAGAATACATGCCTCGGATGCTGACGTCAGTATTTCTTCTAAAAATAATAGATATTTAAGTCTGTTAACACATCTAAATCCGTTATATGTAGCAACATGCTCCCACCTGTTATGTTTAAATTCTACAACTGGCAAAAAGTGAACACTGTTACTGGTGTATCTAGTCACGCCATAAGGTATAGGTATAGACGCTGAAGATGTGTGAAATTCAATGACTTACCTAAATCTATTAATTTGAGAAACCTACACTTCTGTTTGATCCGATTGTATTTAGATTCACGAAAGCTAGATTATTAGTTAGATAAGCGTCAGTTACAGCATTGGAATTGACGTTTATTGTAGCGGATTTGGATATATGGTGCTTCGTAGAACACGTGAAGCCAGGGTTTGTAATTTTATTCTTCTGAAAAATATAGAAGGGCATTAATGAAAGTAAGATAAGTGCTGTGAAGATGCGATCGGTGAGAAGAAAGATAAAATTTGGAAGATAGAGAACAGCGTGGACTAATAGAAGATGTAGTAACTAAAATAGAAAAAGTGATGGTTACATGTTTTGGTCCTATATAAAAACAAGAGACTTAAGAAAGGTATCATAGAACAGATGTGACTGGAAGAGTTGATAGCGGGGGCCCTAGAAGGAAATTCAAATATCGAAACAATACCATTTTGAAAAAAAAGGGAAAATAAAACTCAAAGAGCATGCATAAAAATATACAGTATGGATTTGAATGAGGGGAAAGAGGTGTACCAGGATCGTGGCAAGTTCAATATCTTACGTTTCTGCCTACCCTAAGGGGAGTAAGGCATATGTGTGAATATGTCTATTTAAGAAGAGTCAGCTCAAGTGCAGCAGCAGTGGCTGTTTAATATAGGAATCTCGCTAAATGTGGACATTGTTACAAATGTCTCTGGCCACACTGCAAAATATAGCATTAAAAATATAACTCCGTTTTCCCTAGAAGACAAAACCTTGTGCCAATCATAGATAATTAGGTATGTCCTAAATTTTATCCAAAACCTTTTGTCTTCACGGGTTGCCTTACAGCTGCCGTAACAGCTTTATCGGTCCCAGGGTACTCAGCGGAATATCAAGTCTTCCTCTTTTAGCCGATGGTATTTGTGAGGCTATACCTACCTAACGAGTGGCCAGTTGTGTTGAGGTATATTTAGATTTAAAAAAAGCCTCTTATATTTGTATGAAGGCGCTATGATCACAGAGACTACCAGTCCGATTTGAAAAATTATGTTTGCATTAGTTTAGTGATGAAGGATACTATATAACATTACGCTACTACCCAAAGGAGCGGACAGTAACAAACGTCAACATATTAAAGAATCCACGGGCGAAGCAAAATAAAAATCAAAAGTTGGTAGTGATTAAATTACATTATCACAATTGAAAAGTGAAGTTGTAGCTCAACAGGTTAAACCTGGCACTCTTTCAAGTAACACTCGTTTTCGTTTCGGAATAATTTAAGAGATTTTGGTATCTGAACACTTGGCACGTATTCCGTTTTAAATTTCATCTCGTTATAATAGCACTGAGCTGTTTTCAAAATTGTCAAGAGCGGGGTATGTACTAGAACTAGAAGTTTCAGTGAATTGTTCTCCGTAAGTATTGAGTTAGAGATATTTAAATTAAGATTTTTTGGGCGTAGAAATCGATTTGGCATGTTCACATTTTAATTTTGTGTCTAAAGATTATTGAAGTAAGTAGCTTATTCTGGAAAAAAAATCATAGACCGACAGACAAAATATTTAAAAAACGGTTATTTATGCTTCAGTATCGCGTAAATTATATCACTTCGATATTTGAAGTTATTTTGAAATCACAGACAGAAACTTGAATTTTATACCTATAAGTTTGAGCTTTATAAGAGCAGAAGTTTCTAACTTTTCGGCTAGATCAGGCCCAATTTTAGCTTCACTGTAACTTCTAAGTATCTATTTGAAACTTTGCATGTGTATTTCGGATGACATCACAATAATTTGGTACAATCGATCTGATCTCAGCACGGAGCCAGGAGGTGGATAGTGGAACTCTGTAACGAAACGACTTAACCCTATCGAGCTTGGGCTCATTTGGTTTGGGCAAGTGTGCGTTACTGTCAAAAGCGTGCTTTTTAGTTTTTGTTATAAACTACATGGGTTATTTTTCTTTTCTCTAGATAAGAGGTGCCAAATATTGAATTTTTCGACCCCTGGAATTCCAAAATGTCATAAAATCAGATATTTTTTATTGCAACTTCTTATCATACATTTTTTCTGTTTTAAAAGTAACCCTTTAAAGACTCTACTGTAAAGAAATCTTTCAACAGACTTAATTCACATACAAAACAAATTAGTACCTACCATGTAGCATGCTGGCACTCTACTAGATTGGTAATGTCGTGATTAGAACGAGACCAAAATATGAATACATCAGTGTGTGTGACAAATGTGTAAATCCTGGCAATGCACTATGCACTGCATTAACCATAATTAATCACGTCTATTAAACACTAAATTATATTTTTAAATAGGATATTTTGCTGATGCTAGGCTGTTACAGTATACAAAAAACAGTCTCGTCTATTTGTCTCGCTTTAACATACGCGTATCTATGCGCTTTCTCTTTTCCATGGTACCTACAATGTCTTGCATATATAAAGCTTGACAAACGACCAGTATCAATATTTCACCAATTTATGTGATTATTTTTATTAAAAATGTATTTAATTTGTCAAGTGTTTCTGGGGTTTCTCTTCATAGATGATGGCAATAATTATAAAATAACAGATCTAACATCTTGTAAAAGTAATATAGTAAAATATTCACTTCATTGCTGATTGAAAGTGGCTATTTGATCCCAAAATGTAGTCAAGGTCAAACCTCTGAACCGGAAGGTCAAGATTGATTTTCCCTTTATGTAAATTTGGAGGACCTAAATCGAATCGATTTCCTACTCGATTCATTCATACGTGAAGAGACAGATAAATGTAGAAGTGTTACTGCTTTCATATTTTTTAATATGAACCAGACGTAACTCTAAGATCATATCTAGATAGGAAATTAATAAAATAAGAGGATTTCAAGTCACATTGAACTGCCGTTGTTTTTCACGTTATTGAATTATTACGTATATAATTATACTCGTATATAAATATAATATAATTATTAATAAAAAAATAAAAAGAAATAAACGGGAGCAGTAAAAAATTGCCCGCGACTTCGTACGCGTTGTATTATAAATAGTGTGTATATAGTATAGTAGTGTGATTGAAGAATTGGGCTATCAAATGCAAAAAATAACTTTTCAAATCCGACTATAAGTTCCAGAGATTAGACTAGATTAAATTAGATCACATCAGAAACAATCAAACTATTCAGCTGTATTATTAGTATCTATAGATAGATAACATATAATAACGCTATCTCGCGCGCGCTTAAAGAAGTTTTCACTAAAAAAAATCTCGGTCCGGACCGAGAATAGGGTAGATGACAGGGTAAACAAAATATTATTCTATTTAGTCCGTCATTTAGATTATCAAAAAATATTGGACACGTATTTTTTCTTTTGTCAATCAAACAAAAAATTACCGAGATAAAGCGCGTCAAAGTTTGGGAGTGGGGGCTGGTGACGTCACACCTTGCTAAAAATTGTTCTAAGCCGTGACGTCACGCGGAACTTTAGCGGGCTATATCTTCATGATTTTTTGTTTAATTGGCAAAAGAAAAAATACGTGTCCAATATTTTCTGATAATCTAACTGACGGACTAATTAGAATTTTTTAGTCATCATGCCTATTGCCGGCCAGAAATGCGAAGCCAAAAATGCCCGACCCAGCCATATGTGGAAGTCAGTACACGAATTCCTGCTCGGCCATTCTTGGGCCGAGCAATCCATGGTCCGACCACAAATCCATTTGTGCCGAGAGCATGTTCTGTTGTAACGTTTTCGACCAAATGATCAAATAAACGCAATAATTATGCACTTTTCTAAAAATTCGCCAATTTAACAAACGAGAACATTGGATCGTGACAGATTATATGATGACTACATTGGACAGTGATTAATGACACGTCACTTGTCAAGCCGCACTGTCCGAACATTCATTAAAAGCTCCTAAATAATAGAAAATATAGTAAGACTCTACTTTTAACATAGTATCTGTAGCTTAGCGGATAACTAACAGTCGTGGGTTTGATTAACGACAAACAAACAAACTTTCACGACGTATTACACCTTATTATTAAATACTTAAAACTGTTAAATTTTTGCCAGTTGCCAGTGAGAATAAGTTGGCAAGCCTCTAGATTTTCACTTCTTAAGTAACCCACTCACTGGTCCGGTATCTTACCGAAACTTTTCTGTCCGGCCAGCCGTATGATCGAGATTGAACATAGGCCACACATTAGCGATGTAAATTATACGATTTAAATCATATGCAATTTACTCACTCACATAGACACACAAGATTCTATTAAACAAAGGCGTGTAGATGTGTGTATGTGACAGATCGTTCCGGCCATCGAATCAGCCATAAATACAACGATTTGAAAACGGATGGCGGACCGTTCGTTACAAGAATTGGACAAGTCTGTGGTCGATTTCGGTGGACCATATATTGGCTTTACAGATGCATCTGTTATTTTTAGAAGATCGATTAAAGAAAATTTGTTCTTAGCATTTTTGACACGAGGGTATTTTGAACCCGGGACCCCCGGTTTCAAGACCAACGCTCAACCAATTACCAAAAAATCGACTCTTCAGGTCAATAATTTAAGTATTCGATGGACTAAGTTATATGAGCAGAAATACACAGCTTTCTATAAATTGTATATTTTAAGTTCCATCGAGATTTAAATTGAGTAAAATGAGTAAGTTAAAGAGTAGTGTGCCCAGAACGTTGGCTGCATTGCCACGTATGTATGAAAGACTAGAAATCCGCCCCCGGCTTCGCCCGTGGATATTTACGAACAAAATAAAATATACCCTATACCTACCCCTAACTCTAGTTAGACATATGCTCTCGCGACACTTTTTGTAGATAATGATGTGTTTTGCAAAGTCGTAGTATATTATTTTGTTCTATCATCAATAGTTTTCGCAGCGCACGCGATGTAAGGAATTTCTTAGGTCATTTTTTTACACCTTGGGTTACATTATTGGAGTTTTAGTAAGGATCCCTATTTTTTTGAAAATAGAATACAGCCTATGTCACTCAGGCTGAATGTAGCTTTCCAATGGTGAAAGAATTTTTGAAATCGGTACAGTAGTTTTTGAGTTTATTCATTACAAACATACACACACACAAAAATACAAATCTTTCCTCTTTATAATATTAAAATCAAACCGGAAAAAGGGGTTTCTTTAGAAAATAGCTTTTCTTTAAAGAAGAAGCTTACCAAAGCTTATCAAAATCTATCTTGGAACTTGGAAATTTCACATTTCCATTACTCATTTATATTTTTATGATTGGTGGAAGGCCTATCGTTTACTTTACTATAATACTATTTATACTTGTCTATTATGTAAAAATATACGACCCTGGCTAATAAAAAAATAGGCTATAAATATAAGTAGTTTTCGCTGGTTTGGACACGTTGAAAGAATGAAGGATGAAAGATTGACTAAAAAGGTTTATATGACTGAAGTGAAAGGAAGTGCTGGCAGTGTACTTTTATTGAACGTATAAAAATATATTGATCGATGGAGATATTAAAAGCACACACAATCGCCGAGCATGTACAAAAGGTATGATGAATATAAAGGAAGCGAAAGAGATATGTCAGGATCGTAACAAATGGCATTCGATTGTCTCTGCCTACCCCTCTTGGGATAAAAGGCGTGATGATACATAGATAGATAGATAGGGATATCGTAGCTTTCTAATCGTGAAATAATTTTTAGAATCGGTTCTGTAGTTTGAGAGATTATACCCCCTACATCCAAACTTACAAACTTGACCTCTTTATAATATTAGTATAAAATTGGCCAAAATAGTCTTGTTCATATTAAAACAATTATACCACCAAAAGCATGTAGAGTATAGAGAAAGCCACATCCCAGCATCTTTATAAAATATTACAGCGTTTCGGTCTGCTATACCTCTAGGGAATACTTCAATAATTCATTGCTCTAAAAAGTAAGAAGCCATAATGTCCGTATACCTTCCGCAAAATGAAACTAGGAATTTATATCGAGTCGAACTGTTGGGATTAATTCTTCATCTTTCTGTTTATCTATACTAATATTATAAAGAGGAAAGATTTGTATTTTTGTATGTTTGTATGTTTGTTACGAATAAACTCAAAAACTACTGGACGGATTTTGATCATTCTTTCACCATTAGAATGCTACATTATCCCTGAGTAACATAGGCTATATACCATTACGGCATGACGACGAGAACGGGGTGGGCAGAGGTGAACATGACAAAAGCGATGTATGAAGTCGTGGGAAACAGCTAGTATAGAATATTTTCAATTGAGAATCCCAGTTATTTAAACTGAGGCTAAAAATAGTACACTAAAATAGACTATCCGGTTGTTGTATCTTAATAAAAAGACAATGTTAAAAATAATAATAAGAACATAGAAGTTAGTAAAGTATGACTGACGGGTGCGGAAAATCACGTGTTTTTTGGATGCGTAATGCGTATTATGGTTTGTTCTTTACTCTGAGTTTAAAATCGACGTCCTTGTAATTTTTTCTACGTGTTTAGGGCCATCGGTCTTTTAATATCACGGATCTCTGGTTCAATTCCTCACTCAAAAAAGCTAAGTTATTCTGGAATAAGTGTTATAATCGGCTTTAAGCGCTTCAGTGGGCATGTAAAGATAGCGTCCGTAGATCTTTTTAATATAAATAAATAATAAATAAAATAAAATAATAAATATAATAAATAAATAAATAAAATACGTAGGTGCGTCGGTGGCCGAGTGGTCCACGAGTTCGATCCCGGATCCCGGCGATGTACCAATGAGGTTTTAAGTAAAAACTTATGTACATAATCCATTAAACCACACTTAGAGGCTTTTTAATCTAAATATACATCAACAGAACTGGCCACTCGTTAGGTAGTTATTGTAATGTTGTTTATTTTAAATGATAAATTAAACCACTGTTTGCTTCTTACTTTCATATATATTTTTATGTTAACCAACTATATTGTACACGTGTACCTTTCTTAATCTCGAGTGGCCCCACCGCCTTACTGTCACAGCGCACACAGTGCTGCCATGCCAGTAGTGTTGCCAGCACCCACTGACAACTAGTACATCTTCCCTTTTTATAATCACAAAAAAAAACAAATAAAAAAAAAACTTATATATATATATACATATTAAATTAACACTATCATGAGTATTACCAACTGCACATTCACTATTCAAATAGGTACAACAAATTATTGAGGCCGAACATGGTAAGAGGTTCTTGTATAAATATGTTCATTATTGTTTTTATTTATCATACTTTTATTATTTACAGTATGACATACCCTCACTAGTCACAAATCATGAACAAAGTTATGATTAGAATCCTTAATACAAGTTACATTTTTATTTTTGCAGCATTGTGCAAAATGGTTCAACTTCATACATTTATTACATTTTTTTCCAAACGCCGGACATTTTCTGGGACCATGTTCCCTGTTACATTTAAAGCAATGATAAAACTGCCTATTAAAAAATTTCTGTCTACCTACATCTTCAGTGCTAACTTTATTAGAATGATAATACTTATCTTTATTATTACCCTGGTCTTTTATTATGTCAATACCCCTAGATGAATCAGGGTATTTCCTCATGAGCTTAGAGTGTTCCTTTGACAGTTCCGCAGCTCGGCACATTTTCACTGCTTGGTCCAGGGTCAAATCACCAATTTCCAGTAACTTTTGTTGTAGCTTTGTGTCGTTGATTCCCATAACTATTCTGTCCCTAATCATTCTATCCTCAAAATTTTGGTAGTTACATCTCTTCACCAGTTTTCTCAGGTCACAGTAAAAACTGTCAAAAGTTTCTCCATCTTCTTGTTGTCTGTTACTGAAGTTGTATGAATTTATTAACTCGTTCTGTTTAGGTTCAAAGTAGGTATCAAACAATTTTAACACTGCTTCAAATTTAGGAGGATCTTCATCTCGCTTCAATACGTTAAAATATAAGTTCTGGCCATCTTGCCCTATGCTATTAAGTAATACGGCGGCTTTTCTCGCTTCGGAATATCTTTCGAAGCCCGCTGCCGTCATGTAAATTTGGAGTTCTTGTTTGAATCTTCTCCATTTCGGCAACAAATCTATTGAATCGAACGTAATGTGTGATGGCCTTCTGAATTCCCCGGCCGCCATGTCAAATATCTCTTCCGTTTTGTTATTTTGGGATGCTGTAGGTTTTTCTTCGGACTGCGCCATGTAATGTTGTTTATTTTAGATGATAAATTAAACCACTGTTTGCTTCTTACTTTCATATATATTTTTATGTTAACCAACTATATTGTACACGTGTACCTTTCTTAATCTCGAGTGGCCCCACCGCCTTACTGTCACAGCGCACACAGTGCTGCCATGCCAGTAGTGTTGCCAGCACCCACTGACAACTAGTACAGTTATAGCCTCAAAAATACCATCGGCAAAACGTAAGATTTTAAAAGCTGTAAAAATATCTAGTTTAAATCCTTAACCACTTAGTGTTTCTGGCCACGCCGTAAGTAATGGAAGTATTGATGGTTCATAACATTTTCATTTTCTTAACTGGACTGCGGTTTTTTTTGGTGATTTAGAACTCTACGACGAAATAATCTTCTTTCTTTCTATCTGTCCTCCTCCTTCATAATTTTCACCATTAATTAATTCATGAGCATCCATGTTTAAGAGTATTACCATGGACCTATCATGTTTAGGAGCTGAACAATAACAGTACTAGTGAATCAAGTCGGGAAAAAAGTCAACTCCAGCGCGTTTTCATGGCGTATGCTGTCTAATCCGTCAGAGATATAATAATATAATGTTGGAATGATATCTTAAGCATATTTTTATAAAACAAAAAGTACCCGTGCGAAGCCGGGGTCGCTAGTAATACTATTTTGGAGGCTCTTATGTAGAAAGTTCATTCGCATTCATTTATAATTTACGACATGACGCTGTATGTCGGGCGGTTTTATTACTCACTTATGAAAGCTTTTTCCACGTTTCATTTTATTACATTTTTAGCATTTTTTCTCAAGACCTTTATGTATTTATGAAAAGACATATTAGAAATATAATATGAAAAAAAGAGGCATTAGATTATATGTAATACTTATATAGACCTGATGCGTCAATTAGGTAGCGCAGTAGTACAAGGTAAGTATAGGCATAGAAGAAACAATATTTTTTCTTAGTTATTTTATTCGAAATTCGGATGGATGCACAGGCCAATATGAGTCTATTTGCATTCATGTAAGGCTTACTTTTATTTGACATTTCAATCACATAATCGGTAGTGTTTTATCTCTCTGGCCATACATTTTTCCCACTGAGTGGGTAAGCGGGGAGAGGTAAATTTCGTGAAATTTAGCGAAGAAAGACAAAGTATAGGTTAAATTTTAATGTAATAGTATTTTTTGGTTTTATATTATTATCTATCTATCTATTTATCATCACGCCTTTTAATCCAAGAGGGGTAGGCAGAGACAATCGAATGCTATTTGTTACGATCCTGACATACCTCTTTCGCTTTTTTTATATTCATCATACCTTTCACACATGCTCGGCACTACGCTACACTACACAATCGCCGGGCATATAAGGTATGATTAATAAAAAGAAGCGAAAGAGGTATATTAGGATCGTAACAAATGGCATTCGATTGTCTCTGCCTACCCCATTTGGGATAAAAGGCGTGATTATAGATAAATAGATAGACTTAATGATTAAGAAATTACAAGCACACAGGTTTAGAGTATTCTTAAACACAGGTATCTAGTTTGTGGAACGGAAGCTCTAGAGCTTTGTTAAGGAGGTAGGGTCCCTTTATAAAGGGTTGTCGACACAATTCTCAAGATATCTCGACACGTACTGTGTCTTATTGCTTACATGGAAATATCCTCTGATATTAACATTCGGTTTATATAAGCTTTTTTCTGTCAGTATTGGATTGCCGTTAGAGATCCTTAAGTAGCGCTGGTCCGGTATCCCAGCGAAAAATTTCGGTCTGGCCGCCGTATGATCGAGATTGAACACAGGCCATACATTAGCGATGTAAATCATACGATTTAGATCACATGCAATTCACTCACTCACACAGACACACAAGATTCAATTAAACAAAGTGTCAAACATTCCTGTGTGTGTGACAGATCGTTCCGGCCATCGAAATCAACCACAAATACAACGATTTTAAATGGCGGACCGTACGTTACAAGAATTGGACGAGTCTGTGGTCGATTTCGGCGGACCGTATGGCGGCGCGCCGGCGATTGGACGAATGAGTGGGCACCTTTAGAGATCCTTAGGCCTTTTTAATTCAATATACTTCAATAGAACTGGCCACTTAAACATTTCAAACTTAGAAGGTAAAAATTCACAGATGTCATGTACCACATGACCTTCAAAGGGCATTGGAAATGAACTTCGGTATCTATTAAAAATAGAAAATTAACATGTATATTTTGACAGCTGTTATCCGAAATAAAGATCTCATGGACATGGCGATCGACGCACGCGTTCAGTTGTGGCATGATGGGAAATCCTGTTTAATCCCGCCCGCGCTGTTATAATTGTGATTAGTCTGTAATCAGACATATCACAGTCAGCGAAATCATCTTATCTACCGATTAATTTGATTGATACTATAACGGCTATAACACTTGACATTGGCAAATCATCGATTAACATTGGTGGAATCACAATAAAAGAAGAAGAATATGAGATACGACCAGAATAGGGTTAGTGGTTTTTGAGATATGACCTTATTAAATTTTGATCCTAAAAACGTTATTAACTCCAAAATTATTATACGTTTATTTATTAAAATTATTATTATAAAATTACACGTTGGGCGCCATTGTCACGTTTTCAAAGGATTGCGGCTCCTCAACATGATGGTTGAGTAGCGGAGGCCTCCAAAGGTGACAAAATGAAAATTCGGTTCAGTAGTTCTTGTTCTTAGTAGTTGCCCTTAGCTGCTCCGCCGGGTGGTTGGCATGAGACCCTTGGGCTTAAGGCCCTGTCAGGGTCGGCGGCCGTCTCCTAGTTATTTGGGGTTCCTAACTTGAGTACTGAGAGAGGGAGGGTTGCAGATCAATTAAACTACAGTTGTGAATTAGATATATTATAATTATGTTGATTGGCCAAACCTAACTAACTTACTACCTACTTATATTAACCTACCTAGAATATATACAACTTAACTGCTACACTTAATATCTAACTATATACATGTGGCTATTTAATCTGGTTAGTATGGAAGACGGCGCTTGAGTTGGTGAGCATATCCAAGAGATGTTTATTACTTGTCGAAGATATGAGGTAATGTTGAGTCTATGTGAGTGGCTTTATCATGAGCGGCTTTTATTAGTTGCAGTCAGGGAAGAAGAATAAAAGTAGAACGATACCAGTACAATCCGAGAGGTACTTGCAGGTCTTCAGGCAGTTCCTGGAGGACCTTTGACCCTCTGCTGCTGGACGTCCTGGGGCCGTGCCGATATAGCCGCACAGATCTGCTTATCCAGGTCCTGTTGCTGCACCAGGCTTCATGATGTTCCTCGGGTATGATGGTCAAGTCCTGAGGGTGGACATTGACGGTAGGCCAGGCTTCTCACATTGCGTACGTTTGTCTTCCACGCCGGTACCAGTTCAAGAGCAGAGTGTGTGCTCGCCGGCTGTTCCAGATCAAATGCGACGAATCAACATTATTTCCATCTCACCTCGATTTCTCATTATTTTCTTATATTTCTTCTTCTTTTTTATTATGGCTCCACCAATGTTCATCGGTGATTTGCCAATGTCAAGTATTATAGCCTTTATAGTGTTTATAGCCGATAAATCGGTATTTAAGATAATCCCGCCGACCGTGATATGTCTTATTAATCACTGACTAATCACAACCATCACAGCGCGAACAGGATTAAACCGGATTCCACATCACGCCACGACGAAAACGCGTGCGTATGTCGCCATGACCGGATGTGGAATCCCTTTTATATATTTCCTCTTATATTTCCTCCTGTTGATATTCACTCAGCGTTTTGACTGTCAGCTGTCATCTCTCGGACCAATCACGAGGTGCGTGTATCACAGAGTAATTTTCATAGACAATATTCCATAGATTGAAGATCGTGGCTTCTTGTTTTAATCACTTTTATCAATTTGCCATTATCTTCTTATTTCAACATCCCTGATATGCCCGCCTTTCAAATTAAACAATTGTACAAGTACACATTTAACAATCAATAAAATCAATAATAACATTCCTTTGTTAGTTCGTTAATCTACCAACAGATGGCGCCACTAGACCATAATCCATATTACACAATTTTATTTATTAATTTCATTTTCATTAACTTCTGACTATCCAAATTCCTGCTCGCGTCTAATTCCTTGGAGGAATATTTCATCAAGGAGGAAATATTGCTACAAATTTTATTATGTATACTTACATGTAGAATAAAAAAAAATCATAAATAAGACTATATTATGTAGGGTAGACAAGGTACTTACAAAAAAAAAGGCAATTTTAGAACCGTTCTTTTATTTTTCAAAAAATATACGACTTATTAATTTTTTTTGTTTATTGTAGACCTTTTGTACGACACAAAAAGATGACAATAAAATCCCACTTTGATCGCATAAAGTTTCATGAAAATCCATTCAACCGTTTCGAACACACATTCAAAAAACAGATAAAACAAGCATTAATATGCTTAAATACAGCACAAGCTTTAAGTATATGATGTAATATACTTCATTCAAGGGCACTTTGGGAACTAAATTAATGACATACATTAAAGTCAGGCACATCTTACAATGCCTGCACGTGGTTCATGAAAAAATAAATATGTAGAAGGGCCTTAATGAGCCCTTAGGGACATATTCCCCTTCTCTACTCACACAAGCATGACCTATATTTGTCACACTATGAAATTGTTATAATTACCGCTGAAAAAGATCAGGCTAAATGATTAGGTAATCTTAGTTACCAGTTAAATATAATATCTATTTGTCTATCTATTAGGCAGATACAATCGAATGCTATTTGTTACGATCCTGACATATATCTCTTTCGTGAATATAATAATACCTAGATAATAACGGGTGGGCAAGAAAGGAATGCACTTTTGAATTCGCGATAATTTCTGAACGAAAAAAGGGTGGGGCACGGGTTAGTGACAGTGTGTATTTCAGATTTTGAAATTTTAATCAGCGTTTCTGTTCCGTAGTTCTACTCGTTTGGCATAAAAGTAGTACCACTTAGACAAATGAGTTGAGAAATGGGAAAGAATGGCTCTTTGGGAATGGGATAACAGAGCGACATGCTTGCCATGTATTCTGTTTAGATGAGTAACTTGTTAATTGTGGACAATGTTACCAGTGTCTCTGGCCATGCCGCAAGGTATGAAAGCAGGTATAGTGAAGAATTTTGGATTCCTAAAATTGTGTATGGATAATGGAAGCATAATTCGAAGTTGTATTGTCAATTTTAATCCATCATTTAGATTGAGTAACTGCCTGAAGTATCATTAACAGGTTTTATAGAAAATTGGTTCTGCAAAGGAAAATTATTGCCGAAATAAGTTTCCATAAAAGCTTTTGTGAGTTCATACAAAAATCACATAGAAAAAAAAACACTTAGTTTTTCCCGAACTTTTCAATTTTCCGGGAAATTATTCCAATTTTTCTTTCCATAAAAATCTTTTTCAGACTATTACGAATATTTAAAATTTGCCAAATCGGTCCAACCGTTCTCAAGTGATGCGCTTACCAACGAACAGCATTGAATCATGTCTAGGAATTTATTTATTAATTAGATCTAGTAAAACGAGACGGGGGAAGGGCCACGGCTATATCTTTGTTTCATTTCCACATGGCTGAAATCGAATGTTAACTCTAGGTATGTTAATCTATTCCCTTTGAATTTTTTTATTTGTATCCGTTCAGCTTTTTAGACCTGATTGGGTAACACTGATTAATTGTTTAATAAATATATATATAATATATATAATTTTTAATATCTAAATGAAAAATCTCTAATTCATACTTCCGGTCATATGACGCAAAGGGAAGTGACGTCACATTTATCTAAATTTTGAAATAAATAACCACAGACTACTCTACTAACTATATTATAATAACTGTCTGTCATTTTGTCACTGACGAATGTTTTCGCGAAAATTTTTAAAAGAAAATTAAAAACATTTAAACATTATTTTATTAGGAATAATAAACCTTAGAGCTATAATTTGAACGTATTTTCCAAGGTACTTTGCAATATCGGTAGGAAAACGTAGAAAATAAATTTAAAATTTCAATAGAAATAAAAATCAATTTCCTCACTTCGTGTAGAGAACAAATAAAAGTATCCAATACAAGAATGCATTTCAGTGAATATTGCATGTTAAGAATACGTTCTGCTTTCAATAATTCGTTTAGTTCAAATGCTTCTTTAAGTTTTAAAATTACTACTGGATCTAGGTGTACCTAATTGGAAGTTAAAATGGTTAAAGTGAATTAAATTCATTGGTTCAAAGTAGGGGAACTAAGTAGCTCTAGCTTTTCTATGAATATATTCAGTTACAACCGATTATTGAGTTTTAAGTTGAGTTTAACACGTCTGGTATTGACTAGGCAGACCACGGGTTCAATCCCGGATCCCGGCCATGTCAATACCAATGGGTTTTTATAATTAAAAACTTATGTACGTAATCCGACGCTTTGGAGGCTTTTCCATCTAAAAATATGCTTCAACAGAACTAGCCCACTCGTTAGGTATAGCTACAGCCTCACAAATACCATCAGCTAAACTAGGGAGACTTGGTCTTCTGCTGCGTACCCTGGGACCGTAACACAGTTTCGAGAGCTGTAAGGCAACCCGTGAAGATAGAAAAAAAACCGGAAACTCAGAACATTTAGGTCAATTTTATGACAAAAATATTTATGTTTATATCTTTGTCATAAGTTTGAAACACTTGTTTCGAACTCAAAATGTGTGTTGTAAGGAAGAATGTAGAATAATTCTGATGGTCTTGTAAATAAAATTAAAAATATTAGTTTGCACAGGTTAGGCACTATTAAATTATGAAGGATTGTCTGAATAAATGGATTATGGATTTACATGACATGAACTAGTTGTAGTAGTTTTATTAATTATCAAAGTTTTATCGGCAGACGACATAGTGACGTCATTATTTAGGTAGAGTAGCTGTTCCGTGGTTACAAGTTTTGATAAAAGTGGTACCACGGCCCTCAGCGTGCTCCGTGGTACTACCAGTTAGACAAATGAGTTGAGGAATAGGTTCATATTGGCTTTTTTATCTAAATGATGACATCATTTCTTAGTCTGTCGGCAAAACTTTGAAATTGTATTATCAAAAAGTTGCGAGTACGACTCGCGCGCTGAGGGTACCGTATCATTTCCTCGGTCAGAACTCTAAGACAGGATTTTCGTTTAGGGTTTCCTGAACGCTACCTACCCAAGGGTGTGAATTGTATTCCTCATACTACGCGTACGAAGCTTTGTCATTGAAATAAAAATATAAAAATCATACCTTACAAAGGCAAAGACAATTCGGTAAGTAAAGTAAAATACCTACCGAATTGCATTTACCTACTCTTCATAGGATAAAAGGCGTGATGATTGATAGTTAAATGTTTTATTTTCGAATTTAAATATCTATTTGACACATAGGTAAGTTTGAAACACATTCGGATAGTGAAAAGAAGAAATACTCAGCTAAAGTTCATTCCAATTCGCGAGCCGTGTACAAATCTCCTCGTGCAGAGACTTGTAAAGCTTTATTTAAATGACCTGAGAATCTAGGGCGGACTGCACGGGAATCGCAATATTTGTTCTTGTGCTGAAGGTAACAAGGCAGGTAGATTTTGTGACGAGAAAGCAATTTTACACTTACGTACAATTACGCTGTACAAATTTTTGTTCGTAATTTTTTATAGTTAAAAATGTATGTACATAATCCGACAAATCACACTTAGAGGATTTTCCATCTGAACTAGCCACTAGTTAGGTATGGCCTCACAAATATCATCGGCTAAAAGAGGGAGACTTGATCTTCCGCTGAGTACTCTAGTGACACGATTACAGGATCTGTAAGGCAACTCGTGATAAAAAAAACACAATGTAATTGTAAAACCTATGACATTTTGACAATTTGTACAGTGTAATCAGGGATTATCGAATTTAAATAAATAATGATTTCTTACATATTTTTATTTGCTATATCTATAACTCATTAGGCAACATATTACATGAAAAGTATTTTATTCTACACAATTCTTTATTACATAATTTTGTTAAATCTCTTGATGAAAACTCGTTGGGGGTAACTTATTTCCCAGCTATTATTTAGTTTTTGCATAAATGTATCACATCAGACAGACATATAAACGCAGCGGGGTTTAGGGTAGTGATGATTTTTGAAGCGCGAGCGACAGATTTATATGCTTCAGAACCTCTAAACTAATATTATAAAAAGAGTTTTGAGTTAGTAAACTTGAAACTACTAAACCGATTTGAAAAACATTGTATATGATAAAACATATATAAAGATATCAAACATTTCTATGGGCAAAGTTGGGTCAGAATGCTAGTAAGTAGTAGTATATATGATAAAATTATAGGGAGGTCAAAACATGGAGGGAGGTCGATGTACTTATAAAAATGGTAATACAAACATCGTTCAAACTGCTTTATGTTTAGAAAACTACTATTCAAATAAACCTAGTGTTTATTTTTAATCGAACTTCAAAAAAAGGAGGAGGTTCTCAATTCGTCGGAATCTTTAATGTTTTTTTTATGTAGGTATGTTCCCTGATTACTTGAAGACGCCTGGACGATTTTCGGCAGGGAACCCGTGAAGTTATGGGGTAACTATAATTATAATATTATCCTTTGCTATACTAGATGACCTCAATTTGACTATAGAATAAAAACCAAAGGGTATGGGGTATGGGCCAAAGGGTAAAAACGGATTATTAAGGCTATTACTAAGGCTCCGCCGTCCGTCCGTCCGTCCGTCCGTCTGTCACCAGGCTGTATCTCATAAACCGTAATTGTTAGACAGTTGAAATTTTCATAGATATTTCTGTAGCCGCTATAACAACAAATACTAAAAAACAGAATAAAATAAATATTTAAGAGGGCTTTCATACAACAAACGTGATTTTTTTGTTTTGGATGTAGGTGGTAATCTCTCAATCGCCTGAACCAAAAAATACCCACGGGCGATACCGGTGGCGGAAAGCTAGTATTTCATAAAATGGGTGAGCCAGAAATACCTCTCTGGTAAACATATAGCTGTAGGGCACAGGAAATACCGACGACAGGAGTTTCTTCCACTTTCTACTAGAAAAGCGACCAAACGTTTTCATTCAAATGCAAAACAGACAAAACAATATTTAAAAAGTAATGAAGTTGTTCCTATTCATTCAAAATCAATAGCCCTGTTCACGACTACAAATTAACTCGCCCATCGATAACAATAATCCATTAAAAGAGGTGTTAGGTCTAAACTCACTGAATAATATATTACTTGCCGTCCCTTCGAATTAAACATGGTCTCAATTATATAGATTCAATGTTGTTAACGATTCCCTTCGAAAACAATACTTTATTTTCCGTTATTAAAAACTGTTTTGTTTAAAAATTTTCGTTTATGTATAGGAGTAATTAATTATTTTAAGGGTCCTATATTGGGAATTTTTCTGGGATAAACTATTCCAAATTTCTCTGTAAATAATCCACCTGTGTCACTGTAATTTAGCATATAGTTACTTATTGAATATATCTAAGTGAAATAGCTCTTATTTTTTCAATGGGTTTTATTGAATAGGAAATAGGGGTAGTTTAACTTTGCCCCTGCTGTCTCTTTCATAATCTATCACAAAACTCTAAATTTTTTTTAAAGCGCTCTTATACCATTACCCTTCAATTATATATGTCGAATTTTTTGGTAGCTTACTGAATATTTAAAATAATAATTATTTTATTATTTTTGCCAAATTTAAAAATCATAATTTTTTTTTATTTTGAATTTTTAATAAGCTACAAAAAAAAGCGATATATATAATTGAAGAATAATGGTATAAGAGCGCTTTAAAAAAAATTTAGAGTTTTGTGATAGATTATGAAAGAGACAGAAGGGGCAGAATAATCCTTTATTCTACCACCCATATTTCCTATTAAATAAAACCAATTGAAAAAATAACGACTATTTCACTTAGATATATTGAATAAGTAACTATATGCTAAATTACAGTGACACAGGTGGAGTATTTACAGTGAAATTGGGAATAGTAATATCTCCATACAAATTCCCAGTATAGGACCCTTAAACCAGCGCGTAATATGTATCTAAAATTCCACCTTTTATTCCAAGAGGGGTAGGCAGAGGGAATGTCATTTTCTACGATCCTCGATGGTATACCTGTTTTGCTTCTTTTATATTCATCATACGTTTCATAGATGATCCGCGATTGTGCGTGCTTTTAATATTGCCTTGGTGCATTCCAATTGTTTATACGCTGAAATTCAATTATTTATACGCTACCACATAATGTACACCTAGGTCGTCCTCTGCCAGCATTTCCTTTCACTTCAGGTATATAAACCTTTTTAGTAAATTTTCATCCTTCATTCTTTCAACATGTCCAAAACAGCATAAACTACTTCTCTTCATTTTAGTCACAACATCATCTTTCACTCCGCATTTTTCTCTAATGACATCGTTCCGGATGCGGTCAATAAGTTTTAAATTTTTTGATCGAAGGCAATATTAAAAGTACACACAATCGCCGAGCATGTATGAAAGGTATGATGAATATAAAAGAAGCAAAAGAGGTACGTCAGAATCGTAGCAAATGTCATTCGATTGTCTCTGCCTACCCCTCTTGGGATAAAAGGCGTAATAATAGATACCTATATAGAACCACATTATATAGCACAGTAGATTCGGAGAAAATAAGTTGTGACAAACGGACAAACAGACACAAGAGTGATTTACGAAATCCTAAAAATTAGAAAACTGAACAAAATAGGCTTCAGTATAAGTGTCTACTATGTAAGTATTTATTTTCAGCAACCATTGATTGATAGTCACGGTCCTACGATTCGACATCGATGTAAGAGGAGGATATCGCTGAACATTGCTTCACATACATCTACGTAACCAATCTATATAGAATGGTGTAGCAATCAGAAAATGTAATACTGAACTTCGAAAACAAGATACGTTTTCAATTCATTTCACGAAGCAGACAAAGAAATCACGACCGTATGTTATGTTTTAGAATATTGCAGGTAGCTTTATTTGAGTTTTAAATTATGGTATCCAATTTTCATTTGTAATATTTCTTAAAAAACTGGTAAAAGAGGTATGTCAGCATCGTAGCAATTAGGACTAAATTGGCTCTGTCTAGCTTTCATGTGAGAAAAGGCGTGATTATAGATAAATAAAACGCCAAACTGTTGGCTTGCAATAATATTCATTTAAGAACCCGCCTTGTCCCATACTAATTATATGCTGCAGCTATATGTAAATTACGCGATAATTATATGTCTTGAGTTCGAAAATAAAATTGATTTCTAAAGATAGTTATTAAACATTTCAAAATCAGTTACACATAAGTTTTACGAAGCACTGAAAGTCTTAAATTTTTCGAGTATTTTTAACCTCTAATTATTTTAATGTTATTATTAATATAAAAAATATTTCGTTTATTTCATAGATAATTTTATATATTTTAAGAAAACATTAACTACAACTTATTTATTTAATAGTATCCCGAAAGTCCGTTTCGTGTATTATCGCAAGACAGGTTTTGTTGAGAAATCGTACTTTCTCATAATTCTGGTACGTGAATCTTAGTCTATCTTATCTTATCCTTGGTTATCTTATCGATGTTAATAGTGGTCCATCTTGCTCACATCTTTCTAAAGAGTTACGAACAAAATAAGTCGCGCATAAAACTGAGTTCGTTGTGCTGTGATGGGTCGCCTTAAGTAAATTACAAGCTATTAATATAATCATAAGATAGCATGTCTATTTAATTAGTAACTCTTTTGCATAATTTATAACCACTGAAAAATCAATATGTGTGAATATATAATTAATAAGAATGATAATGTAATTTCTTATTATTTTTCTAATTGTGAACTTCTTTATAAGAATGAATTACTTAAAAGATCGTGCATAAAACAGATACCTCCATAATTTCTAATTATTATATTCTTGTAGAGGTTCGTATCGTTTCGTAGCAGTTAGTAGCACCCATGATTCAAATGGGTTTAAATGATTATTTTTTTGTCAATCTAAAACTCAGGATAACGCTTATACGAGTCTAGTATTATCATTATTTGACATTGAGTCAGCGACAGAAATCTACCCCTCACAATAAGAAAAATTGCTAAGTTGCAAGTACAATTCGCATGCTGAGAGTTCCGTTCCATCGTATATTCTCGTAGAAGTTAGTAGCGTTTCATAGCAGTTCGTAGCGCATATGATCCCAAAGTTTAAATGATTATTGACGTGACAACGTCTTATAATTCGATGAAGCCGGCTGCACACACGAAAAAACATGACTCATGCGGCGTTACATCGCTCTGAGGCGTTCCATTTAAGGCTTGAAGTGCAAGCGAGAGCGCGGAACGAGCGACAAAGAGGCACAATCGGCCTCCGCGTTCGGCAGCGTTCGACATCTGTCTCTCTCCTACTTGAGTGAGCGATGCGTCCGCGTGGACAGCTTTCTTATGACGTTGTCACGTTCAACTATCGTCAGTAAACCGACTTTACAGACAACCGGTTTTTTTATTTACACTTGCTTACTAAGCGAGCATGAATAGGCAATTTACAGACTAGACATTAATATTAGAAATCAATGCGTGTGACGACTTAATTCATAGGAATGAAAAGCTATCATATTTGCGTCGGTATTTAACTAGGCAGACCACGGGTTCGATCCCGGATACCAATGGGTATTTTAATTAAAATCTTATGTACATAATCCGACAAAGCACACTTAGAGGCTTTTCCATCTAAATATACCTCAACAGAATTGGCCACTCGTTGGGTATAGGCTCTCAAATACCATCGGCAAAACGAAAAAAAAATAAATCATATATTCTCGTAGAGGTTCGTAGCGTTTTGTAGCAGTTCGTAGAATACATGTTCCTTAGGTTTATATGATTATTTTTTCTTTCTTAATTTCCATTAGCTTAGAATAATTGAGAACCATTTTTTGCTTTGTCTTCGTACCTAGGATAGGTACTCAGCCATACAATTTAAGTTTTTCTCAAAGAAGACAACAATTTTCCCTCCAAATAGCTAAGTAAGTACCGCGATGTCTGACTGCTATATAAATTGCCCTTATCCCATTCCTAAAGGCAAGGGAAGTTCATTCAACTATAGACGCTAATGCTTCGATGAAATATGAACTGTCACTTAGCGAACAAAGAAGCCGTTTAGAAACACGTTAGATACCATTTATTTTGAACCACCTACACATTGTCTTTAACATTTCAAAATGAAGGGAAATAAATTTAATCAGAAACCTTTTAATATTATTTTTGGAGAATTAAATGAAAATGAAGGAAATATTTTTATGGAGAAAAGTAAATATTTTTCAGGAATTAGGAAAATACAATTTACGCAACATTTGGGTGGCCTGTAATTTACCAAAGGTTCAACATATTTTTAAGTTTACTTACAATCCTAACGCAATCAAAAACAGACTTTTCTCTGGCTATATAATTTTCCAAAAAGTTATTCTTATTTGTCAATCTATATAAATAAAAAATAAATGCTGTTCGGTGGTAAGCGCATCACTTGGCTGATCCGATTTGGCAAATTTTTTTTGAATATTCATAATAGCCCAATCAGTATTTTAGGGAAAATTATTGGAAAAGTTGCTTGGAAAATTAAAAAAAATAGGGAAAAACTCGAGCCAATGTACCAATATTTATTCTGAATAAGTACTTTGTACTATTCCGAACAAATATGCAGACACACAGGCAATACTTCTAAAATAAATAGACTTAGAAATTACATACATTATAGGTGTACTTTTATTGAACATATAAAAAATTTATTGATCGATGACAATAATAAAAGTACACACAATCGCCAAATATGTATGATGAATATAAAAGAAGCGAAAGAGGTATGTCGGGATCGTAACAAATGTCATTCGATTGTCTCTGCCTACCCCTCTCGGGATAAAAGGCTTGATGATAGATAGATAGAAATTACAGACACTACATTACTCGAGAAATCAGAGCAGACACTTAAATTTTACCTTTATTTTCTATACCAAACAAAAATCTCATAACCAAAGCTAATAGAGTATTGTTTACGCATATCAAAACAACTGTTCCAGCATTATGCAAATCACAAACAATGAAAGTGGTTAGGTGTTAACTAAATTCCCGGCATATGAGGCAAACCTGTCCATCTTCATTACGGTTCAAAATAATGTATAGTAAATGGCATTCACGCGGAAATCAACGGGGGAAATGACATAGCAAAATTGTTGCGGTTTTTGGAGCGGTGGCACGTGAAATGGTGATTAATAAAAATCAAACTGTAGCAACGGGCATTGAACATTTTCTTTATAATTTAAAGATATATCTATTGGTAATATTGTCCACATTTTGCAAGTTGTCGATGTCAAATACAATCTGGGATTAAGGGCTCTATTCTATGGCTTTAATTTGTATGGGATAAACTATTCCCAATTTCTCTGTAAATAGTGTCTGAATGTTTCGTGCCTTCCTAAGCACGAGAAGAAAAAAAGAAATGAATGTTTTTTAATGACTATTTATGTAAATGGGTCATCATATTATACATCCTTGACAAGATATTATATACAGAGTGTTTTATTTTATCAGCTCTTTTTGTCTGGTCTGTGAAAAAAAATCACATCGATACGTTGCTTCGTATTAACGTAAAAGAAGGACAAACACACAAACACAGGTGCGTCGGTAGCCGAGTAGTTACGACGTCTGGTATTAACTAGACAGACCACGGGTTCGTTTCCGGATCCCGGCTATGGGTTTTTTAATTACATAATAAACATGTACATAATCCAAGAAACCAGAGACTTTTCCATCTAAATATACCTCAACAGCACTGGCCACTCGTTAGGTATAGCCTCATAAATACCATCGGCTAAACGAGGGAGACTTGATCTTCCGCTTGGTACCCTGGAACCGTAACACGGTTTCGGGAGCTGTAAGGCAAACCGTTAAGAAGAAAAAAAACAAACTAATTTTTGCTTTTATAGTTAGGATAGATATAATATAACTAGCTCTTATACGAATGTTTAGATGTAGTTTAGAATGTAATAATTTAGACTGCGGCTATTGCATTTGTAATCCTTGTGCGGTCCCCAATGTTTGACTTTGGGATTTGTTAGTGTTAGCGTTCGCCCAATCAAGAACGGTCAAAGTTTACTTTCCTACAAATGTTGCACCATTGAAGACTTAACAGCCTTAGTATTAAGGATGCGAATTGTTAATTGAGTTTACAAGTTTGTATTTAATTTTAGAATTGACTTTTTTGCCTATATCTTTTCTACCTACCGTCATTTATCACGCTTTTATCCGATGAGGGGTAGGTAGAGACAATAGAAATACCATTAGATACGATACCTTTTTCGCCTTCTTTATATTTATCATATATCTCATTCATGACAGGTGATTGTGTGTGTCTCGAATAGTGCCTTCAATCTCCTTTTACTTCTTTCGTAGTTATTAAATATATTCAATGTGGCGAAACAGCGTAAACTGTTTATTCTTCGTCAATTGAATGAAATGAAGAAAATAAATAAATACCCCCAACCCTACCCCTACCCCTACCCCTACTAACTTAACTCTTTAACAAATATGGCCGAGATATTTGTTAATGAGTTAAGTAAGTATCAAACATACAACCAAAACTTATATTTAAGCATTTTGAAATTTAAAATAATATTAAATATTTTTGCCCGTGAAGTTATTATTGTTTTGTGGTGAACACAAGCGTGGGCTTTCACAAACTTGACTGGAAAGTTCTTTGTTCTGCATACAGTTAGTTATTACGAGAACAAGTTGAAGTTTATTTTACATACCAAAATTTAAGTTATGATATATTGAAAGTATCCAACTTCTTGTTCATATTTAAAATAATTTAACTTTCTATTTTTGTTTCAGCTATTTAAGTGGCAGTATTTTTTTATATAATTTAATGAAAAACCCGCAGACAGTTAGGAAATAATAGTCAAATATAAATTGCCACGGTACTGGCACACCTCTTTCGTATCATCCATCCACCTTTTCATGTATGTTCTTAGATTTCGGGTGTCAAAACTAAATATCTAAATATTTCTATGAAAGAAATACCACTGAAACCCGCATAACACTATCAAACATAACAACTGGCAAGCCTTCTACACGGCATAGTCACGCAAGCAGCTGAAATACCGGGACTTGACCTAAAATTATTCGTTTGTGGCATTTGGTGTTGAGACTTCTGGAGTACTCGGACCTGAATCGCAAGAATTTCTCCACAAGTATTCCTAGAATGTGGCGACGCTCGATGCCATAGTTACATTCATCGTAGCAATGCAGCAAGTGTAGGTATACTGCCAAGAGGTGTCCTTTATGGGCTTTTTTTTATTTAGTTTAGTTTTTATTTTAAATGTATATTAGTTACTTATTTTTAATTTATAATTTGTACATTAAAGCCTTCCAAATAGAAAACGACGTCTTCAAATCACGTCGGGGTCACCAATATAGAAATGGCTTAACACAACAATTCAACGACTCAGAGTAAAAGGGAATACTCCCCAATCCTGCATATAATAATATGTCAATCTATTATATATTTTCAATAGCGCCATACAGGTACAATTAAGACAGTGTATCTATCTTATATATTAAAAACATTCATCAAAATCTAACCAGCTGTCTATGAAATAAAAAGATCGTATTTAATTGATATCGGTTTAGGAGAAATTAAGGACAAACTTTAATATTGATAACTTTATCCTAGTAGGTAATGTTAATAGGTCAGATATTGCAAAATTATGAACTTCTAACTTAGTGGAAACAGGTTCTAACTAAATCTAATATCTAAGTAAGTTACAACGACTAAGTTTAGAAACTTTAATTATAGGACGATAGTGCAACTTCTAAAGTTTATTTAGGTATGTTAAAAAAAAACACTTTTATATAAAGTGCAATTTGTGACGTATTTTTAGTTAAAAATACGAGAACAAATTTAATTTATAATTTTTAATTCAGAATGTTTTTGTAAATTCTGTCCTATCTATCTATCATCACGCCTTTCATCTTAAGAGGGGTAGAAGAGACAATCGAATGCCCTTTGTTACGATCTTGACATTATCTCTTTCGCTTCTTTTATATTTATCATACCTTTCATACATGCTCTGCGATTGTGTGTACTTTTAATATTTCCATCAATCAATATATTTTTTATATGTTCAATAAAAGTTCACCTAGGTCGTCCTTTGCCAGCATTTCCTTTCACTTTAGCCATATAAACCTTTTTAGTCAATCTTTCATCCTTCATTCTTTCAACGTGTCCAAACTAGCGAACAACTACTTTTCTTCATTTTAGTCACAACATCATCTTTCACTCCGCATTCTTCTTTAATGACATCGTTCCGGATGCGGTCAATACGCTTTATTCTGTCCTAATATGTCTCATAATTTTTCCAATCCATACAAGCACGTGATCAATGGTAATTACACCCGATTTAATTCTACAAACTATCACTTGTATAATAATGTAATCTTTTCTGTATCGAACATTTTTAACCGACTTCCAAGTTCTTCTCAATACGGACCGTATTTTTTTATGTATGTATGTAAGTACATCGATTACTCCACCAGTTGTAAACCGATTTTGATGTTTTATTTTTTATTCGACAGACAATTCTTCCGGATTGGTCCCATTTTTTATTCCATAATTTGCAACTGTTTTCGTCAGAAAATTATATATGTAACGATTACAATTATTATTGACACGAAGTTATAAATTTTTCTATCGATGGTGGGCTAGCGGTTAATCATATGGGGTGCAGCTCAGGATGCACATGGTTCAAATCTTATCCACAACGGTATTTTCTTTTTCCATCGTATTGTTACGAGCTAGGGTTCGAAGAGATTTAAAATACCGATTAAATAGACAAACTTTACTTCAACACCACAAAAATACAGTTAAATAAATGAACACTATAGAATAACACTTAGTCGCACAAAATTCCACTTCGCTGTTTCGCTTTGATCGCTCTGATTCGCACTGTGTCCCTTGCGGCAATGATCCTCTGTTTATATTGCCCACCGAACATTCGAGAAACGCCGAGATTGTTGTACAAAGTTGTAGACGCGGCTCGATGCGACTCGGCGCCAAATACCTACACACAGACCGCGCCCGATTTTGGTACCTTTTTTACAATAGTAAAATATTTTCAGTAGCAATTTCATCTTAGCGAAATTTAAACAGAGTGTTAAAGAGCTACAATTAATCTTAATTCACAAGGTTATTACCAACGCGAACTTTCTCCACTAGTTTGAGTAACACAGCGCGAGTTCTCAAGTCTGAATAACGAACTAACCCAAAACAAGCTATTCCGACAAACAAATGGAGGCTGCGCTTTGTTGGGAGTAGAAAAGTTTGATGCATTTTGGTTGTAATCTCGTTTGGTTTTAATAAAAGTTGAAATGAATTTACAGTCGTGTTATTCATACAACTGTTACATGTGCAGTTGGATTTAATACTTTACTATACGATTTTCGTATTCATTCAAAATCTTATAAATAAAAATGAAATGCTGTACCTTGGTAAGTGCATCATTTGAGAATGGCTAGACAGATTTGGTTATTTTTTAAATGTTCGTAATATTCTAAATCAGGGTTTTATGGAAATAAATATTGGAAAAGTTGTTTGGATATTTATTAAATATTTGAAAATTCGTGAAAAACTGAAAGTGCTTTTTTCTACGCGATTTTTGTATGAACATAACAAAATAAAATAAAATTTTCGGGCGATGTTGGGTTTAATATATGACTTTATCTACTCTTATATCGTAAAGTCTCTATTACAAACTCGGATTATACTTGATATTATAATGATATGTTTTATATACACGCGTCTGTAGTATGTCAAACTTCGATACTGTAATGTAGGTATAACAGTACCGAAGTTTTCATACAAAAACCATATCGTAATGTATTGTTTTTTTTTTAATGCAGAAAGAAGGAAGAGGATTTGTCTTATTAAAGTCTATGAAAATATCAACACGCGCATGTCCGAGTCACTAGTGTTTTAATTACCCCTATTATGATCCCGTATCATAAACTACTATTATGAAACTGTTACATATTGGGGTTTATTGTTATTTGCTTATTTTCATTTTTTCATTCAAGTTATTCAAAATTTTATCTATCACAATTAATTTTATTATTATTGTATATAGCTATAATCCCCAGCTTCGCCCGTGGATATATTAGTGAAAGATTTTTTTAAATCGGTTCTGTAGTTTGAGAGATTACCCCCTACATCCAAACTTACAAACTTTACCTCTTCATAATATTGGTATAGAGACAAGCAAAGCAGTCTCAGATCACTAGTTATTTATTATGTCAAGGAATTCCCACCATTAATAATATTTTACGGAATAAAATAGCAGAAATTTTACTTTTAAATTGTGAAAAATGTGTCTAAAAGAGAACACCGACACATGTACCACTTTCCTTAATGCATGTTATATAAACACTTTCCCATATACGTTTAGGGTATATTTTCAGAGAACTTTCAGGGATATTTATATTGGATCTACATTGAAAAGAGGTCGTGGAGTCGGGTTGAATTTCTTATTTATGCCACTACATGCGTGGTCGTTTTCACAACATATTTCCTATTTATAACGTTTGTTTACTTTATGTATTTTTAGATCCTTTTCCTAATTATTCCTTGTAACTACTTATCTATTAGAGATAGATATATACTACTGCGGACTTTTTTGTAGATACATTTATTCTACACAATTCTATCATACGTCATTTTGTTATATATATGACGGATTAGACAGCATACCCATGAAAATTACTTGTGTTAACTTTTTTCCTGACTTGATTTACTTATGATAGGTTCATGTTTAATACTTGAAAACCTTCCGTTCAGTAGCTTTTGCGTAAAGAGGACAGACAGACAGACACGCTGGGGACTTTGTTTTATAATTATGTAGTGATGATAGTGATATACAATTACTTGTCAACGATCAATGAAATGGTTTCCCTGGATAAAAGTAGTTCATTCTCCGGCCCTCACTATTTTTTTTAAGCCGTGTTACAGTCCCAGGGTACCCAATAGAAGACAAAGTCTCCCTCTTTTAGTTTCTGCAAAAAATCACGTCGATCCGTTGCTCTGTTTTGAAAGAAGAACAAACAAGGCCGGAAAGTGACATAGACGGCTTACTTTTTTTCTCAGAAATCCTTCCTTACTTTACAAATTCAAATTCAAATAAATTTATAGTCTAACTAACGGGGAGATCTCTTGTATGAAGACCCCGACAATAATTCGCCCGTCGTTGATACTTTGCAGTTCGATAAAGTCGAGTATGTAGATTACGAATGTCGAAGAATCCAAAACTTTTTTTTTTCGGATGAGGGTTATTTTCATCCCTAAAGTTTTAAATTGCCTATATCTCCCGATAGAGAAGTCCTACGGCCAAAAATCCTTCCCAACATATCATTGTCTGTTATTGAAGTACAAGTATGTAAAGAAATCCCGGACTTTTTCCTTTCAGGGGGCCCGCTATATACACAGAAAAAAATTGTATGGCGTTGGTCGATGATACTTTGCACTTCGATAAAGTCGAGTATGTAGATTACGAATGTCGAAGAATCCAAAACTTTTTTTTTTCGGAAGCTGGTTATTTTCATCCCTAAAGTTTTCAATTGCCTATATCTCCTGATGGAGAAGTCCTACGTAGAAAGTTTCTTCCCTACATATCATTGTCTGTTATTGAAGTACAAGCATGTAAAGAAATCCCGAACTTTTTCCTTTAAGGGGGCCCGATATACATAAAGAAAAAGTTTGTATGGAGTTGGACCACATACTTGTCACAGATGATTTAAATGAGATTTGATAGATCTCAACATAAGTATCATTTTTCATTATGGAGTCAAAAAAAAACATCCAGTAAAAAAAAAGTTACACGTATTTAAAAGGGAGTATTTTTTTTTTAAATTGCTAAAGTATAAAATTACAGTAACTGCGGTAGAATCTTTGACAGTACCTATGTATTCTATTACAAACGTTGAATAACATTGTCATAAAACCAAATATTTTTAAAATCCGTCTCAGGGTTCTCGAAATAGACATTTCTATTTTTCACCTTTTCATTGATAATATTTCAAATGGACTAGTTTACTATTTTTAATGTTTGAAAATATAAATTATGGCAAAATAAAACAAATTGTTCAGGAGAAATTGAGATATTTCAGAAAATTACAAAATTTTAAAGATGTGCTTTGATTAAATTAATTTAATTTTCATATGTTTTGAATATATTTTATTTAACTTTGAACTTAATTTTGAGCACAATGAAATGTATTGTGTTTTTTTGTGTCAAATCTGATTTAAAACTAGATTTACTAGAAATGTGGTGCAAGCCGCCCTAAATAACTTTCTTTCTAAACCAATCTTTGTTTCAAGAGAAAGAGAACTGGAAACGTGGCATTTTCATAATCCGTCCCAGGGTTCTTAATATTCAGTTCTTGATATTTTCGTTAATATTTCAAATGGATAAGTTTACATCTTTTTATAATTGAAAATATAAATTAGGGCAAAATAAAACAAAGTGTTGAAGAAAAATTAAGATATATCAGAAAACGACGAAGACATTAAAAATGTGCTTTGAGTAAATAAATTTAATTTTCAATTGTTTTCAAGATATTTTGAAGATATCCGCAATTTCAATTGCTAACTTTGAACTTAATTTTTCGCGGCATTAAATGTATTGTATTTTTTTTGTATTACATCTATCTGATCTAAAACTAGATTGCAAGCCGACCTAAATAACTTTCTTTCTAAAATAATCTAAGTATTGTTTAGATCAACACATGACAAGTGGAAATCCCATCGTTTGCAAAAATTATTATTTTCGGTTAAGTACTTAGATTTTGAACATTGGAATTATTGAGACTATTTTTACTCCATTCAGTTAACACTCGTGTGAATATATGTAGTATCAAGTAATACACTCGGAATACCTGGTGTAAAATATTACAGCAAGACAATGTTATACACAATTTACTATAAAATAACTTATTAAATTTTATGATACCTACCTTATTTTCGGGTCTCCTACATTTTCTCTATAATGTTTTGATATAATTTTAGAATTTATAAGTACATAAGATATAAAATTACGTTCTATAATTATTCATTTGCTATAATTTTTTTTAAACCTAAAATCGATTTCTGTAATTTTCAAAATCACTATTATCAAAATATATAAAATTACATTCTTTAATTATTTATTTGCTATAATTTTTCTTTTGTCGAAAATCGATATCCGTAATTTTCAAAATCACTATTATCAAAATATCAATGATCTAATAATTAATTTTATTTAATTATAATATATATTTACATAAATTATTTTTTGTACATAATCATATTATTTAAAAAAACTTAAAATATATATATATATATATAAATAATTTGCTATAATTTTCGTTTTATCTAAAATTGTTTTCTTTAATTTTGAAGATATCTAAATTATCAAACTTAAATAATCTAATGATTAGTTTGCTATATTTTTTTCCTATTTATTTGAGAGTATAAAAGTGTTTAGTTTCTGCCGCTTAACCGTCCGCTACCGCGGCACGCTCTCTTCGCTCGCTCGGCTCGCGCTCTGTTTTAGCACTATACGAACCACGCTCGTCGCTGCGCTCCTAGCTAACCTATTTCTATTTACAAATTAGGGGAATAGGAATCGAAAATTACTGCAACAGGTTAAGATTAACAAAAACTACTGTAAATTTTAATAGTAGTACTTATTTAAATTGATTTAATTATAGAAAATTATTTTTTATGCTTATGTATTTGTAAATGTAAATAGAATGAAGTTATACTTTTAAAATATAGTGAGTACAATTATTTTAATAATCCATTAGAGCAACTGATAGTATATATAGATATAGATAGTATAGGTTAATAATTTTTTAGAAAATGAATTTATATATTTAGAAAATTATAATAACTGCATAATAATAAAATAGAAAAGTAGCCTTAGTGCAATTGCAACTACAGATTATAGAAATTATAAGACTTGAATTTATATATTTTCAAAATTATAGTAACAGCAATTATAGAAAAGTAGCAATTAGTGCAATTGAAAATAGGCATTATAAAAATTATAGGACTTAAAATTATAGATTTTGAAAATTATAGGAACTGCAATTATAGAAAACAATGCATTATAGGAATTAATATTATAGATTTAAAAAATTATATCAAACACATTTATAGATTTTTAAAATTACAGAATCTAAATTTATAGAAAATGAATATTTATAGCAACTAAAGTTATAGCTTCTGAAATTATATATTTTAGAGAATTTGAGAGGATACCCTTTTTCTTCATTAGTAATTGAGGTATGGCCAGGCGAGGCGTCCTTCACTGTTTGGGTAAATATTTTTTTGTGTTGGCTGTACAGTTTAGAACGGTCTGCTACAAGATTCGTATAGGACAAAAATCATAAGGTAGCTCCTCAGTTGGGTAGTTTTTCAGAAATTTAGTAATTTACCTCTGTTTACTGTAAATTGTATATATTAGAGTAAAGCTTTAGCAATGGTTGTTATTGACACGAAGTTGTTGAAGTTAATTAATTTGGCACCAACCGTCTCCAAAATCTACAACGAAATACAATTATTTCTTACTTTTTAGTACAAAGTTTTTGTCAGCATACTTATTATTTTACAACTTACAACTTAACTAAAATGTACAATAATAAATAAAAATATATTCAAAAACTATATATACAAATTACAAAAAGAATACCTCTTCCAGAACCCCTCCCTGTGGCATGGTTCCTAAAACACTGGCTGCGTTACCTCGCTGAATGGTTAAACTGATCCTTTGAGCGAGGTAAGAGCCAGCCTTTAGGTCACCTGAGGCGTGGACTAGTCTCGTACCTAAATTTTTTATGAATATTTTCATTTCGGCAGACCATGGACCCATTGTTTCCACCGCAAGCGCCGAAAATAAGTAATTTGTTATAATATTTGAATATTTTCGGCGCTTCAGCAGTTGAGCCTGTTCTGCCGCCGCACCCACTCTTTTTTATTTGTATTTATATATATTTCTATTGTTGCACTTAAATTTTACTTTAGAATCTGATAAAAATCCCAAAGAATCTAGCTATCATTTCACATATAATTTTTAATGTATCTGTGTCCGGAATAAAAATTCTCCATGTAAAGTTTTAATTTGCAATATTTTTCCTGATAGTAGACGTTATTTGATGAAACAAATTTCACATTTTTTTCATTTATTTCTTTTTGCTATTTATCATAGTATTTTAATCCATTGGGCCAATATTAGTGCGACATTATGTTAAATGTGCCATTGCCTATCAATATTAAAACAAATAAACGTCATTTGCTACAGCATTGCCTGACTAAATAATATTTTTCGGCTTGCACCAATGCTTGCACCTCATTTCTATTAAATCTAGTTTTAGATCAGACAGATGTAAGACAAAAAAACACAAATTAACACAATACATTTCATGGCGCGCAAAATTAAGTTCAAAGTTAGAATTAAAATTGCGGATATCTTCAAAAAATCTTGAAAACAATTGAAAATTACATTTATTTACTCAAAGCACATTTTTAAAGACTTCGTCGTTTTCTGATATATCTTAATTTTTCTTCAACACTTTGTTTTATTTTGCCTTAATTTATATTTTCAATTATAAAAAGATGTAAACTTATCCATTTGAAATATTAACGAAAATATCAAGAACTGAATATTAAGAACCCTGGGACGGATTATGAAAATGCCACGTTTCCAGTTCTCTTTCTCTTGAAACAAAGATTGGTTTAGAAAGAAAGTTATTTAGGGCGGCTTGCACCACATTTCTAGTAAATCTAGTTTTAAATCAGATTTGACACAAAAAAACACAATACATTTCATTGTGCTCAAAATTAAGTTCAAAGTTAAATAAAATATATTCAAAACATATGAAAATTAAATTAATTTAATCAAAGCACATTTTTAAAATTTTGTAATTTTCTGAAATATCTCAATTTCTCCTGAACAATTTGTTTAATTTTGCCATAATTTATATTTTCAAACATTAAAAATAGTAAACTAGTCCATTTGAAATATTATCAATGAAAAGGTGAAAAATAGAAATGTCTATTTCGAGAACCCTGAGACGGATTTTAAAAATATTTGGTTTTATGACAATGTTATTCAACGTTTGTAATAGAATACATAGGTACTGTCAAAGATTCTACCGCAGTTACTGTAATTTTATACCTTAGCAATTTAAAAAAAAATTACTCCCTTTTAAATACGTGTAACTTTTTTTTTACTGGATGATTTTTTTTGACTCCATAATGAAAAATGATACTTATGTTGAGATCTATCAAATCTAATTTAAATCATCTGTGACAAGTATGTGGTCCAACTCCATACAAACTTTTTCTTTATGTATATCGGGCCCCCTGAAAGGAAAAAGTTCCGGATTTCTTTACATGCTTGTACTTCAATAACAGACAATGATATGTAGGGAAGAAACTTTGGACGTAGGACTTCTCCATCAGGAGATATAGGCAATTGAAAACTTTAGGGATGAAAATAACCAGCTTCCGAAAAAAAAAAGTTTTGGATTCTTCGACATTCGTAATCTACATACTCAACTTTATCGAAGTGCAAAGTATCATCGACCAACGCCATACATTTTTTTTCTGTGTATATAGCGGGCCCCCTGAAAGGAAAAAGTCCGGGATTTCTTTACGTACTTGTACTTCAATAACAGACAATGATATGTTGGAAAGGATTTTTGGCCGTAGGACTTCTCTATCGGGAGATATAGGCAATTTAAAACTTTAGGGATGAAAATAACCCTCTTCCGAAAAAAAAAAGTTTTGGATTCTTCGACATTCGTAATCTACATACTCGACTTTATCGAACTGCAAAGTATCAACGACGGGCGAATTATTGTCGGGGTCAACTTCCCCGTTGATCGGGCCATATACATGTGCTGTCTATTAAGGCGTACAATACTGTATCCTATGTCACAATAATATAATTCTACAATAATAATAATAAAAAACAATTAAAATTATATAAATACCCACAAATATACACAAATAGTCAACAATATTATTCATTTAAAACTTACATACAGCGTCATACTCTTTTATTGAATAGAAGCAATTTATAAAAAGCCATTGCTTGATTCTATTTTTAAATATATTAAGTGGCAGATCCTTTGATGTGCTTGGCAAATCATTATATATTTTTCTACACATTTGTGGGGAATTATTTGCAACCAATGATAACCTGCATGTTAATGTATAAATAGATTTTATACCTAGATTTCGACCCGTGTGCACTTTCATTTGTTTCAAACAAATTAATATTGCATTTGACAAATAAACAAACCTCCATTATGTACATTTTTCATAAGTCGCATACTCAAATTTTCATAATCAAACCATAACGCAGAACTGATGCAATATAACCATGATACATATTATATACATATCGAATTGGTAGAGCGTTGACTTGAAACTGGGAGGTCCCGGGTTCAATTCTCACTCAATGCCAAAAATGCTACGCACCACTTTTTTTAAGAATACATTTGTGCTTTAATCGACTTCTATCATCATTTCAGATATTTACGTCTGTTAAAGAAGTGAGCACATCATTCTAGGCCCGTTAAATGCAGCAACAGACTTATTGCAACAACTGGCAAAAAGTAGACTTTGTTACCGGTGTCTCTAGCCACACCGCAAGGTAAAAGGCCGTGAAGATGTGTTTGTTTTGCTTGTATAATATTTAGGTATCTAAAAAAACCGTTGCTATAAATTTGAAACTACTGAACCGATTTTAAGAGGATTTATTGTCATGATGACATGGAATTGTGGAACACATCACGCATGATTACATAGTTAATAATAATATATTTCGATATCCTTACAAATTTTATGTTACAATTCAGTGATATTGGATAATTCAATAGGCTTCAATTTCAAGATGATCCGGTGGTCGGAAGGAAGCCTTAATAATGTATGTGCGGTGCGGACCGAAAATGTATTTTGGAGTAAAATATTTTTTTAATAATTTAATAAGATATTGTGTGGATCGAATAAGCGCCGTATTAACGTAATTTGTCTCCTTTTACGTGGGCCTAAATAAGTAATTTTGTTCATCAAAATCGGCTCAAAGAACTATTAGGCTAATTTTACATTTATAGATCACGAGACATAATTATAAAACAAAGTCCCCTGTTGCATTTAATAAATATATTTATTAATGTACTGTAAATTATATTTAGTTTATTTCATATAGGTATTTTTATTGATTTTATTGATTCTTGATTTTTCTAATAGTTTTTTATTATACTCTGTATGAGGTCCGTTTCGTGTATTATCGCAAGACAGGTTTTGTTGAGAAATCGTACTTTCTCATGTTTCTGGTACGTGAATCTTGGTCTATCTTATCTTATCGATTTTAATAGCATTTCATCTCGCTTACGTCTTTCTAAAGAGACATGGACAGAATAAGTCGCGCGTAAAACTGAGTTCGTTGCGCTGTGATGCGTCGCCTGAAGTAATAATGACTAGTACAAATAAACGAGCGAAATTAATTTAAATTGCGTCAGTGAATAATACAGTATTTTTGAAATCAATTCCTGTAATCCATGTATTTTCTACCGTTTATTTAGAGAAATATCTGCGTCGAAAGCGCGCAATTCGGTATGAAAAGTAAAAACTAAAGTAAGTAGGTTTTTTATATATTTATTTTAAATATTAAGCTATTTTAAGACACCTATTTAAATATTTTGGTGGTTTTTTATAATTAATTTTTAACGTTTGTACGTGCCCCGTGGTACTACCAGTTAGACAAATAAGTTGAGAAAAGGGGCATAAATAGCTCAGCTCTTCTACCTCATTGATAACGTCACTTTATCGTCTGACGGCAAAACTTTGAAAATTTATTATAAATAACTACTGCCAAGAAAGCAAAAATATTTAATTTAGTTTCTTAAAATAGCTTAATTTTTAAAAATAAAAATATAAAACATACATTGGGTATGAACCTCACTAGTATAAAAAATGCTAAACACCAATTTTCTTCATGAATATGTGCCTTAATTTACTTCTCGTGCTTCTGAGAGCACGCAAAGCCCGGGTTATTTAAAATAACAGATACACCTGTTAAAGAAAGTGGGTGATCACTATTACTGTTGTCTCTGGCCACACATCAAGATATAAAAACCGTGAAGATGTGTTTATTTGTATAACTACAAAGAAATAAGGTAGACAGAGGTGTAAGGAAATCTATAAAACGATCCATATATCTTTTCATATTATTCGTAGATATTTATTATTGTATTTTGCTAGAGTATCGAAAAAATAAATGGCGAACTTTCTTCAGTTGCGAAGTTAAGTTCACGCGATCCGTAATATTTCACCTCCGCCCGCCGGGAAGGGTTGCTCTAAGGTATTTTATGGGATTGGATACAGTACGATACCGCCCATTGCGGTTGCAACTTGATGTAGGAAGCCTTTGTTTAAGAAATAAACTAAATTGGGACAATCTTCAATATTAAAGCATCCTATTGCTTCTTCCGCTTGTTACAATACAATCTGTTGCCAATGGGGAACAAACGTCAAAGCCAACTGTAAATTTCATAGATGTAGTATGCTGGCGCTCTACTAGATTGGTAATGTCGCGATTAAAACGAGACCGAAAAATGAATACATCAGTGTGCGTTGGTGTGCTTGACAAATCTTCCAGGCACGAACCATGCACTGCATTAACTATAATTAATCACGTCTATTAAACACTAAATTATACTTTAAAACAGGATATTTTACAAAAATATGAGAAATTACTACTGACCTTAGGCTGTTACAGAATGTTACAGTATTCAAAAAACGGTCTCGTCTATTTGTCTCGCTTTAACATACGCGTATCTATGCGCTTTCTCTTTTGTATTGCCAATCTAGAAGAGAGCCCGAGCGACTATACTAAATCTATGGTAAATTTTAAAGAAAAGAAAGTCTCATATGAATGGTAAACAGGCTGTGTTATTAGATAAAATATTTAATTATTTATATTAATTTACTTGATCTTTAGGAAATCAATGTACATATATGCAGCACACCTAGTCATAGTAGGTACCTATACATCAACACTTTTGAAACTTACAATAATAATGTCTTAATCGATGAAAATATTAAAAGTACACACAATCGCCGAGCATGTGCGAAAGGTATGATGAATATAAAAGAAGCGAAAAAGGTATTTCAAGAACGTAAACAAATGGCATGCGATTGTCTCTGCCTACCCCTCTTGGGATAAATTGATGCGTGATGATTGATAGATAAAATATATTATTTCTAAGGCGTATGAAACTTTTGACAGAAATTGAAGGACCCTCGCCTAAAACGTCCTCTGTCGGGATAAAAATGCAATTTTCTACCCCATTGCGCTATCATGCACGTAAAGCACTTCTTCTGAAAACAATAGATCACATCTGTCGCTAAATATGGACACTGTTACTGGTATCTCTGGCCGTTAACTATGAAAGATGGTTTGTGTGTTGAAGTCTGTGGTTTAATTCTTACTTGAACCCAAAAACGATTGCACAAGTTTATTTATTTCTAGTGTTTCAGAGAGCATGTAAAACTGTCATCTGAGGATTGACATTCGATATTGTTTACATAGGTATATTTAATCAAAAAATTGTTTATCTTGTCATTTATTAGTAGCTAAAATTATTAGGTATAAAAAATAGTTCACCTGAAATATTTACATAACTCTGTCTTTTTTGCATAACATCATTTGATACATGTATATTTGGAATCACGAATCGAATCAAATCATATTACGTGTTATATGTAATAGGTAAAAGTAAGTAATAATATTATTGTAAAAGCTAAATATAGTTAAATATAAAGCAGTAAAGGTGTGCGAGAACCTCGTGTTTGAAAAATAATCGGATTTTACACGGTTCTGTCAGCTCCTGTGAAAACACCTTTTGAATGTAAAATTGTGAATTTGGTCGAAAATTATTTAGTTTGAAATGAATAACATTATAAAATTTGCTGTTCACCCTGGCTTCGTCCGCCGTGGGGCCCATACTATCTTTCATCCCAAAAATGTAGTCATGTTCTTCCCTAAGGTATCGATAGTCTAATTGGTAGGACGGTGGACTTGAAATCGGAGGTCCCGGGTTCGAATCCTACTCGCTGCCAAAATGCTAAGCACCAATTTTCTTTAAGAATATGTGCTTAAATCGACTCCTCGTGCTTCGGAGGGCACGTAAAGCCGGCGTCCGGTCACCAACCCGCCTGCCAAGTGTGGTGACTATGGCAATTCTTCTCAATGAGCACCACTAAAATGGTGCGCTAGAGGGAGACCAATGATCCAGCAGTGGATCTTAAAAGGTTGATGATGATGATGATGTTCTTCCCTAGGGTTCTTCGTTTTCTCAAATTTCATTAAAATTGGTACAGTGGTTTAGCTGGTGAAAGCGTAATAGACAGAGTTACTTTCGCATTTATAATATTAGTACAAGTAGATGTAGACCTATTTGAATCGCAGTTAGGGGTCGTCCATTAATCACGTAAGGGGGGGGGGAGGGGTTACATATCACGTGTATATTTTCGCGTAACCATCCGAGGAAACTGCTTTTAATATGTGCTGTCTTTTATTGTATTTTCCATTAAAAATATTTTTAGAGGCGTGGAAAAAAACTGAAGAGAAATCAGAAAAAGTTAAAGTATTTAAAGTACGACTTGCGTGCTGAAGCACATAAACGATAATTAGATACCAAACTAATGTCTCTGGCTACCTCGCAAAATAGGTCGCGATGGTGTGTATTTGAAAGCATACTCATGCAATTTAATTAATGCAAACTGAGCTTCAATATTCCTTGATTGAAACTATGCTGCTTCCTCATATTATATTTCACAGTATTTAACATTATTCATACATTAGGTTGGCAACAAATACATTTACCTATTATAAACCATAACTGGTAGACTGAAAAAAGAAGATTTCGGTAATTTTGATCACATTTGGTTTAAAATAATACCAAAATTTTCTGATAAAACGGTGTAGGTACCTATGCAAGTAATGACTTAAAAGTAGGCATACAATAGAATTTTATTTTAATATGTTTTTTAGAAAAGCGATTCGAAAAGTTAATTTAACTCAAATATACATGTGATTGACACAACGTGAACAATCTGCTATTCACGTCTAAAAGTAGATTTTTTAGCTTGATTGAAAAATGTTTTTATTAAAAAACCCCGAATGCAAAAATCAAAAGGATCAACTGGCTCATCATAACATCAAACAATCATACAAGATCATTTGAGCGCAAACTAGAAGTCCCTAGAAGCCGAGATCACCTGCGCGATCTCTGATGAAACCTGAATATCTTGGAAACTGCTTACCCGATTTTCATCAAACGTGACTAAGAACCAACTCGACTAAACTAACCTTCTAATAAAAAGAACTGCATCGAAATCGGTTCATTCGTTATGCACCATAAAATTTTCAAGCAAACTATGTACATTCGATTTTGGTTCATGACCATGGTATATAATGGAGGAATACAATGTATATAGATCTATCTATTTATCTATCATCACGCCTTTTATCCCAAAAGGGAAGGAAGTATATTCATCATACCTTTCATACATGCTCGGCGATTGTGGGTACTTTTAATATTTCCATCGATTAATACATTTTTTATATGTTCAATAAAAGTATACCTAGGTCGTCCTCTGCCAGCATTTCCTTTCACTTCAGCCATATAAACCTTTTAAATAAATCTTTCATCCTTCATTCTTTCAACGTGTCCAAACCAGCGTTAACTTTTCTTCATTTTAGTCACAACATCATCTTTCACAGCAAATACTTACATGTATATAAAATAAATATAAAATTGAAAAATACATGACTGATCTACGAAATCCTTCTGCCATTTTTATACCCTTATTCAAATACCATTAAATACAAAAAATGCATTGTTTATTTACATAAAAATAACATTCATAATGGAATTTTACATATTCTATTTTAGACATAATCCGCAAACATATTTTATTATTCTTTTACTACTGTAGTGCAGGGCATTACCTCCAAATGGAAGACAATAAAAGTGTCTCGTCATAACATAGCGTACATGTATTTCTCTAGAATTTATAGTATGTGGCGTGGTGATAAAGTAGATATATTTTAAAACTAGTGGTAAAGCCCGACTTCGCATGAGTTTATTTATAAATAAACACTTGAGACAAAGAGAAGATTGCTGAAAGTTTCGGGTGTTGACAGTTAAAGAATATATATACACGTGCATATAACAGTGACTTCAGCGGGATTGACATATTTTTGCATTCCAGAGACATATTTAGGAGGCATGTAAATATGGTAATGAAGTAAAAAAAGGGGTTGAGTGAGGTAAAATTTGACCCCCCCTACACACACACACATTACACACATTAAAATCTAGGTACTTGATTGGTAACTTTATTGTAGCTGATTGCACCATTGTAATATATGAATACTTAGTTAAGTTATGGTGATCTGTTATCGGCTGATGATTTTTGTCACAATGTTTTTGTCTATATAGCTGTTGATCATCTATAAATAAATAAATAAATCTTTTTTAATGTCTAAATGAAAAATATTTAATTCATACTTCCAGTCACGTGGCCGCAAACGGGAAGTGACGTCACATTCATGAAAATTCCAAATAAATAACTACAGACTACTATGTTATAGTAACTGTCTGTCAATCTGTCACGGACTAAGTTGTTTTCTTGTTATTCTATCTAATACGTGACCATCATGTTGTTGGGTTGTGTGAATGTGACGTCATCATCCCGCGCACCTTGTACGTGTTCGCGGAAATTTTAAAAAGAAAATTAGTTTTTAAGTATTTTCAAAAAAATGTCAACATCCCTATTTCTTCACTCGTTTCGAGGCCAATTCTGGACACATATGAATGCAGACACAATTTAAATGCTTAATATATTTGTGTCAATTTTAAAATTACCGACAGACATCTGATATATTTGTTCAGAGACAACTTATTTAAAAAAGTGTTTTCGAAAAAATCGTGATGCTAAAATTGAACCTTGGACTTAAGTGATTCTAGCATGATTTCTAAGCTACAAACGCAAGTTTACATTTAAAATAAAAGTTTTTTGTTCGAAAAGGCAACAGTGTCACATTTACGACATAAAGTCAATAGTTCTTCGCAGGACGTCCAATTTGTCCCGTTCCTCCAGATCTTCCGTAAGTGTTCTAACAAACCTTTGTAGATAAGGTATTGCAAAATCATTGAAACATTGCGAATTTGAACAATTGGAACATAGCTTCAAGGACGTACGTGTATTTTCTGTCTGGTAATTTTCACATATTCCTATTATTATCCGATCAGGGATAACTTATCTGAACTAAACTTCAAACTGAGTTTTTTATTTGTTTAAAAAAATCAATTTAAGACAAGTGGTCTGTTTGTTTGTTTGTCCTTCTTTCACGCCACAACAGAGCAACGGTTCGACATGATTTTTTGCACAGGGATCTTCCGGTATAATTTTGTATGTCATATTTCACATTTAGGGGCACAGAGATATAGAAGATTTGAATTTTTTTTTTAAAAATTTTTTTTTATACATTTAGTCAGAAGATAGTCACACATATATCAAATAAATGCTTTTAAAAAAAAGTCTACCGACTTCAAAAATAATGCACTGAAAAGTGTACTTTCCGAAAGCAAATGCACAAGTCACTATAAACAAATACCCAAATCGCTTCAAGTGTGCCTATAAAATTAGAAGAGTTCTCGATTTCTCCAAGATCCCATCATCAGATCCTGACCTGATGAGAATGGGACCACCTGGGAAGTATACCATTTCAAACAAAATAATCTGTCGGTGGTCCGCCTAGTCACCTTAGCAAAAATGTAATTAACTGAAACAATGCGAAAGTACTCTGATGAGCTGAATCTTGAACTAAACAAAGGAAGAATCCCAACACCATTTTTATCTCGGCTCGCATTATAAACGAGTAAACCATTATGTAAATATATGTATGTGTTTCACATTTCCCCTTTGCCGGCGTCGCTAGAGATTACATTTATACACAAGATTCATATAAATGTCCTTCTATAAAGATCGTGACGAATGTACCGACTCGGGTTTAGTCCCGCGGGATGCCATGTGCTTGGGGTAGCGTGCCAAACAATAAATAAGTACACAAATATTTAATATTGTTGATATTTCTTGTTTGTGTTTTAAATGCTGTGATTTTTTGAGTGACATGTTCTTTAAACGACTCCTCGTGCTTTTGAGGGCACGTAAAGCAAAAATAACAGTAATTAATTACGTCTGTTAAAGAAGTGACATAGTACATTATTGCCAATTTTAGGCTGCAAGTGCACACTGTTACTGGTGTTTCTATATTTAGCAAGTTGTACCTACATAAGTTTTTAATTATAAAAAAACGAGCGAGCGTTGCATAATATGATGTGTAACATCTGATATCTCACCTTGGTAATAAGCAACATTATATCCTGAAAACATTAACACTTTATACACAACACTGTAGGTTAAGCGCACAGCTGATGCGTTCTCCTTATCTATTTCCCGTCACACACACGCACACACTGTTGGCTGACAGTACAACCTTTCGGAAAAATGACGGCCAACTCTACCACGGCGTGCGCTCATTGGTCAAATCAAATAGCGCGCGCTTCCCCGGCTACCTGTTACACACTTCCGTCCCTTTTCAGGAAATCACTCCCACAGATTGCAGGAAAGCGAGAGGAACACATCAAAAACCCATTGGTACATGGCCGGAATCGAACCGACGCGACGTCCGCTTTGACATCTTAACTTCGTTGAATTTTATACTTTTATAAAAGCTATTAAAGATATATCAAATTCAGTATACAGCAATAAAGATAGATAGACATTATTTGATTTGGAAATATGAATTGCCATAAAATGACCGCAATGTTGTAGGAATACAAATGTACTTTCTTTGTTTAAAATTTAAGTTCCTAAAATTACTATTTAAGTTAGAGTTACTTGAAAGGAAGGATGCTATTCGTCCAATAGCCGGCGCGCCGCCATACGGTCCACCGAAATCGACCACAGACTCGTCCAATTCTTGTAACGAACGATTCGCGATCCGTTTTCAAATCGTTGTATTTGTGGTGATTTCGATGGCCGTAACGATCTGCCAATTACACATACATCCACAGGCCTTTGTTTAATGTGATCTAGATCGTATGATTTACATCGCTAATGTGTGGCCTGTGTTCAATCTCGATCATACGGCGGCCGAACCGAAAATTTTCGGTGAAATACCGGCTATTTTATTTTTTGAAAAGGGAATTAAAAAAATATTGGGCTAATCTATCCCAAAATCGTCTGCAATACATCCACACTAGATGGATTTTATTTCAAACAAATAAGCATATTTGTCAAGTAATTGTTTTTAAAAATTGTTGTTAGTAAACTAGGATAATATACAGTAAGTATATCATCTTCTACCTATATGCTTGGTTCTCACATAAAGACGCCCAAGCTAAATTTATGTTGAAGTGCGTACTACACATTTCCTTATACAACTGACTATGAATAATGTCCCTTACTCCAAATTTATGGATTTTATCTAAGAACAGCGTAGACGACGTTTTTTATTTTCTATTCATCAAAGTAATGTAGCACTTTTTAAAATTTGCTGCAAATAAGCAGATACATCTTATGTGAAACACATCTATTGGCGCGCCTTGGGGGTAAGTCCGAATCGTATGCCGTGACGGAAAACGGCGTCATGATTCCTTTTCACCGTCCCTCTCTACTCCCTTGTGTGTGCGTGGCGCGTATCCGATATACTTCATTTCTGCTCCATGTAAGTGTGTACTGCGTTTTCCTCTCTATTCGACTACAGTAGATATACTTGACGCCTCAATTTTGATGTGGGCGTCCCGTGACGGCCACCTTTTTTTATAAAGACGATGGACGATGAAGGTTAACCAATATTAAATATCTACCATGAGCATTAACAGTACAAGTGAATGTCGGGAAAAAGTTGTCGGACGAAGATATAAGAAATTCATACAAAAAAATCCGCGTTAGCATATTTTATATCTCAAATAGTAGGTACTAGTAGGTAGTTATAAGAATATTTGTAGGCATATAACTATCAAACCTAGAATATCCTAGTTTCATGGCTTCCTCGATTATCCGAGAATCGCGTATTTACTGACATTATTATTCATATATGTAAATGACATAATATGAAGTGCAAATGATGAATGCTCATACATAAAGATTAGGTAGAGACCAAAGTGGCCAAAGCTGGGACATCAAAGTTAATAGGATTCAATCTTCCACCTACTTTATCTTGTTGTTCGGTCAAACTATCATGAAGTTAAGTTCACAGATGTAGAAAAAAATTGTTGGTATACCAGTAATATCTATCTATCATCACGCCTTTTATCTCAAGAGGGGTAGGCAGAGACAATCGAATGCCATTTGCTACGGCCCTGACATACCTCTTTCGCTTCTTATATATTCATCATACCTTTCCATACATGTGTAGGTAGGTAGGTACTTTAATATTTCCGATATTGCTCGATATTGATAACGGCAACAGGTAGACGCTTGAAATATGCACAGAATATTTAGTTATACTATATTCACTTTAAAAATAAATAATTAAATTAAAATAAAATTAATATTTAAGGGGGGCTCCCATACCACAAACGTGTTTTTTTTTGGCGTTTTTATAGATAATGGTACACGAGTCCGACTCGCACTTGGCCGGTATTTTTAAATTATACTAAATTTGAAAAACCACTCTCACATCTATAATGTAGTAGCAAATTAATGGAACCTATTAAAATTCTTAGAGCTCTGTAGTTATAAATAGGATATTCTGTACGTACGTTTTGCCAAAATATACTAAGCTCACAATTTTGAAATTCGACTTTCAAAATGCTATCCTTAGGTAGCCCCAGGAATTAAAGTAGAATAGAATAAGAAAATTGGACTGACGATTATTTTTAAATTGTTTATTAAAAAAAATAAAATATTTATCTATTCCCAGCCTTAGTTATAACCCCACACAATAGCTTTTTTACCCCACTTAGTTAGGAAAGGAACCACTGATAGGAACCATAGATAGATAGATAAGTTATATTCAAACAAAAGTCGAATATGACATTAGTGTGTGCAAAGATCCCTTTATTCGCTGTAATCGGAACAATAAACATTTATTTGTGTTTGTCGACAAAGTTGGGCTCAGATGTTTTTGTATGGGGCCAACACTTCTGTTTAAGTTCCCTTTCTGGTAATGTGTCTTGTTAGTAGTACTATATGACTAACTTACTAAATATATAGCTTATGCCCCCGGTTTCATTTGTGTGTAAATAGAACTAAGAAAAGTACTAATTCGTTAAGATCTAGGCCATGTACGTATGAGTTTAATAATTATAATTGCCTTTTAAAGAAAAGTGTACCGATTTCAAAAATTATGCACTGAAAAGTGTGCTTTCCGAAAGTATTTAATAAAAAAACCCCAAATCGCTTTAAGTGTGCCTATAAAATTTGAAGAGTTCTCGATTTCTCCAGGAAACCATCATCAGATCCTGATATGATGACCATGGGACCACTAACACGGTTTCGGGAGCTGCAAGGCAACCCTTGAAGAGAGAAAATAGTAACAATCCCGTGGCTGTAATAATTAGTGGCTTTATTGTATCCTAAATATCAAAAAATAGCGACCCCGCATCGGCTTTGCACGAGTGCAATATGGATTTACAACAATTTGAATACCTACATAAATACGCTTTTAACTATTTATCTATTAGAGATAGATATATACTACCTGCAGACTATTTTGTAGTTAATTTTATTCTACATCATTTTGTTACATCTCTGACGGATTAGACAGCATACGCCATAACCACTTGCTGGGGCTAACTTTTTCCCCGACTTAATTCACTTATGCTGTTAATGCTCAGCTCCTAAACATACTATGTTCATGTTCAATACTCGTGAACCTTCCCGGTGCAGACATACAGACAGACGTGGCACTTTGTTTTTTAATATGTAGTGATGGTGATATATCACCGGTGTGAAGTTAGCGGCCAAAGTTAGCAGCCAATTATAACCCGACTAAATTAAAGACACCAATTTTATTTTTAAATTCTACCCCCAACCCCGCTTTCGCCCCCCTCCTCGAACCTCGGAACTTCTAATTATTTTCTAAAATACACCATTGCATCAATATATTAGATATATAAATATAAATAAGCTACGACATAGAAAATAAAAATATTTAAAATTGGATGCTATGTCTAGCTATGAAGGACATGAATAGCCAAGCTGAGATTAAGTCTGCAGGTGCAGAGGTAAAGCATCTTCAAAATGAGGTTGGTGAAAATCGCTTACAGAGGGGATGAAGGGGGTAGGGCGCTGAAAATTTGTTATAGGGAAAAAGCAAAATACTTATAATTGGATGCCAAGTCTAGCGGTGAAGGACATGAATAGCCAAGCTGGGATTAAGTCTGCAGGTGCAGAGGTACAGCATCTCCAAAATGAGGTTGGTGAAAATCGCTTACAGAGGGGATGAAGGGGGTAGGGCGCTGAAAATTTGTAATAAGAAAAAAATTTAAATACTTATAATTGGATGCCAAGTCTATCTGTGAAGGACATGAATAGCCAAGCTGAGATTAAGTCTGCAAGTGCAGAGGTAAAGCATCTTCAAAATGAGGTTGGTGAAAATCGCTTACAGAGGGGATGAAGGGGGTAGAGCGCTGAAAATTTGTAATAGGAAAAAAAATTAAATACTTATAATTGGATGCCAAGTCTAGCTGTGAAGGACATGAATAGCCAAGCTGAGATTAAGTCTGCAGGTGCAGAGGTAAAGCATCTTTAAAATGAGGTTGGTGAAAATCGCTTACAGAGGGGATGAAGGGGGTAGGGCGCTGAAAATTTGTAATAGGAAAAAAATTTAAATACACACAGTTGGATGCCAAGTCTAGCTGTGAAGGACATGAATAGCCAAGCTGAGATTAATTCTGCAGGTGCAAAGGTGAAGTATCTTCAAAATGAGGTTGGTGAAAATCGCTTACAGAGGGGATGAAGGGGGTAGGGCGCTGAAAATTTGTAATAGGAAAAAAAATTAAATACTTATAATTGGATGCCAAGTCTAGCTGTGAAGGACATGAATAGCCAAGCTGAGATTAAGTCTGCAGGTGCAGAGGTAAGCATCTTCAAAATGAGGATCGTGAAAATCGCTTACAGAGGGGTGAAGGGGGTAGGCCGCTGAAAAATTTGTAATAGGGAAAAAACAAAATACTCATAACTGGATGCCAAGTCTAGCTGTGAAGGACATGAATAGCCAAGCTGGGATTAAGTCTGCAGGTGCAGAGGTGAAGCATCTTCAAAATGAGGTTAGTGAAAAATAGCTTACAGAGGGGATGAAGGGGGTAGGGCGCTGAAAGTTTGTAATAAGAAAAAATTAAAATAGTTATAATTGGATGCCAAGTCTAGCTGTGAAGAACATGAATAGCCAAGCTGAGATTAAGTCTGCAGGTGCAGAGGTAAAGCATCTTCAAATTGAGGATCGTGAAAATCGCTTTCAGAGGGGTGAAGGGGGTAGGCCGCTGAAAATTTGTAATAGGAAAAAAATTAAAATACTCACAGTTGGATACAAATTCTAGCTGTGAAGGACATGAATAGCCAAGCTAAGATTAAGTCTGCAGGTGCAGAGGTGAAGTGTCTTCAAAATGAGGTTGGTGAAAATCGCTTACAGAGGGGATGAAGGGGGTAGGGCGCTGAAAATTTGTAATAGGAAAAAAAATTAAAATACTTATAACTGGATGCCAAGTCTAGCTGTGAAGGACATGAATAGTCAAGCTGGGATTAAGTCTGCAGGTGCAGAGGTGAAGCATCTTCAAAATGAGGTTGGTGAAAATCGCTTACAGAGGGGTGAAGGGGGTAGGCCGCTAAAAATTTGTAATAGGGAAAAAACAAAATACTCATAACTGGATGCCAAGTCTAGCTGTGAAGGACATGAATAGCCAAGCTGAGATTAAGTCTGCAGGTGCAGAGGTGAAGCATCTTCAAACTGAGGATCGTGAAAATAGCTTACAGAGGGGATGAAGGGGGTAGGGCGCTGAAAGTTTGTAATAAGAAAAAAATTAAATAGTTATAATTGGATGCCAAGTCTAGCTGTGAAGAACATGAATAGCCAAGCTGAGATTAAGTCTGCAGGTGCAGAGGTAAAGCATCTTCAAAATGAGGATCGTGAAAATCGCTTTCAGAGGGGTGAAGGGGGTAGGCCGCTGAAAATTTGTAATAGGGAAAAAATTAAAATACTCACAGTTGGATACAAAATTCTAGCTGTGAAGGACATGAATAGCCAAGCTAAGATTAAGTCTGCAGGTGCAGAGGTGAAGTGTCTTCAAAATGAGGTGGTGAAAATCGCTTACAGAGGGGATGAAGGGGTAGGGCGCTGAAAATTTGTAATAGGAAAAAATTTAAAATACTTATAACTGGATGCCAAGTCTAGCTGTGAAGGACATGAATAGTCAAGCTGGGATTAAGTCTGCAGGTGCAGAGGTGAAGCATCTTCAAAATGAGGTTGGTGAAAATCGCTTACAGAGGGGATGAAGGGGGTAGGGCGCTGAAATTTTGTAATAGGAAAAAAATTAAAATACTTATAATTGGATGCCAAGTCTAGCTGTGAAGGACATGAATAGCTAAGCTGAGATTAAGTCTGCAGGTGCACACAGCTAGACTTGGCATCCAGTTATGAGTATTTTGTTTTTTCCTATTACAAATTTTCAGCGGCCTACCCTCTTCATCCCCTCTGTAAGCAATTTTCACCAACCTCAAAACTTGGCTATTCATGTCCTTCACAGCTAGACTTGGCATCCAATTATAAGTATTTAATTTTTTTCCTATTACAAATTTTCAGCGCTCTACCCCTTCATCCCCTCTGTAAGCGATTTTCACCAACCTCATTTGAAGATGCTTTACCTCTGCACTTGCAGACTTAATCTCAGCTTGGCTATTCATGTCCTTCACAGATAGACTTGGCATCCAATTATAAGTAAATTAATTTTTTTTTTATTTTGAAGATGCCTTACCTCTGCATCTGCAGACTTAATCTCAGCTTGGCTATTCATGTCCTTCACAGCTAGACATGGCATCCAACTATGAGTATTTTAATTTTTTCCTATTACAAAATTTCAGCGCCCTACCCCCTTCATCCCCTCTGTAAGCGATTTTCACCAACCTCATTTTGAAGATACTTCACCTCTGCACCTGCAGACTTAATCCCAGCTTGACTATTCATGTCCTTCACAGCTAGACTTTGTATCCAACTGTGAGTATTTCAATTTTTTTTCCTATTACAAATTTTCAGCGCCCTACCCCATTCATCCCCTCTGTAAGCGATTTTCACCAACCTCATTTTGAAGACACTTCACCTCTGCACCTGCAGACTTAATCTTAGCTTGGCTATTCATGTCCTTCACAGCTAGACTTTGTATCCAACTGTGAGTATTTTAATTTTTTTTCCAAT